>CM031233.1:250057473-250546311 GCA_018340775.1 Taxus wallichiana var. yunnanensis | reverse complement strand
AAATCTTGATACCGTGTTGTAAGGAAATGGTGACATGTCGAGGAGATTAATGGCGATGAGATCTATGGACAACTTTTTTCCTCGTTAATTAAAAATCAAAATTCTAGTTTCCTTCTCATCTCTCCCTCTCTTCCATTCTCATATTCTATAAATGTAAGTGCTTAGGCATGTTTTACGGGTTCCTTTCTATCGAATTTGCACACTCTACCTTAGAGCAACACATTTTCTTTCCTTTAGACCTCTACAATTTCACATTTTGTTTGAGATATCTAACCTCTACTTTGTAAACATGATGGATATTCACTAAATGCAATACATATATGGTTGTTTTCCCTTCAAATGTTCTCTATTTGATGTGGATGTTTACCCTCTTGTTTTCCATTAAGTTTTATTCATTCATGTATCTCAAAACTCTATGTTTCTATTAAAATATTTGCATATGCGGTTGTTCGAGTGTATTTTTGGTTGGATTTAAACCCTGTCTTAGTGTTGGCATATCGTCATTCTTTCATTTTGTAGCTTTATTTCTTCCCCTTAACCTTGGATCATGTGTGCTTTAGTTTTAGCTTTATATTTAGTTGCAGTTTGAGTAGTTGGGTTAGTGTGCGTTGAGCTAGGAGAGAAAGAACCAACCTTCTTTGGAGGCTTGTCTCAAGGAGAAAAGTCCCGCACTTTGAATACAATCCCACGTTAACCAAAAGTTATGTTAGTCTTCCATGATCATTCGAGGGTCTGAACTTTTGTGCATTAACAATTCTATCGTGGATTCAACTTTTAATGTTTCCGCATACTTGGTTTGAGTATTTGCATACTTTAGATATTTAAAATGAAATACTCCTCATTTTGACCACCCCTATGGTGCATAAAATGTGAATAATTGTTCCTCAAGTATTATTTATCTCGCGATTTCACATCTAGGTGCTCTGTTGTTATAACTTGACTAGGCCATGTTATAACTCAAACGTATACAATTTTAATTTTTTTAATAAAATTTAAAAGGTGAAATAAACAACGTAACCATTGGATTGTGTTGATCCACCATAAAATTAATAATATATATATATATATATATATATATATATATATATATATATATATATATATATATATATATTTATTTATTTATTTATTCAAGAAATTACATTGTCATACGAATAAATGGGCAACCGGATCGTACATTAATTTATAAAATTCAAAAAGTAAGGTTTTATATATATAATTATCTAATAAGAAGTAGGATTACATTTAGGGTTGGAGATATATTAGTTGGTTCGAGAAAATGTAACAAATGTGTTGTGAGTGAATCTAGATAGTGTGCGAGGTTTATGAAGCTACTCATAAATTCATGGGATCCCTATATGCCTTAGGATTTGAATAGTCCAACTCATACTAAATCGTTTAATAGTTTTGTATTCTACAAACAACTGATTATTAGTGCACCTTTGGGTTTTTCTCGGGTTGCTTCACTTTTTCCTATTCTACTTCTTAGTATATTTATGTTTCTTATAACCCTCATAATTGTGCTATATCTGTGAAACCTTAGCTTCATGTGAACATACTCATGTAAACATTAGATAACAAAAATAAGGTTATGTGTTTGGGCTGGACTAACCTTAGTGGTCAACCCTAGAGAAACTCGATTGAGCACTACAATACATTACAAACTCCATGTATTTCTCCTAGTGCATGGTATATGTGTGTATGCACACTAGTTCCCTTATCATAACCTTTGCTCTCGTACATCAACACCAATAGTGAGCTCACTATGTCCCAATTGAGACCTTTTTATGTATATGTAGAACACTTGAAAATTAATAATTTCCCCCTTTTGATGTGCTCATGAAATGTGTTATGATAGCTCCTTAACATTGCTAGATATTTCATATGTGGTAGCTAAATGATAAATGATCTTAACAAACTTTATATATATATATATATATATATATATATATATATATATATATATATATATATATATATATATATATATATATTCTTTAAAATTTAAACCTAGTGGCATGTAATGCCAACCAAAAACATAAGAAGTGAAATGAAAAGGAGTAACAACAAAGGGAAGCAATCATAAAGAACCCAAAACCAAAAATGTATCAAACTATTAATAATGCTTAAAACTATGGGATAGTTTCGTTTGAAACTAATGGTTTCAATTGGGACCTAAAATAGTCAAACAAGAAAAGGTAGAGCCAACGATATTTGTATCATGATATAAGAAAGTGTAGAATACTACATCAAGATGATATAAAATAGTCAATAAAACCAAACAAACAAATACTTAACAAGGACTTGTGCCACTAAACTTTTGTTTCATTGTTCGAGACTCGATATGTATAAATTGCTAAACATGTTATGTAATAATACTTTGTGTCAAATTTTTGTGTCTACATTTTCCCCTCCTTTGATCTTGTAAATGAAATTTTTAGGTTAGAGGAAAAAGAGAATGTGCTTGATAAATGTCAAAGTCTTGATGTTGCGAGGCATGTCGAGATAATAACTAAATCATGATGAATAATGTGAGTTTGCGATCAACCCATATGGAGATAGGGAAAGCATGTCATAGGTCTTTAAGTATTTGGGAACTTGGAGATTTTAAATTTTTTTATATGGAGGATTAGGGTGATGAATCCCCAATTCAAATGAATAATGTTGAGCCCTAATTTTGTATAAGGATGTAAACAAAGTTTGGCCAAGTCTTAAGAAGGCACTAATTTTAGAGCGGACACACATTTTTGAACATTGAGATAAATCTACACGCCCTATGTTGAACTAAGGATATATATCTACATGCACAAGGATAAGAAGGTGGGAGTAGGATTGTATTAGCCAAGGATTTAAGAAACACATGCAATGGTTAGAATACACTAGGAATTTATATGTTGGATAAAGATTAACACGTAAATGAGACTAGAATTTCACTCTAGTTAACTACGGTGTAAAGTTCCCACATGAAAAAGTAACACCAGTGGTGTGAATGTAAATTTTGTAAGGTCAAGTTAACCAACATTTTGACATCCCCAAAGCAACAAGGAAGGATTTTATGCAAAGTATTGAGACTTCTCTGCAAGATACAAGAAACAAGGTGTGACACCATATGGCATGAGTGTCACCTATTATGTATTAGTTAAACTATTATAAATGATTTAACAAATATTATATTTGAAAATACCTAATTGTAGAGTTACTAATGTAAAAAATGATATACAAATGCTAAATATAATATGACACAAGCAATAAGCAAGTAAGTATGAAACCCTAAGCAAGAGATATAAAAAGAATAACTTAGCTGATTTACGCTTGATTTGGAAGTGCTCTGGACTAGGAAATTTTCTAAATAAGAAGTGAACAGTGTCACAAATGCTCAATATAAATTCTGGAATATAATAATGAGGGTGGACACGAGCTCCCACGGAAGGATAAGAGCACCCAGTCTTAGTGACCAGCTACGGGCTATAGTGTCCGAGATAGGTACTCGTGTTCTAATTTTTTTGGGTCGGAAGGGTGTCACAAATATTTTTGTTAGTCACTGTATGTCGCAATATGATTGCCGAGTGCACCTATAATATACAAAGATATGTTCACCTACTAAACCATCAAACTACATCAAATCTCAAAAATAAAAGATGTAATATGGGGAGTTAGGTCGACCACGATGGTCACTCGACCGAGTGAACTTACAACCGAGCGCCGCACTACATCTCGAGACTCCTTGTAATTTCTTTTGTGTGTGACAAAAATCGTGCCCTAGGAAGCCCTTATGCAAGTGCATGTGATAGTGGGTGATAGCTAGATGTACCAATGTAGATAGATTTGTAGATGTAAAAATGAACTTCCCTCCTATGCATGTATGTAGAAAAATGCAATCCCTTGTCCCTTGTATGAGTGCTAGATGGATGCCTTTGATGCTCTTAGATGCCTTTAGATGCAACCTTAGGTGATGATAATAGATGCTTAGAGCTTGGTCCTTTATTATGGTCACATATATTTGTATTTATATGATTCCCTTGGTTGAATTTCACAATTGACAACTGGAAGGCTGAACCATAAGAAAACAAGATGCCCAAAAGATAAAAGAAACCCAAAGAGGGTGAGTAAAGTTGAAATAGGTTGGGGGTGCCCATAAGGATGAGGGCGTTGGTGTCCAGAGAGTCATGAAAGATAAAGAAATGAAGTTTAGACTAGGTTATAGGGTGTAGAGGGCCAAATAGAAAATAAGAAACACAGACAAAAGGAAAAAGATAGATGTCAATTGCTAGTTTTCTCGCTTAGGAATCATATGAATAGTGATATGTGGTTAAGACCTAGAAATGTATCCAAGTGCATGATTTTTGTCCACAATAACTCTTGTTAAAACTAATGAAGGGAGTGACCTCATTAATATAAATACCCCCTTGAGGGATGAATGTAATACACACCAACAAACAGAGAAAACCCGATTACTTGAGAAGATGGGTTAAATCCGCACCAACAAAAGATATCACCGTAGTAATCATGACAATATTTATGTGGGAAAACATCATAAGTAAATATGGATTTCCTTTAAGCCTAAAAAGAAATAGGATAACACACTTCCTCAACAAAACTGTGTGCATTCTATTATCTAATTTTATGATTGCGCATTATAAAACAACACCATATCACCCACAAGCTAATGGAACAATAGAGGACTTTAACAAAATTCTAAGAAACACACTAACCAAGATTTGTGATGTGTGAAGGAGGGATTGCGGCGACAAGGTTTTAATAGTTATATGGGCATATAAAATACATAAAAGAGATTGAATAAGGCCACCCCTTTTTCAACCGGTCTTTGGCAAAAAAGCAATGTTATCGTTTGAGTTCATAGTTACCCTCCTTAAGAATTGTGCACATTGAAATTTAGATGATTAGTCCTCTATCATAGAGTGCCTCACCAACCTTCTAAAATTTATGAAAAAGAGTGCATGCACCATGGATCCAAGGAGGAAAAGCATTTCAAAAATGTTGGTATGACAGACATAACATAAATAAAATTTTATCTAAGGGTGTAAAAGTGTTGCTTTACAATTCAAAGTTTACGTGGCACCCTAGAAAGTTAAAGACACATTGGTTAGGACCATATGATATTCATGAGATATTGCCCATAGGGGCATGCAAACTAATAAATTTAAGTGGAGAAATCTTACTAGGTCACTTCAATGGCACTATATTAAAACCTTACTACCGATGAAGGTCAAGCTTGTAAATGAATAAGGTGTATGTTGTTAGGCTAGAAGTTATTTCTTTTTGTTATGACCAACATGCTCCCTTCCACTTTTAACAAGAAAATAGATCCTCCCTTTTTCCATCGGATATAAAATTTTGTTTTAAACCCTTGAAACATGATTCAAAGATCTCGTAATTTTGTATTCGATTAAACTCATTGAAACAACAAAGTTAAATTGGTTTTATACTTGCTTATACTTTCAAATATTAATTTTTGTTTTACTTCATATTTTAATTACTTTCAAGTGTTTTTAATTTTAAAAATGGATTTCTCAATGTTTAATCCTTATTTTTATCTTTAAATGTGTTCTCACTAATATGTTTTAGTATTAATAATGTGTACATGGCAAAGAGGAAGAAAAACCCATCATTAGTCACTTTTTGGATGAGAAACGACTTAGAAACATTCACATGATGGTCTACTTTACATATTCTATTCATTTAAAATCTTCATAATTAATCGAATGTATAAAACTTAATGGAAATTCATAAGTGACACTAATTCAAGACAAGTGTCCTCCATGGACATGCATCTCTCATTGACATTTAGGAAAAAAATTGGGTGGAGGATTTTTTTAAGTTATGCAATAAATAGGAGCATCGATGTGTGACAAGTGTCACCCATTATTGCAAGAAGGAAAGTCAAGTAAGAAAGAATGCCACTAATAGACTATGGTTGGCGTAGATCATCGACCAAGCGTCGAAAATCAAATCTGTCAACCACAATTTTTCGATGGTTGACAAGTGTTGGTGATCAATGCACTTAGCATACAAAAATCTCGAGGCCTAACCTTGGAGACCATGTGAGGAGCAATGGAATTGCTAGAGAGAACATGTCTCACATCAACACCTTTCACGTACAGAAGACTAACAAAAGTTTAAGCTTAGAGAACAATAAATCTGATTGAGGTTGTGTGGAAAAGATCAATGAGCTTAAGGTTTCGAGTAACCAATAAGGAGATTGAGTAAAACAAATACAAGGTAATGTGTGATAGACATAGAGTTAAATACAAGATTAAGTGTCTTTTAATTAAGACAAAGGCGGACATGGAAGGATAAGTTGAAGATTAAAATGACTAAATGTTTTAATTAAGAATTAAAAATGATTGGTTAAAATAGATAAATATAAATAGAGAAGACTAAGAGCAAAAAAATGAAAAATTAAGATTTAAGATGGAACTTTAGAGCCATTTTTAGCATGGAAAATATGGATAAGGATGGGCATAGGCTAAATAAAGCCAATTTAGCTTAACTCGAGACCATAATCATCAAAATTGCTGAATTGGTATAAATATAAACAAAAAGGCACTTTCACGAGTAAAACCAATCATGCAAAAGACAAAAGAGGTTTTTCTATGAGTGTTTTTGGGGAATATTTTATTCATCTAGTTAGAACCATTAGTTGTGCTTAGAACAAAGAGGAATGATGATTATTCTTTTCGAAGGGACCATTATGGACAAATAATTGTAGTTAATGGGAGCTTGTTCCCAAAATATCTTCTTCCAGCTATAATTTAATTTTCCTTTAGTTTTTTCCTATTTTTGAGAATAGGTTTGTTTTCTAGAAGCTCGAAATTTTACAAAAGCAAAGTGTTTAAGTACCATGCCTATAAATGAATTCAATTGTATTATAAAAATACTATTGGCCTTGAATTCAATAGAGAGGAAGGATTTTAGAGCTTTCACATGGTTTTGTTAGCTACATGTTTGTTTTCAATTGAGGATTTATGTCTTGGAGGCATAGAATAACAAATATCTTTCAATTTTTGAGTATATTTTGCACTTCTAGTTTCATTTAAATATGTGTTGTCATGCTAAATGTTTAGCATGAAAAGTTATTTTTTTTTTTGTCATGACAACCTAACCCACATTTGAAAATCCCTCTCCCACCATCAATAAACTGTCCTCCACCCAACTCAATTACTATAATACCCTCATAATGGCCAAGGGGTGTGTTAATGTTATTTTAAAGTGTTTTTATGTGTAGGGAGTTGTTTCATGGATTAATCCAAAACCATTTAGAAGGAATTTCTCTTGAGGCCCAAAAAGGCCTATTTTTAGGTTTTTTCACATTGGTAGATGCCCCTTAGAAGTTGAATGTTGAGGAAAAACCCACTTGGGATTTTTGCAGAGAAGCTACAAGATGCACTAAATTTATTTAGGAAAGTTTAGGAAAGAGTTAGAACCTCAAGAAAATCTTCTCCAAAACCAGGTTATTTTTAGTTGGTGATGGGGATTGTTTTTTCCTAAAAATATTTTTTAGGTTTTAGATGGTTCGGGAAGCTCTAGAGGTATTGTGAGCTCAAAATATAGGCATTGCAAATATAATAGTCTCTACTTCATTTTACAAAATGTTTCAAGGGATCATGAGGAGCAGATTTACAGATATTGGCCTGACAATGCAAATAAAGACCTTCGATCCTAGTGAAGATTCAAATGAGGATTATGGTAGTTCCAAGGAGATATAGAATCTGATTAAAAGGAAAAAGTGGATCAAATGAGACCCTCTATATGTTCTATGGCTTGATTTGGAAAAAAATGCATATTTTTCTTCGGTGGAAGTTTGACCTTCCGAACGCCCATGACCAAGATTGAAAAAGAGGTTAAATTTCAAATAAAAGGCAAAATCAAATCCTAAAAACAATGGAATTGGATTCTTTTGGTTTTTTCCACTAAAATGATATAATTTTGTCCTGGGAAACACCAAGGGAAGATCTCAAGGCACTCCGACATGTTATTTTTAGCAGTGCAATGGTGAGAACATGTTCTAGAAATGGAAGGAGAACATCTTAGAGATCGTGATGTCCCTTTTCCCATTTGAATGAGTTGAAAGGGACATGAGGACACACAAGTGCACCACCGCATGAGAAATACAACTTGCGTCACTTAAGTGACAACCTTGGTGGTTAGGCGGATGTTTTTAACTTCACAGATGATGTCATCATTGGCCCCTTCTTCATGATCCTCATACCCATGACACATTTTGAGGATTTTATGTCCCCATGTCCCTTTTCCCTATTTTAAGGGGATAAAACTGAGTTTGTGGTTTTACTTGGGTTGGGTTTAGGGTGAGTTAACTAGGTTTCAAGAGGGAAATGAAAGGGGATGGTATAAAGGTTGTCCTTAGCTAGTTTTGGTCATTTTAAAACCCCCTCATATGCTCCATTATTTATATGCTTCCAAAATTTGTAGCATCCACCATTGAAGAAAAAAATAATCTTGCATTCCTCACATTAACCTCCATCTATGAACCTGGAACTTACACATCCCCTTTTGCTATAAAAAACTAAAAGAAGAAAACAAAAACTAGTACCATTGATGTTATGAATTAGTTGTAGTAGTCATTGATAACCTACAAAAACCTCCATATGATTTTTCAATTTCCCATTCATTCCTCAAGCCAAATCAGTTGAAATTTTGCAAAACACCTCAATGCCAAATTCCTAAGCCGGTGGAAGTGAAAAAATTTCAATCTGACCTTTATAGCTCAACTTACTATTTATAGTAAGTATGAACCAAAAGCATTCTAAAAGTGGTAAGGGTCATAAAAATGAATAATGAAAACTTCATAATTCAATTCCCCATGTTCAGAGGACAAGAAATATGAGAAATTGAAAATTGGAAAAAACTACTAAAAATATACCCTGTTTTGCAACTTGCTAAAAATAGATTATACTCGGATTGACTTGAATTTTTCACCAAACCTTCTTCATAGAATTCTAACACCATTACGAGTATCATGAAGATACAATTATCTAGATTTGAGCCCATTTCTGCCTGGATAATTGGATAGCCACATGTGGGTGACAATGATGTTACACATCTGAACTTAGAAGATTTGAGAGCACAGATGATGAAAGAACCGAGAGGTCCGGTTGAGGATAATATTTTCACTGGAGGAATCTTCAAAGTAGGATAACACTCCCTATCTATTTGAAGAACCAAGCTTTTATTGGCCTATGTGAGACACTATAATACTACCATAAGAACAATCACCATAGAGGACAACTCTCTCTTGGCAGTCTTGATACTAAAGGGTGTTTCACAAAGTCTATAGATTCACACCTAGAATCACATGGTAATCATCTTAAGATCATATGCATCAAAGAAGTGGTTCAATAATGAGTCCTATCTTCAAGGAGTGGTAGTGGGCTCATGGCTCAAACAAGGAAGAAAACCCTCTTGGTCCCCAATTTTGGTCATGATGGTGCATTTTGGTCTTGGTGTGCTTCTCACTTCATCGGATGGGTTGATCAAAGGTTAGAAGAATCTTCCATTTAATATACCACCTTCATTCATCTCATGGTTAGAATTTTCTTTTCCTCATCTCATTGGTCACTCCATTTCCCAAGGGTCGGGATCATCATGTTGAATTATGCGGAAATGGTCTCAAGTTGCATCAAGAACTTGGTAGTTTGGAGGCATGCTAGTGTTTCAAAGGTTGAAAGGCTTTTTCAAGAGAGGGAAGGAATCCTTCATTGTCTTCAGTGGTCAAATTTTCATCACCTCTCTTTTCAATGAGTCCAAATGTGCTACAGAGGTGCATCATTCTAGGGAGGTCTTGAAGGGGAAAAGTTTTCAAAGGATCATTCTTCATCAAATGAGACTTCATTCATTAGCGCTTAATCAACTCCCTTCTTATTCTCTCTCTTTCTATCTCTTTATCTCTCATTGTTTCTAATTCCTCATTGTATGTAATCATGAATTTTTGTCTTTTCACTTAAGTGACTCTCTAATGTTGCATTGTAAAAGTCCCTTTTGATTTATAAAAAGGGACTTATTTCCTCACTTCTAAGGAAGATGAAAAGTCACAAGTGGAATAAGAACTTGAAAGGTCATGTGGGGGGTAGAGGAAGAGTTGTCATGTAAAGCTATAAATTGAGGTGACCTCCTCACTTCAAAGGGATGGTTATTCTTGTTTTCTAGCTCTCATTTTCTCTCTAGAGACAAAGTAGCTGATTTCTTCCATTTTCTAGTCTAATGCATTCCTCTCCTTCTCAACAACACTCCATGAGCATTGTAATATTGTGCAACATAATGTAATGAGAATTTTTTCTTCTTGTGTCTTGTTCCTTGTTCTATGTTAATGGTGTCTTCTCATTGAAATCATGGATGTATTCTAGTTTTAAGCAATAAACTCTTATGTGTTATTTATTGTGCAAAACCCTCTTCACTATTATCTTCACACCTCTCTCTCAAGATATTTCCTCCCTTGTAGTATCTACAAACATTTTTCCATAGGTGTAGGGAAGTACCCTTGTGTGATCCTTGGTCAAAATACCAACCCCAAATGGTTAAATGAGTGTACATATATTTCCATGTTTTCAATAAATGGAGCTACCCTATTCAAGAAGAGGGACTTAGTCGCACACTGTTGGTGAAAGACCTTAATTTTTCCATGCGAAAAATTATTTTGCCAACAGTTTTTGTCACCCACAATGGGGTCGATTTAACATACTTCGCACCCTTTAGATTCCAAAAATATAAAAATAAAATAAAAAACAAATAAGAAATTTGAAATTCCAAAATCCCACAAAAAGAGTGAGTATAAATCTACCTTGAGTTGAATCTAAACTTGCAAGTTGGCTGAGAAAAGATACACCTGAGTAGAAAGGGAAAGAGAAAACCTTGATCCTATTTTTGAATAACTTTGAATCCAACAAGAACAACTCAAAAATATTTCCTTATTTCACCCTTCAAGATCACCCCATGTTGATAACACATGTGCTACTCACAATCCAATTCATACTCCTCCTATAAATCCTCTTTATTCTCCTATCTTTCACCCACCATTAAATCTTGAATTCCCAGAAGAAGAAGAAGAAGAAGAAGAAGAATTTGAGATGACATCTGAGGAAGTCCAAGAACCTGTCCCTTGGGGACAAAACACCAGCCGTTAGCCTTAAATTGAATTCATGAACTTCCCAAAGTTTCAAGGAAAAATTTCCTCAAGTTTAGAGGTGATGGGAAACATCGCTTGGATGAACATATTGTCGCATTCATAACTTCATGTGGAGTGTTCATAGTTTCTCATGAAGATACACTGTCCATTTGTTTATTGAATCACTTCAAGATGTTGTTGTTGATTGGTTTTATCATTTACCAAGAGGTTCCATTATAGGTGGGCTCAAATGAAAGCTAAATTCGATGTTATATTCAAGATGACAGAAGATGTTCATGCATTACTTTATCAATGGTCACAATTGAAGAAGGACCCTAATGATTTAATGAGAGAATTTTTTTTTTCTAAATTTCAATAGATTTCTCTACAAAATTCATGAGGTTGTAAGACCAAATGAAGATAACAAGTTAAGATTCTTCACAAATGCATAAATGCTTGAAGTAGGATTCATCCTTAGAAGATCTAGACATGGTAATCTTAAGGAATCTCAAAGGCTAGTTGTTGATGTGGAAGATGACTTGATTATGTTTGGTAAGATCAAGAAAGGTGTAAGCGGGGATAAGGCTTCAGGCTCAGTCTGTACAACTCCTGCAGATCCTTTTATTTGATAAACTTTCTAATGATTTGATTACACTCAAGAAACAACTTGTCCAAAGCACTTCATTCATAGATGCTCCTAAAAGGAATTTTCAGAATAAAGAGGAATTGCGGGTGCACTTCGAGGCTTGTTATAGAATGCCCCATAAATGCATCTTGTGACACTTAGAAGGAGGAGGAAGAACTTGTAGAGCTAGAACAATAAAGTGAAGACAACAATGTCCTAAAGATTGAAGAAGTGGAGGATGATGCAAAAATTAGATTTTGTGAGTATTAAGAAGGTGAAGAAGATGACGATGACGATGCACCTAGCTTCTCATATGCAATGTTCACCTGCTCTCAATCTTAGAAAGGAAGTTCCTCCACCGCTGATCCAAAAAGAAAAAGGTTGAAGATCCTCCTGCGGTGACTCTAAAGAATAAAATAATCGAGTCGAGGATCTCACTACCACCTTCTATGAAATCTCTAAAGGAGAAGCATGGTATGTTTGTAGCTAAGAAAACACTTGCTATTCCAAGTAAGTATTCCACTTCTTTCTCTACTCAAAATTCTCTTTCTAAGTTTCCAATGTTGTAAGAAAAGGAACAATTTCTCCCTCATATCTATTCATGTGGCCAAGTTAGCCCTCGTACTAAAAGTAGTGTCTTCATCTCCTCCAAAAGAACCCACTTCTCTAGAGATGTCAACATCATCCACATCTTCCTCTTTTGATATCAAAGAAGATGTAAATAAGTCTAAAGTGCAGATTTCCGAATCTAAATATTTTGAACTCACAGGACAATTTGATAAGCTTGTCCATTATATCAAAGGTAGTAGTTCAAATCCTAATACTGTGGTTCCTAGTTCTAAAGGAATACTACCAACTCCACCTACTCCTCCATCTTAAAATATTCTTGCTATGAGTGCATCAAAGACTAATAAGATTGATCCATTCTATCTCTCCCTTCTTATTGGAGGATACTAATTGAATAATTGTATAATAGACTCAGGTGCTTCTAATAATGTAATTCTTGTTAAAGTTTTGATGCTCTTGGGCTTACCTTGACACGAGTCAATGGTCATTGTTACTCCATGGAGTCCAAGGAAGTCCCACTTGTGGGGTGGATCAAGGATGCACAGGTGGATCTCGCTGAATTTCCGGATAAGAAAGTATTGTTGACTATTTTGGTAGAAAATATTTTGACATCATACATAATGTTGCTAAGTAGAAGTTTCTACTGTCATGATTTGGGAGGTGAAATCTAAATGGATTGGTCTTTTGCAACCATTCCAGTTAAGGGAAAAATGAAGAAGTTACTTCTGGTAAGAAATATGAAATACATGGTACAAAATTCAAAAGATCCAAGAGCTAATATCTTGTACCAAGACAACAAGAATGGAAATCATTTCATAACATCTAAAGATGAGGCTGAAATTCCTATCTTGATAGGACTAAACATTCCTTTCCAATTGGGTATTGGTAATGATGAAGAGTGGAAAGATATTGAATTGTAAGATAAAAACCTAGAATTTCCAAATGATGTAGGCCACGAGGAAGATGAAGTGATTCTTGATGAGTTCCAAACTGAAAAATCAGCCAATGCATTTGTTCATGAAGAAGAGGTGTTCTTATTTCCTTGAAGAAGAAGATTCTCTTGGTGATCAATGTATTGATAAAACAACTTTTAAGCCTCTCATTGAGGATGTCATCCATGAAGAAGAGAGGCTAATTTGTGATGAGCCTTTGGAATATTTGAAATAAGAATCTGTGTAAGAAATGCTGAGAGTTGCAGAAGAAACAAAATATCCCTAGCTCAGCCTTGAACTCTTAATGCAAGCCATGAAAATGTAAGATAAGTATGAATCCAGTTTCGACTTCTCAGTTAATTCAAAAAATTATCATGATGAAAAATATGATATCTCTCTCAAGCCAATGGTTGATGAGTGTGAGATTGATATTTTCTCTTTCCCGTCTATCGGAAATATTTTATTCACGATGCATCGAAGGAAGAAAATGAGTTGTGGGAACCTCATGTAGATAATATCATATATAAGCTCCATGTCTCCATCATGGAGAGTTTTTTTACAACTCATGAATGTCCCAATAAGTTAATTCATGTAATGGAAGTAAAACATTTGGACCAATCAAGTGGAGTAAATCAACTGGAAGTTTATCTAAAAACCAACATATTGCATATTTTATGGTGGTAGGTCATTGTGACCATGTAGGGGATCAAGAGCCACTAAAATGATTATTCAAGGAACAGTTGGGACTGGTAAATCATATCTAATCAAATGTATCAGGAATACATTAGACTCTCACTCAATAGATGGAAAAATCCCTTTATTGCTCCTTGCTCCTATGGGAGTTTTGCTTTCAACATACATGGTAGAACAATACATATTGGCCTTAGACTCCCAATTAGAAATGTTCATGATTTAAAAAGAAAAGATTGGCTATATTTCAAGGAGAAATTAAACAAGTACGTTACATTCTCATAATACAAGATGAGTTTTATAGGGCCCAAAATGTTTTAAAATATCAATGATCGACTCCAACAAGCATTTCCAGCACATGCATTGAACCATTTGGTGGTAGATCAATGATTCTTATTGGTGATCTTTCTCAACTACCACCTATAAAGGACATCCCTATATATGTTGGTAATATTACATCATGTTTTTACCCTCCACACATTATGGATTTGTTTACAACTTATTTTTATTTATGAAATTTATAAATTCTTTACATTTATCTCTACTTACATGAGTCAATTTACACCAATTTCAGGAAACACAATTGGGAGAAGACTTTGGGACACTTTCAACATTGTTATTACCTTGGACATAATATTTCGCCAACAAGGAAATGATCCACAACAAATCATCTTCCGAATGATGTTGAAAAACATTAGAAATGTTGAGCCTTATTTTGATGATTGGGAAACACTCATGAAGTAGATAAATGCATGCTTCAACCAGGGTGTAAGGGAATCCTTTGATTCAACAATTCATTTATATGCAACAAACAAATGTTTTAAACTACATAACAATAAAATGCTTAAATCTCTATCCAGACCCATTGCAAGAAGCATTGTTGAATATACAAGAACTCAGGATTAGAAGATGTTGATGATGACCAATTGGATAATGAAGTCCTTTTATGTATAGGGTGTGCTATGTTATTGTGTAATTTTTGCATTGAAGATAGATTAGTGAATGGTGCTCTTGGTACTATACAAAACATTATCTATACTGCTAGCTCAAAAACCACCCAACTTGTCAATGTCTATAATAGTAGAATTTAAAAACTATATTAGTCATGATGGGACCTAAAAACCCAAATTCAATTCCCATATTACCTTTAATAAGAGGCAATCGTAAACAAGTTCCACTAAAAATGGCTTGGGCACTTACCATACATAAGTCCCAAGGATTAACTTTGCCTAAAGCAACAATAGATATTGGAGATGTGGAGAAACCAAGATTGACTTTCATAACATTATCATGAGTTAACTCTATTGAATCTTTGAGAATATCTCAGCCATTCTATTTTGAACGCCACTCTGAAATCAAAACAACAAGGTATTTGAAACAAAGACTACTTGAAGAGAAACTCTTGCACATGTTGTCTTCAATTAGTAATAGTAGGGATGTCTCTGCTAATTACAACTAAATTACATTTCTTTCCATTGTTTTCAAGTAAAATGTTTATCATTCAAATAGTTTACATGAATGCTTATCAAACTAATTATAGAATATATTTTCCACCAAAGATAAAACCCCCAAAATAACTGGAGATCACACGCATAATCCAATCACATATTACATCTATTACATACAAGCTTAAAGCAACATGTACTTAAATCATATGTATCTACACTTTCATTCTTTGTGCCTCCAAATTATGATGCTACTAACACTATTAATTATTGTAGGATCTTCAAATCAAAATTGAGCTTCAACACCTTCACGTTTTCCATTAAATTCATGTTTATTTCATTTGACCATGACCCATAATTAATTATAATTGTTTACAAAAACCATGATTTACATCATAGTTCCATATACAACGTGCATTTATTACTAATTTACTACTTTTAATTAATCCTTCTAAATGCCTACGGGCCTCTCACAAGCACCTATGGATGCTTTTGCTAGTAAATAATTAAAATGAACCTTTAATCTTTGGTGTTTTAATCTTTTTTAAGGTATGGGTCCATTTAGGGAACTAAATTGGACCCATGACCGTCTTGGTAACTAGTGTAGTTCCCTTCACGACTTTTATCATTTTCAAAATGATTAATTACTTAAGATTAAATTAAACAATCTAAATGCTTTCGACGTGATTATTTTAATTGTCGTTAAGTAAAGAATCTAAAATACCCTGTCACAATTTTTTATCGCACATCGATTAAAATAATTTAATAATCTTGTGTAAGTGTCTTGACACTAATTTTTCACCTTCAATTTTGTAATTGTGATGTGGTCGCATTGGTGGTAGTTAACTTTCATAAACCGTTGTTTCACCACCACTCAAGCGATTTGGTGTCGCTTGTCGTAATGGTGAATTCGTTGCATATAAGATGTTAGCAAGTTGTAATGTTAATTAACCATATTATTTTTTAAATAATTACCGTTGTTATTATATTATTATTTAGGTTATAACTATTATCTTTTGGACCTCATCTTTGAATGGGGCATGACAAAGAGATTCACATGGAAGTAATCCTCTTACGTGTGATAGTCGAGTTGTATTTCTCTTCTAATAATCAAGTTCAACATCGAGAAGAAATCATATAGAGATATATATGTATTTCATCCAAGAGAAGGTGCTCTGCGACGATATAGATATACAGATACTATTGATCAAGATCAAGTTACAAATATGTTTATGAAGCCATTGTGTGTTGTAAAGTTTTACAAGTTCTATACAATGCTTGGCCTTTTAGAGTTGCCATTGAGGGGGAGTGTGCATGGCAATGCCACCTCGTAGCAGCGGCCTTGTATTTACTCCTTCACCTCTATACTTCTTCTTCATTAAAACATTGTAAAAGATTTTTTTGTATTATCTTAATAAATTTATAGCTATAAGTTTACTTGTGTAGTCCAGTAATGTTGCATCATGTTGTAAAAGAGGTCCTTACTTTATAAAAGGCTCCTAGAGATGTTGATATAGATTTTCCATGAGAAACTGTGAGATGTAGTCTCACAAATCATGCTTAGCCTAAATCATAACTTCTAATTTATGGATTCTAAATCTTTTTGTACCAAAAGGTAAGTTTAACATGATGAAGGTGTATAAATCCTTCAAAAGTGATATGTTAGCCTAAACCTTAACTATGGTTTAAGGATTGTAAATCTTGTTGTATAAATAGGTAACATTGGCATATGATCCCCACTTAATATTAAGGGGGAGTGTTAGAACATTTAATATTAAGTGTTCTAGGTATATAAACTATAGTTTATAATTAAATAAATTAGAATATTATATATTTTAATTTATTTAATATAAACTCTATGTTTATGGTTTAATTGGTTTTTAATAAATCAATTATTAAATAAATGGGGTGCTTCTGAGAAGTCACACACGATCAAATTATTTATATTGATCCGTGGGGTCAGGTAAATAAAATGGTATGGAATTCACGTGGTGAATTATCGAGGTGGAGAGGAGTGAGGTGAATGGAGTGTTATAATTGGACTGTAATTGTTTCTCACGTAAATGGAAATCTTATCGAGAAGTTTCACCATGGTTTTTCCCATTGGGGTTTTCCACGTAAAAATATTGTCTCATGTGTTATTTAATTTCATTGCAATATAGTTTAAATGTGGTATATTTAATTAATTCTTATAATATTTTATTTATTTAATTTATGTGCTCGAACCTCACATAATGTCATAATTGAAGAGATTGGCTCCTAAAAACAACACGAGAATGGAGTATGAATACGAAGAATACCCTAGTATTCAATAATTTATGGGAACTCCTGAAACATTTATATCCCCTCGTGAAACCAATAAATTGTATGAATTTAAAAAAATAGATAAGCATGTACTTGCCTTAAAAAAATGTTCTTGTTTGTTATGAAAATGGAGAAAAATGACGCATGGAAGGATTCAAAATTTAAAATATTTGTATGGTAAACAACCCACATATAATAAGATTGACCTTTTAATGTAGTTGAATACAAAATTCAATGTAAAAGAAGATGTATTATAATACATCGTAAGGATTAAAAATTTGAAACAAAAATCTTTACCCTTTGGTGGGAAGATTGATGATGATATGCTTATCTCCATCATTCTAACTGGATTTTGTTTTGGTTATACAATTTTTGTATGAATGTCGAAACTCAATGACAAGCACAATAATGCTATGCTTGATTCAATTTGTGAACTACTCATGCAACATGAGTGAATATTTGCCAAAAACAAAGTGCAATAAACCTACAAAAGATGTGTACTTCACAAACTTAGGGAAATACAACAAAAAGAAGAAATGTGAGAAACAAAGTCCCTTTCAAAATCATTCGCCAAATCAATCTCCCACACACTCTCCAAAGCAAAAATATCAACATAAGCACAAACTTTAACAGAAGAACTCTCCTCGACCCCGTGATTGGTCATTTGATTCTTCATCCTCCTTTGATACTCACAAGAAAATCACCATATAATAAGGAAGCCAATTGCTTGATTACAATGGTATAAGAAACATTTCTCATGAGTGCCCTTTTAAAATAAGGTCCTCTCAACATATATAAAGGAAGAGACTCATTATATTGGTTTCTCTAGCATATCTTCTTCTAATTACTCAAGTTACTTTGGCTATTTTGATACCTCATTTGAGGTGGAATGTTCACACATGGCCAAATTTTCTTGTCAAAATGAGTCTAACTACATTTTTTTGAGTGTATAGGGGTTCATCCATCTTGATTGAGCTTCTAACTCAAAGATAGGGTTATGATATAGTGGCATTTTAGTAAAATCTTGCATTGTGTTGTTTTGTTGAGGTTATTGATTTGTAGAATATAGAGTGGTTGGATTGGTTTTCTTGCATGATAGTTTCTAAATCCTCGTATGATGGGGGAAGATATTGTATAGTGGTCTTCGAGCATTCATTCATGATTGTATAGTTGTTTTTGCTAGCATAAGGAGTGTTAAGCAAAGGGGATTCATTAATGTTTGGCATCATGGAGATGTGTCACACAAAGGTATTTCATTATCATTAAGCAAGCTTAAAACATTGACCATGCTTATGCTACAGGGGATGAGCATGCTAGCAGAGATTCCATCCTCCATGTCAAAACTTTCTCAATTAGCAAGCTTCATGAGGGAGTGACAATGGTTGATTAGTACCAAGATGTACATTACACCAAATTGGAAGTTGCGGTAAAATTACTTGGAAAACTTCACAATTACTTGCTCAAGTCTTCTTCATGTGTACCCATTTGGATCAAGGGGCGTTTGTTAGATTTTTATCCAAATTGTTTTATTATGATTGTTAATGTTATATTGTTAGGGCATGCTTCTCTATATGATACAACCCCATAAATTTCACTTTAATGTGTTAGTAGGTTAATAAAGTTGGTTAATGGTTAGTAATAGTTTGAAGTTAGTTTGGGTAGTTCAAGTGGGTAATTCCCGTATATCAATGGGATCTCTCATCTATTTATTATTGTAACTTGAACATAAATATGGTTATTTGCAATCACAATTTTTGTATATATAATATTCACTACATCTACAAAATAAAACATGCAAAAAGGATTACAAATAACATCTAGTAAAATGGAAAGGGGGAGTTGACGTATTATGGTTTATTGCGAATTGAAGATGCTAAACTTGGCCAGCCTATTCAAGACCTTGTGAAGATTGTATGAGTAGGGGCACATCTTTCTTCTTACTTAGGTTATATGATATTGAAGCATTTGAGTTCACTAGCTATCTTGCATCACGAAAAAGAGTTTATAAGAATAAAACATTGCACAATATTTTGTAGCATTGTGTGACCTTATGTAATTTTGTGCATTATGTCACTTGGAATAAGCATGAGTTGGCATCAACAATTTGAAATTTTGCACAATATGTGAGTTGTTCTTTAGGATATTAATGTGAAAACTATGCATAACATGTGCATGAACGTTTTTGAAGTTATGTGCATTGAGGATGTTGTGTTCTTGCACACCCATCACTATTAAACCAGTGGCTACATGAACACATGAGCCTTGATCCTTTTATTTGGTGATAAGATGATTTAGTGTCTTGATATGTTTTGACCAGACAAAAACACCCATAAATTATTACATGTTAACTATATGAGTTGAATCAATGGAGATATAATCAAGTTAAAGAATCCTTCCAAAGGTATCTTTATTTCTCTCGCCACATTCTATAAATAAAGAGAGAAAATAATGTGTAAACCATACAAAAGAGATCAAGAGAGCCATATGGAATTGTGAAGTACGCAAGTACATGTAGAAACAAATTTTGAATAGCTTAGGTGAATTGTGTTAAAGCTCCATTTCCAGGGAACCAAGTCTATTTTAGTAGAAGTCTTGTGTGTTTGTAAGCATTGTTATGACTATGTCTTAAGAGTTGAATTCATTTTTAGGGAATTTATATAGTCTTCATTATAAGGCTATAACAATATTATAATCCTTTGTGCATAAGTTTTATTATTTTCCTCATGATTATGTATTTATTGTTCTCCTCTAAATTTTTTTGAGCCAATGACCATTCGAGTAGGGAAAAACCTCATGTAAAGTAAATAGAGGTAATGTAATTTAAGTTTTATTGGGCACATACTGAAGTAATATTTTAGCAAGACCCCCTTATCGTTGTCTCGTATGTTAGTGAAATCTCGGGTTCAACAAGATCACATGAAAGAAAAATGTGACCATTGCAATAGTGCACATTATGGGGGTAGATCAACAAATAAGTGTTGGGAGATATCCCTATTAGTTGGATAAGAATTCATATGAAAGTAATAAGTTGGCTCAATCATTATTCGTAAACATCACTTGCTCGAATCGAAATCATTAATAGAAGAAGCTTTTATTGTTTCTTCCTAGCTCCACAATGATAGATTACTTGCATGAGATCATTTTTCTGAAAATACACTCTATAGTCATAGGACATCTTCATTAAGACCCCTAACCACGATTGTATCTCAACACCACCCCCTTACCCATCCTCCAAGATATTTATTAGTGGTTAGGGATACTCTTGTTGCATTGATGCCTTGTCATTTTACATGAATAAGATAAGACTCAAACCCATAACCTCCCATATGCATGTTGAGGTGTGTTGGTTGTCAAAATAGGACTTTAATGAAAGAAATAGTCAGGGGACTGGAAAGTCCCTCCTCTTTAATGGGAGAGGTTCCCTTATTGAAAGCAAGCAAAAACTATTCACAAATGTACAATTTTCTACTTCAATGAGGAACTCTGATATCATGAAAGTGTTTTAATGCCAAGATAGATTATCAATACAAAGGAATAGAAGAACTAAGGGAGGGAAAAAAGGTAGAATATAATAGCACTCTTCAGGAAGTATAGATAGCAAAATAGTTCCTTATAAATGTTGAGCAAGGACAATATATAGAACATAATCATTCATATTAAAACCACTAGATGTTATTTCACAGACACAAAGTTCCAGAGATGACATCCACAAGAATACAAAGCTTCTTAATGCAATAGATTAATGATTCACAAACTTTAGACAGAAGGAAAGAATAAATAGATGTAGATAGAAACAGAAGGGAAATCTTCTGTATTGATAGCTTTTAACTCTTTTACACTTTCAAAAATTATCAGAGTTCTAGCCCCTTGGAATGGCATGGAGAGCCCAATATATAGCTTACAAAGTGGTTACATTTGGTAACCATTTCTTTTAACCAAAAGATTAATTAAGGAAATACACAATATAAAGTCCTTAATTAAATTACAAGGAGATCCAAACTATAGATAGAAAAAGAGATTCAAGAGCCAAAAGTAGAGACATCCGGTTGTGGTGAGGAGGGCCACTATTTTGAGGATCCGATGCCTAAATCTCTTCAATGCTTTTGCTATCTCCATGCCCCTTGGAATTATTGTGTTAGAAGTAGCATGAGTCCACATGCCTAGGAATTTCTCCATATCTTTGTCAAACTCAGTATGCTCCAAATATTCCTTATTAGCCTCAACTATAGCTGAATGGAGAGAACAAATGTCCTTCATTTTCTCTTTAGTGATTGACTCTTCCTTGAACAAATCATCCTTGACAAAGGTTTTAAACTGAGCCTTGATTTCTTGAAGAGAGAAGAATACACCTGTAGTTTCATTGAAGATGGCAATGGATATCCTTAAAGGCGATAAAACACAAGTTTTAAAAGACTCCCTTTTTCCATATATTCCTCAATTCTCCCAGTGCTTCTTCTAAAACCTTTATTTTCCACTCGATGCTAAAGATCCATGTCCTTGACAAGTTATTCTTGACATCATCAAACACATTGTTGGCCAACATGATCCTATCATCGAGTTTGACCCATTAGACAAAGATTTGTGATACATCCACTCCAGACTTTCAATTCCTTGTCCATAGCCTTGATTGAGGAAATAAGTTTATGCTACAGCTTGATCACCTTCTCATTAGTTTAGAAGGCCTCCTCAATAAAGTTTAAACCTACTACAGTCATATCATCCACCATGGCCTCAACAGCCTTCCCATAAGTAGAATACTTGTGGATGTATTTGATGGTTTGGACCTCATCTTGGCTGAGAACTATGGGAGGTGGGAGAGCGGCCAATGGGGCTGGATCCAAAACTTTATCCTTTGCCAAAAATGATCTGATAAAGTTGGAAAGAAATTGGTTTTGTTCTTCCAACTGCTCCATGGTTTGCTTTCCTTTCTCCACCCGTTTAATAACCTTAGTGATAGTTTCCCAAAGGTTATGAACTTCACTCTTAGGTGTGGATTCTCCCATTGGAATTCTGGAAAGCTCCAAGTCAAAGATCAAAAGATATTTCTCCTCTTTATCCACTTTGGGTTTTGCAACCTCCAGAAACTGCTGGCCTTGAGCATCAGTTACCAACCTCGAAGTAGTCTTTGCTTTCTTTTCTAGAGGAGGAGGGGTAGTACCAAGCGAGTTGCTACAACATCAAAATCAGGCCCATTAATTGGGAGGAAGATTTCCTTTTCTTGTTGTCGACTAGGGGTTGCACCTAGGCAAAGGAAGAAGAAGAAATAGAAGAATCAAGGGATCCGAGTGCAAGTGAACTCATGGCACTCAAAGTATGAACCACTATTGTCTCCAGTGGGGAAATGAATGGAACCTCAAGAATTTCCTTTGTAGAGGAGTTTGTTAAACTTGGAGGTTCGGTTCTTGATCCTTCCTTCTCTACCTCAGTAGTGGTTTCAGGGGTTTCTTTTGTTCTTTCATCTCATCATCATCATTCTCACTTAGAACAATAATGTTCTCCGACCCAAAGAGGCAATTCTGACTACTTTAGAAGAGTCTCTTCCTTGATTGGTTCCTTCTTGACTTCTTTGAACTTCTTCTGATACACTTTGGTGGAAGAGGAAGGAGTAGACAACTCAAGTTCTTTCATCGCAAGAAGGAGTTTGCTCAAGTACCTCGGTGCTAGGCATATGTACTTCCTTCCTAGGTGTGGAAGTCTCTCTTGAAGAGGATCTACCTTGGTTCCTCCTGAATTCACGTACTTTCTTGTCAAACCAAATCTTAGTTCTAACAATGACAAGGGCAATTATCTCATTCAAGTCATCTCTTTCCTTCACATACCAATCCAGGGTTTCTAGAGGAGTGTGCTTGATTGATCTTTCATACTCAAAGGATTGCAAATCTTCATCATCATCCCTAAGCCCTTCAGGCACCTGGTAGTGATTGATATCTATGATCTGTTGTAGAGAAAATATGCCAAAACATCTCCTCCTGGCTTCAAAATCATCAGCACAATCAACCCAATAATGCTCAGTTTCAGGACAATGATGATAAGTTATTCTGAGATTTTGATCAATGAATTTCTTTAGATCAAAGCAAGTTCTGGTCTGAAGAAATGAAATGTAAGAGGAGCAATAGCCCTTTCTATATTTTGGGCATCTAGAGTTGTCCTGCATGTATAATTCCCCAAAGTGATAGGGAAATGAAGACCAATAATCTTCTTATCTCGACAGGTTCTATGAAGTTTATCCAGCTTCCTGCACACCTCAACCAAAGCCACTTTGTCGTTGCAGAACATGGGAAGCTTGAGAGGTGTTATTTCGAAACAAGCCAACCTGATGTATGAGAACTTTCGGCCCGAATGAAGAAAGCCCCATCCTTGGTTATCAAAGCCATAGTCTCATCACAAAACCTTATGGCAGTGTCACCCTCAAAGAATCTCACAATGTACATGGTGAAAGCATCATTTACCCTTCTAAAATTATGATTACTGACCTTGAGGGTAAAATGAGGGCAATATGCGTAGATGGGTTCATCCTTCTTGCCTTCAATGAAAGTGAAGCCGAACCACTCCCGAGATGCTACCAGGTGTACATGAGATAGGAAGTCATGTAGAAATTCTTGGTTTGTTGAACATTTGACAATTCTTTAGTCAGTTTCCACCAGATAATCTCATCCCAATTTATGTTTTGCTTACCCTCGTAGGTGATGTTTATAAAAGGGCACATCCAAAAATGGAAATCATTGGTAGAGGGCATTCCCATAATTTGGGTGAGCAAAGTGATGAAATCTGATAGTTCTTCATTGAAATCAACCTTGAACAATGCCTTGGAGAGTCGGGACGCTCCCTTCTTAGGAAACTTTAGCCATGATTTAGCTACTCGAGCCTTATATTTCTTGTTGTCTTGATCAAACAGTCTGAGCTTGGGCGAGAGTGAGAACAACAGAGTTTTCTATTTTGGGGATGCGTAGGGCAGCGGCGATGGTGGCAGCGTCCAATTTTGCAATCAACTCACCATGCACATTGACAACCTCCTTGGTGTTTGGATTGAAATTAGCCCCATAGGCAAGCACAGTGTCGGAACATTGCACATAAAGAGGAAACCAAGGCGTATGTGATTCCACTATCATTTATCATTTGGGCCATGGGAGTAGGGTTGTTGCATGCTAATCTGCCCCAAAAATCATCAAAATCCAAATTTCAAACTTTGCTATCTCCAATATTGGGCATAGAAGTCTCCAAAGGGGATAGATGCTTGTGCCCTTGAAATTTGATCTTCATTTTGATAGTGAACAAAGGAATGGCCTTCAAAGAATAGATTCACGACAAAAATTGCAAAGGGATATAGGAAGGTGGACAAATGACTCAATTTTGTAAGAATGCAGGCAAGAGATAACGAGCAAGTAATGTGACAAGTGCATAGATGGTTGCCCCTTTAAATAGTTGTTCAGGAGAGAGAAGATCATAAATGCGCATTAAATACACCTTGCGCCGACTCAAAAAGGTGAAATGTGGGAAAAGTGGAAAAAACTGGCCTAGATGGTCCATGGAACATTGGGACATGAGGGACGTGAAGAGTCGATTCAATTGATGTGGGCCAAATGAGCATGGGCGGTCTAGGGACATAGAAATGCGAAGAACACGAAGAGCTGATTCAGGCGATGCAGGGAATCGGTGAACAAGAGGCCCGAGTGTACTTGGGACAGATGGGCTGAAAAAGTTTGAAAAAGCCGATAGACAAGGACTTGCGGGGAAATCGGCCGATCGGTGAACAAGAGGCCCACCGGTACTTGGGACATGAGGGAAAAAAATGTTTGACAAACCCGCAAGTCACTAAAATGACCCCAAGAAACGGAATTTTCACCATCTCTTCGAATTTTTACTTCACTAAAACACTACTGAAGGGTGCCAACTCAAAATTTTCAATTTTTTTAACTTTCAAAAGAGGGGAATTTTGAGAGGACAACAGATTGGCTCTTTCTGGGATGACTTGACTAGATCACGGAACGAGGCAAGACAAGAATTCAAGAAAACTTTGGGGAAGAAGACTAGTGCCTTATCCATTGGGCAAATAGAGTCAAAGGAAAATCAATATAGAAGGCAACACACGGAAAAACAACAAAGCAAAGGAGAGGAAAGGAAAACACACACTATACATAATATACAAAGGACTTCCTATTCACCTAGGAATTGAACAATTTCAAGTATTGTCCACTATAAGGAAGTGGGAGAGAAGATCCATCCATGTAATTAAGATAGAAAGAATTTTCACTAGCAAAGTGCCTGATTTTGAAAGGACCAAGCCAAAGAGAGTCAAACTTACCATGACTTCCTCGAGGTTCATGTCTTTTGTCCCATAGTAAAACAATGTCTCCAACTTTGAAATCTCTAGATCTAGTTTTCTTGTCAAATAAAGATTTCACCTTCAGTTGATGGACAAAGATCATATCAAAAACTTGCAACTTTGTCTTCATCTAGCTTATGGAGATACATGATCCTCTTATCCAAAGAATCACTGAAACTGGGTATCCTCAATAGCTTTCATCAAATGCAAAGTTGGTAGTTCCACTGTCACTAGTAGTTGAGCTTCCACACCATACACCACTTGAAAAGGGGACATCCCAATTGCTCTTTTGGGTGTAATCCTATCTGCTAGAGAGCATCATAGAGCTTCTTGTGCCAGTTTCTTTGAGATTCATTGACAAGTTTTCTTACAATGGTCACCAAATTCTTGTTTGTTGATTCTTCCTGTCCATTCCCTTGAGGATAGTAATATGAAGAATGAGCGAGGGAAATCCCATACCCATAGTAGAAATCCATCATCTCAGCAGAAGAAAAATTGGAAGCATTATCGATCACAATCTTGTTTGGTACTCCAAACCTTATCAAGATGTTTTCTTTGATGAAATTACATACTACCTCAGAAGTAGTACTTTTAACTGGAATGGCTTCTACCCACTTGGTGAAATAATCTGTGGTAGTCAACACATGAGTATGCCCTGCACTTGAAGATGGGTTGAGTGTTCCAATGAAATCCAAACCCCACTGTTGAAAGGGTTCTTTGATCACAACTGGCTTAAGTGGTAAAGCAACCAACTTAGGTCTTCCCATAAAGGTTTGACAAGCTTCACACTTGTCGACCCACTTTGATGCATCCTTAAACAAAGTAGGCCAATAGTACCCGCATGAAGAATTTTGTGAGTAGTGACAGCAAATGAGAAATGACCCCCACAAGCTTGATCATGAAAGGTTGAGAACAACTTCTTCATTGCAATTTGTCAACACACTTCAAGAATCTTCCATCCACTCCTCGTTTGAACAAAGCATTCTCCCACAACATGTACTATGCTGACCTTAACTTGATAGATCTCTTCTCCTTGGCAGTTAAGTGAGATGAACACTCACCATAGGTGAGGAAGTGAGCAATGTCAGCGTACCATTTGTCTGCATTGAGTGAGGAACGAGAACAATAGAGATATTAATCGCATCCTTAGGCAACTAATGACCAGCTCCTTCGGAAATGGGTTCATATAGGCCTTTACCTTGAACTAGCTTCGTTGGTTTGATGTCAAGATCATACTCTTGAACCTTTGCTACCCAATTTCCTCTCTTGGTTCCAAACTCCTATTGTGTAAGAATAGACTTGATAGTCGTATCGGGCACAAGCACAACAGTGAGAGTTAAGAATGTAAAATCGAAATTGCTTAACAACTTTAACTACTGAAAAAGCATGTTTCTCCATCATAGTGTACTTCAACTCATGAGTTTTTAGAATATAACTCATGAATTCAATTGGGAGCTCATGATCTTTAGAATCTTTTTGAGTCAACACAACAACCAAGGTACTCTCTGTGGCATAGCAATAGATAATAAAATCTTTGCTAAAATCTGACACGCCGAGACAGAGTCTTAGCAATGGATTTCTTAATGCCTTCAAATGCTTCCTTTCCTTTAGAGGACCAAACAAACGTCTGCTTTCCTTTCATCATCTGGGAAATATTTAAAGTCAGCTCTACAAAATCGGGGATGAATCTTCTCAGGAAGTTGATCTTACCAAAGAAAGAGTGCACTCCATTTTTGCTTATGGGAAGAGGAATCTGTTGAATGGCTTGAACTCGTTCAGGATCAATCTTGATTCCTCCTCTAGAGACAACATGTCCCAACAACTTTCCCTCCGTGACACAAAAAGACATATTTCTTGGGATTCAGAGAGACTCCATGTTCTCTGCATTTCAAGAGAACTGTTTCTAGATGCTGAAAGTGATCTGCTCTAGTTTTGGAAAACATAGTTAAATCATCTAGATACACAACAATGCATTTTCCTTTCAAACCCCCGAAGGCCAAATCCATTGCTCTCTGAAAAGTGGCACCAACATTAATGAGGCCAAAGGGCATCCTTTTGTAGGCAAAAGTACCCCAAGGAGTGGTAAAGGTAGTCTTGTGCTTTGATCTGCAATATTGACTTCCACTTGGTTATATCCTGAGAAACCATCAAGCATGGAAAACATTTCGAACCTATGACAACTTGTAACACCTAGTCCATCATGGGTAGGGGATAGTTATCCTTCAAAGAATCCTAATTTAGATTCCTGAAGTCAACACAGATCTGAATCTCACCATTTTTCTTCCTGACAGGTACAATATTAGCAATCCATGTTGAATGATGAATGGGGAAGATGATCTTGGCTTTCAACAACTTCTGTATCTCTTGGAAAATGGTGTCGGCAATCTTTGGATTATACTGCCTTTTCTTCTGCTTGAAAGGTTTAATCCCAGGTTTGAGGGGAATGAAATGTTACATTTCTTTTGGCTGGAAAGATTTTAGATCATCATAAGAATAAGCAAGGACATTAACATACCTCTTCAAAATATTTACCACCTTCTTCTTCTCCTCTTGGTGCAACACTTTCCAACGTTCACCATTTTGGGTTCGGCAGGCTCCCAATGTTAATATTTTCATATTCAATAGACTATTGAGCTCCTTTGGAAGCCTTGGACTTGACATATCTATCATGTTTATCAAACAATTCCTCTAAACTTACCACCCTTTAGGGATCTTGTTACCTTTTAGTTTGATGCATCCATCTTGATCCATCTCCTCCTTGACACCTTCATCATTGGAAGAGACACTCTCTCGAGGCATATTGTCACTTCCTTCAAAATACAATTGATCAAAGTTATCCTTGAGCTCTAGGAAAGAGAGAAAATGTTGATCATCATTGAAAACTTGCCAGTTGTTTGCATTATCCGTACGCTTGGTCTATGGATCATTTCAATGGTGAATTTTTCCTAAGAAAATCAGGATGAGGTATCAACAAAGACCACAAACAAATGCTAGAGTCGGCGTTTGTGTTCTTCTCCCTTGGCACCGCTTCGATGGAGAAGGCATCAAAGAATTCAATAGAATCCCAGACCAAATTCCTATAGTGCTTCAACCTTCTATTCTTTACTTGGAAAAGGTCTCTGACTTGTTTGAAAACTAGTTCTGCATCTCCACAAGCCAGGAGGTTCCTCACACCTCTTTCTTTTGCCACGTTTAGTCCAAGGATGAGAGCTTCATATTCTGTTGTGTTATTTGTATTTTCAAATTGTAGCTTGAAGGAGAAAGGATGAATCTTTCCTTCTAGAGATATCAATACCACACCAGCCCTAGCACTAGCTGAAGAGCAACTTCCATCAAATTCCAAATTCCAAACACTATTAGGATCATGGAGCACTTCTTTGGGATGTTCTCGCCTCATCCTGAGACATGATCATATAGTTGTCATGCCCAATATCTTCATAAAGTATTTGTGCTTGGGATCATCCGTCTTTTGCACAATATATTCAATTTGCTTCTCGGCAACAACTTCTTCATCTTTCCATTGACTGGTATAAGGGCATGTGACCAATCCATTTGAATTTCTCCTCCTACATCCTTACAGAAATTTCTACTCAACAACATGCCATATGAAGGAGGAATATCAACTACCAAAATAGTAGCTAAAACCTTTTTCTCTGGCAAAGCAAAGCAAAAGCTACTTGTGCATCCTTAATTCTTCCGACCAAAGGCACCTCCCTACTCTCCATGGAATAACAAGAACCAAAAGTATGTGAGGGTAAGACCCAAAGCATGAGCCACTTTGGCAGGCATCACATTGTCCGATGCTCCTGAGTCTATGACACAATTGCTAAGTCTATGGCCAGCTATGAGGAGGGTCACATAGAATGGTTTGATTTTCTCATTAGGTGAGGTGACTGCAGCCACAAGATTTGGTTGGGATGTGGAAGAGGGAGTGGGAAAAAGACCTTTAGAAGTGTTGGATGAAGTTTTGGAATGGGAATTGACAAAGTGGACCATTTTGGCAAAGGCTTTTGGATGGGTTTGATAAAACTCAGCCTCTAAAATCTAGATTTTTGTCTTCTTGAGGTGGTCGATGATATCAAAAGATCCAGAGGTGGATGGGGTATCATCACTAGGAATCCTAGGCTTATCAAGTTTTGGAACTAGAGAATAAGAAGTTTTAGAAGCAGGAGTAGAAGAAGAAGAATTAGCAGAACTCACCTTTTGCGTGGATGCAGTGGGAATAGGAGATCCTCTTCTTGCCACCACTTGGAATAGTTGTGGGATACTCCTTAGATTTTTTAGCGGGTTGCATCACTTTTTATTTCTTGTTTGTCTGCTCCTAAGTCATAACAACATATGAATCACTATTCATCTCTGCCACTACTTCATCATAATCATCTTCTTCATCAATGCCCTCAGTAGTGAGGAAATTAACTTGAGATCCATCAAGTTCTTCCAATTCTTCCTCAACCTCTTCTCCAGGTTCTTCAAAGTCTTCATTAACCTCTTTGTCATCAGGTTCTTCAACTTCACAAGTTGCATTAATAGGGACCTTGATGGGTGGTCCTTCGATTTCCAGCCTTGTTTGAGAAGAAGGAAAATGGTTTCTAGGTTGAAAGTTCTTCCTTGGAACATCTTGATAAGGAGCATGCTTTGAGCCAATTGTTTCTTGATGGCAATGAGGTCATTGGCAAGCTTCTGTACTAATTGATCTACACTAGTTCCGGGAGTAGAGGAAGAGGAAGAAGAGGTTTTGGATTTGGAAGAGTCTCTTTTCAATTTACTAGACATGATTAGGTCATCTTCAACACTGATGGCCAATCTTTGATCAACATCCAAAGTTGCAAGATTGGCTCTTCTCAATGCGTAGCTTACTTCAAGAAATTGAGCGTTTAGGAAGAATTTTTTTGAATTTGATCCACAGTCGGTGTTTTGTGGGATCTTGTTAATTAGCTTATTAAACTTGGCCACAAATTCTCTCATGGGCTCTTGTGGTTCTTTCTTGATTTGAGAAATATGGGCTAACAAAGCATGCACATCTTCAACAGGTTTGAAACGGTGCTCAAATTGGGTTGTCATGGTGTCCCAATTGGTGATGGCCCCATGGGGAGATGGTAAAACCAATCTTCCGCATTGTCCTACAATGTCTCCATAAAAATCCTCACAGAGACATCCTCATGTTCAACTCCGAGGACTCCACATGCAACTATGAAGGCTGCAATGTGTTCATCAGGATGTACCTTTCCATCACCTCTGAACTTGGGAAATTTCTTTCTGTTACCCTTGGGTAACTCATGCAAAGGTTGAGGGAGGGCAAGAGGCCCAACTCATTGGCCCCAAGGTAATGGAGCTACCATTCTTGGAAAAATTGCTTGAAGTGGAACTGAAACACCAACAAGAATTAAAGCGCGAAGATTAGGGCTGAGTTGTTCTTGCGGGATACCACTCGTAAAATCTCTGTCTTCAACAGGGGGTGTGCTTGCACAAATGTACAATTTTCTACTTCAATGAGGAAATCTTATATCATGAAATTATTTTAATGCCAGGATAAATTATCAATACAAAAGAACAAAGAAATAAGGGAGGGAAAAGGTAGAATATAATATAGCACTCTCTCCGGAAATATAGATAAAGCGAATAGTTCCTTATAAATGCTTTGAGAAAGGATGATATATAGAACATAATCATTCAAATTAAAAATACCAGATGTTATTTCATAGACACAAAGTTTCGAGAGATGACATCCACAAGAATACAACGCTTTTTAAATGCAATAGAGTAACGATTTACAAACTTTAGACAGAAGGAAAGAATAAATAGATGCAGATAGAAACAGGAAGGGAAATCTTCTGTATTGATAGCTTTTAATTCTTTTACACTTTCAAAAATTATTAGAGTTCCAACCCTTTGGAATGGCATGGAGAGCCCAATATATAGCTTACAAAGTGGTTACATTTGGTAACCGTTTCTTTTAACCAAAAGATTAATTAAGGAAATACACAATATAAAGTCCTTAATTAAATTACAAGGAGATCCGAACTATAGATAGAAAAAGAGAGTCAAGAGCCAGAAGTAGAGACATCCGGTTGTGGTGAGGAGGGCCCACTATTTTGAGGATCCGGTGCCTGAATCTCTTCAATGCTTCCGCTATCTCCATGCCCCTTGGAATTGTTGTGTTAGAAGTAGCATGAGTCCACGTGCCTAGGAATTTCTCCATATCTTTGTCAAACTCGGTATGCTCCAGATATTCCTTATTAGCCTCGGCTATAGCTGAATGGAGAGAACAAATGTCCTTCATTTTCTCTTTAGTGATTGACTCTTCCTTGAACAAATCATCCTTGATAAAGGTTTTAAACTGAGCCTTGATTTCTTGAAGAGAGAAGAATACACCTGTAGTTTCATCCTGAAGATGGCAGTGGATATCCTTGAAGGCGGATAAAACACAAGTTTTAAAAGACTCCCCTTTTTTCCATACATTCCTCAATTCTCCCAGTGCTTCTTCTAGAACCTTTATTTTCCACTCAATGCTAAAGATCCATGTCCTTGACAAGTTATTCTTGACATCATCAAACACATTGTTGGCCAATAGGATCCTCTCATCGGTTTGACCCATTAGATGGAGATTTGTGATACATCCACTCCAGACTTTCAATTCCTTGTCCATAGCCTTGATTGAGGAAGTGAGTTTCTGCTGCAACTTGATCACCTTCTCATTGGTTTTGAAGGCTTCCTCAATGAAGTTTAAACCTGCTATAGTCATATCATCCACCATGGCCTCAACAACCTTCCCATAAGTAGAATACTTGTGGATGTATTTGATGGTTTGGACCTCATCTTGGCTAAGAACTATGGGAGGTGGGAGAGCGGCCAATGGGGCTGGATCCAAAAATTTATCCTTTGCCAAAAATGATCTGATAAAGTTGGAAAGAACTTGGTCCATGGTTTGCTTTCCTTTCTCCACCCGTTCAATAACCTTAGTGACGGTTTCCCGAAGGTTATGAACTTCACTCTTAGGTGTGGATTCTCCCATTGGAATTCTGGAAAGCTCCAAGTCAGAGATCAAAAGATATTTCTCCTCTTTATCCACTTTGGGTTTTGCAACCTCCAGGAATTGCTGGCCTTGAGCATCAGTTACCAACCTTGAAGTAGTCTTTAATTTATTTGTTGGAGGAGGAGGGTAGTACCAAGCAAAGTTTTTCTACACATCAAAATCAGGCACTGTTAATCGGAGGAAGATTTCCTTTTCTTATTGTCAACTAGGGGTTGCACCTAGGAAAAGGAAGAAGAAGAAATGGAAGAATCAAGGGATCCGAGTGCAAGTGAACTCATGGCACTCAAAGTATGAACCACTATTGTCTCCAGTGGGGAAATGAATGGAACCTCAAGAATTTCCTTTGTAGAGGAGTCTGTTAAACTTGGAGGTTCAGTTCTTGATCCTTCCTTCTCCACCTCAACAGTGGTTTCAAGGTTTCTTCTGGTTCTTTCATCTCATCATCATCATTCTCACTTAGAACAATAATTTTCTCTGGCCCAATAGGCAATTTTGACTACTCCAGAAGAGTCTCTTCCTTGATTGGTTCTGCTTGACTTCTTTGAACTTCTTCTGATACACTTTGGTGGAAGAGGAAGGAGTAGACAACTCAGGTTATTTCATTGCAGAAGAAGGAGTTTGCTCAAGTACCTTGGTGCTAGGCGTATGTACTTCCTTCCTAGGTGTGGAAGTCTCTCTTGAAGAGGATCTACCTTGGTTCCTCCTGAATTCACGTACTTTCCTGTCAGACCAAACCTTAGTTCTAACAATGACAGGGGCAATTATCTCATTCAAGTCATCTCTTTCCTTCACATACCAATCTAGGGTTTCCAGAGGAGTGTGCTTGATTGATCTTTCATACTCAAAGGATTGCAAATCTTCATCATCGTCCCTAAGCCCTTCAGGCACCTGGTAGAGATTGAGATCTATGATCTGTTGTAGAGAAAATCTTCCAAAACGCTCTCTCGGCGGCAAAATCATCAAAGACAATCAACCCAATAATGCTCGGTTTCAGGACGATGATGATAAGTTATTATGAGATTTTGATCAATGAATTTCTTTAGATCAAAGCAAGTCATGGTCTGAAGAAATGAAATGTAAGAGGAGCAATAGCCCTTTCTATATTTTGGGCATCTAGAGTTGTTCTACATGTATAATTCCCCAAGGTGATAGGGAAATGAAGACCAGTAATCTTCTTATCTCAAGGGTTCTATGAAGTTTATCCAACTTGCACACCTCAACCAAAGCCATTTTTTCATTACAAAACATGGGAAGCTTGAGAGGTGTGCTTTGAAACAAGCCAACTTGATGTATGAGAACTTTCAGAACTGAATGAAGAAAGCCCCATACTTGGTTATCAAAGCCATAGCCTCATCAGAAAACCTTCTGGCAGTGTCACCCTCCAAGAGTCTCACAATGTACATGGTGAAAGCATCATTTACCCTTCTAAAATTATGATTACTGACCTTGAGGGTAAAATGAGGGCAATATGCGTATATGGGCTCATCGTTCTTGCCTTGATGAAAGTGAATCCGAACCACTCTGAGATCTTTGCCGGGGTGTACATGAGATAGGAATTCATGTTGAACTTCTTGGTTTGCTGAACATTTGACAATTGTTCAGTCAGGTTTCCACATATAATCTCGGCCCAATTTATGTTTTGCTTACCCTCGCAGATGATATTTATGAAAGGGCACATCCAAAAATGGAAGTCATTGGTAGAGGGCATTCCCATAATCCAGGTGAGCAAAGTGATGAAATCTGATAGTTCTTCATTGAAATCAACCTGAACAATGCCTTGAGAGTCGGGACACTCCCTTCTTAGGACACTTCAACCATGATTTAGCTACTCGAGCCTTATATTTCTCACTTGTCTTGATCAAACAGAGTCTGAGCTTGAGCGAGAGTGAGAACAACGAGAGTCTTCTGTTTGGGGATGCGTAGGGTAGTGACGATGGCGACAACATCCAATTTTGCAATCAACTCACTGTGCACATTGACAACCTCCTTGGTGTCCGGATTGAAATTAGCCCCGTAGGTGAGCACAATGTCAGCACATTGCACAAAGAGAGGAAAACCAACGGCGTATGTGATTCCACTATCATTTATCATTTGGGCCATGGGAGTAGGGTTGTCGCATGCTAATCTGCCCCAGAAATCATCAAAATCCAAATGTCGAACTTCGCTATCTCCAATATTGGGTACAAAAGTCTCCAAAGGGGACAGATGCTCGTGCCCTTGAAATTTGATCTTCATTTTGACAGTGAACAGAGGACTACCTTCAAAGAACAGATTCACGACAAAAATTGCAAAGGGATACAAGAAGGTGAAAAAATGACTCAATTTTGCAAGAATGCGAGCAAGAGATAACGAGCAAGCAATGTGACAAGTGCATAGACGGTTGCCCCTTTAAATAGTCATTCAGGAGAGAGAAGATCATAAATGCACATTAAATATACCTTACGCCGACTCAAAAAGGTGAAATGTGGGAAAAGCGAAAAAAATTGGCCCTGGACGGTCCATGGGACATTGGGACATGAGGGACGCGAAGAGCTGATTCGGCCAATGTGGGCCAAAAGAACACGAGCGGTCCAGGGACACAGAAATGCAAAGGATGCGAAGAGCCGATTCACTCGATGCGGGGAATCATTGAATAGGAGGCCCGGGCATACTTGGGGCAGATGGGCTGAAAAAGTCCGAAAAATCTGACAGAAAAGGACTTGCGGGGAAATTGGCGATCGGCGAACAAGAGGCCCACCGGTACTTGGGACATGAGGGACAAAAATTTCTGACATACCCGCAAGTCACTAAAATGACCCCAAGAAACGGAATTTTCGCCATCTCTTTAAATTTTTACTTCACTAAAACACTACTGAAGGGTGCCAACTCAAAATTTTCAAATTTTTTAACTTTCAAAAGAGGGGAATTTTGAGAGGACAACAAGGTGCAAAACCACCAACACTTTATGTTTATCACCTCCTTTTTTATTTGGATTGTGACACATTCTCTCCAATAGTTTCAATTAGGTTTGATAAAGAGAAGTATAAGCCAACATTCATGATATTGGCTACTGGTGATTTTCGATCACTAGTTCGAGTTTAAGGTTTGGTAGTTTTCAAGGTTGTTCATGAGTTGGATTCTTAGGAAGTTGCACATAAATTTATATGGGCCTGATTTTTGTTAATTTTAAATCAAGTCACCCATAATATTGGTAGACATGTTAGTTTGTTGTCTTCAACTCATAATGATTGTGTACCGTAATCATGAGATTAGCAATAGTTATTATAGAGTTTTATCAAATACAAAGATACATTGGGAACCAATAATGCACATTTTTCATCAACTTTCTTGCATTTTGGTGGTTCTAATCATTTTTGAGATACACCATTTGATGCAACGAATTAGAGCAATATGAAAGATTTGAACCTTTTTATATGTTCATTTTTAATGCTTCCTCCTAGATAACACGTGTTTTATATGTTCTAATTTAACACTCCCTCTTATCCAACAACATATTCATTATCTGTAAGTTTTCCCTCTTGTTAAATTCATGAAATGAAAGTTAGGAAGTTAAATCTTAGTTTACTTGGAGTAGAATTTTATCTAGTTTTTTTCCCAAACCTATGCCTACATCGAATAATTGTTTTGGGTATCCAAGATATTTCTTTGTTCCTTCCATGTAATTTGGTTGGTGAATTTGTCTATCATATACGAATTAGAATGTGTAACATTGAAATATGACACTTCCAAGTTTTCCTTATTTTTGAATATTCATTTCAATTAAAATTCAAAGTTTGTCTTGTTTTTGAATCTTCATTTCAATGAAATTTCCAAGTTTGCCTTGTTTTTAAATCTCCATTTCAATGAAACATTGAACATTTGTGTGGAATATGATAGCCTTGTTAATTGGGGAATATGGTAACCTTATTAGTTCCATTTTATTATAAGGGTATATTATCTTTTAAGTCTTCTAGGAAATGGGGCGATTGCCATATGAGAGCCTTCTTGAAAGTCCTTTGAAGATGGGACGTGCCTTGAAACTTTAATTATGACTAGAAAATTGTTGAAGAAGCCTTTTTAAATGCCCATGCATGGAATGTGGATTATATTTTTGCTTTTTGAATCTGGACGGTAACAAACATGTAAAGTTTGGAAGTTTGGAGAATGTTAGGAATTAGCAAAGCTAGGTGTAGTATCATTGAAATTTTTAAGTGTTTAAATATGGAAAAAATTATAAAAATATTTCCAAAAGGTTATTATGTTTTTACATATATCAAAGTATGATTGACTTTCTAAATAGATTAATGATGCTCTTTTATAAATGTTTCAACAAATCCTCATTTTCATTTAACAAATATTTACATTAAATGCATGGGGACAACTTGTTTTTGTTACTTTAAAGCATGCAACCTCCCACATTTAAGTTCCATGAGACTATTTTAGTTAGTAGCAATTAGTCCAATGGTTTGGCCAAAACAAAGTTTATTTCAGTATATAAGTTTGGGTCATTGTAAATATATATTACTATAATGAGAACAAGATGTTGATTATGATGCGATTCCATAAGCGGGTTTTGGTACTATAGAGGTTAAAGAAAGGAAAAATGAAACATACATTCTTTGAAGTTATTACATGATTACTATAAGAACCCTAGCATCCATTTCTCTTAGGATAGAGCATGTTGTAGTGTGAACTCTTGTGGTAGCTCATGTAATTGAGGAACAATCTTGATTTATCTTCTAAATCGAATCAATCTTTTCCCTCTCATTCAAGACCAAATCTTACAAAATCGAAATTTCAAACACTATTTCTATCATTGGGGTTGTGTATGATGGGAAAATATAGGTTCTTAGTTGGGTTCTCAAATGTAGGGATCAATTTTAAGTCCAAACACACAATGTAGATACAAAGGTACTCAAGGAGCGCTAGTGTCATAGTTATAGAAGATAATGACCATAATCTTAAGATAGTTATAGGTTTCCAAGGCCTATACCTAAGATAAAGATAGGTATCCTACTAGGATTCATAATAAGAATAATCAAGGGATGGATAAAGCCAAGGAACATAATATATGTCGGAAATTTATGTAAGTGCTTACATTATCTTTTTTTTTGGGTATGTTAAATATATGTAATTGAGTGAGAGATAATAATGTAGTGTGAGTTATGTACGTGAGTTGTGATTATAACAACTCTCTAGAGATATTCTAGGAGAGATATATTAGGAGATAGATGTGAGAGATTTGAGGGATTAGAGATTAGGTTTGAATCCTTGAATTTAGGAGAGAAAACTGTTATAAATGTAGTGTGTGCATATGTAATAGTATCTTGCATGAATTAAAGAAGATTAAGTATTTTGTGCAAGCTCTACCAAAAGTTTCATTTGGTATCGAGCAGGTTGCATACAAGCATAAAATGTCTTTTTGATTACCCAAAGGCAATACCAATTGTTTGGTTTTCATGTCGATGGTAGTTTGTGAAAACCTAGTCATTACATTTGAGTAAAATGTTTTAGAATTTTATGAATGAGCTATATGTTAACATCCATGTCATAGATTTTTTTCTTGTTTGTGGTTTTAACGGGTCTCATTTCTTCATCACAAAGTTTTGATTCAGTTTACATTTGGTTTTACATCGAGTTTGGATCTACCTCATTTCACATTGTATTGGATTGGATTCTTCATCTTGGGATTTATGAGACTTTGAATGTTTATCACACTATGAGTGGCTTTAACTATGCGGATTGACTCAAATATTGAATAGAAGTTGTCATCTACATTAAGATCTCGGTTTTGATCGTCCAAAAATAATAGATAATACATTGTTCATCATTATTTTTTAAAAGGTACAATTATTTAGCTTTGTCGTATCTCATCAATGGTGGTTTAACTGCATACAATTTGCACCGCATCGTCCTTCACTTAAATTTCTCTACAATCAAATACATTAATTAACTATCATAGATGAATTTGATCATCATGTTCCATCTTCTTTGTTTCTAGCACCTACATGTTTGTGCATTTGGATGTACTTCTTTGTATCGGTGTCATTTGGCAAATTAAAAACTAAGATTCGAGTGGAAATTCAAATTACAAGTATGGTCATTTGGAGCACTTGCAGATGTCTACTTGAAGTTGGTTGGAGAAAAACACAAAATTGGTACTACAAGATTGCATCTATTCTACCGCCGCGCCAAATACCATGCATATCCATAATTTGTTCACCCATGCCCAACCATGCATGCAATGACAAAACCACTTTACAATTCAATTAGTGGTTTTAGATTATTTTTAGAGTTGTCTTATTTAATTGTTTTTTTAATGTTTAGACATAATGTTAAAATTTTAGTTGATTATAAGTGGCCTCTTGTTATTACATTTATATAGTTAAGAGTCTTATGTAGAATTTTTAATAGATTTTGGTGCAAAAATTATTGTCTACTTTTTACGTTAAGGGTGAAGCCTCTTTACTTAATCGAGAGTGACATTTTTACCTATAATCATTTTATCAATATCAAAATCTGAAAATCGTTGAATTATTCTTGTGTCTCATAGGTGTTTGATTCAATATGTTTGTTGTAAAGGAGCAAAAATAAAATAAAATAATTGCCTGATTATATTGGAAGAAATATCACTCATACACAATGTCTGTCATTGTTAATTGAGCTTCAAAATTATATCCGGGTGAGTTAACAACATCTCTTGGAGGATGGAGGCATCGAAAGGTTGATGACTTTCAACGTCCTCTCGCAATACGCTGCGGCGAGCATGCACAAAAAAGTAGCGCTAAATAAAGCACGTGAAATGAACAATGTCGAGACCGAGAATCCAACAACAATGAAATCCGGTTATGTTATGTGAGATCAGTGGCGGTGATCAAGTCAAAGGCTACATAAGGTGATGAGGACTTGGTCCTCATTTTTTATTTTTCATGTTTTTTTGGTGTGCTATTGAGAATAAGAACAAAAGTACATTCTTGCTCAAATTTGTAATAAGTGAGCATAATTTCCATATGTAATCTCTTGATGTAAAAATATTGTGGAGAGCAAAACCACTAGTGTAATGCAAATCATGGATCTTGAAAAGGTTAATGGTAATCCAAAAAACCAAATGAGATGAACAATCAATGTGTTCATGTTCATATCCAAGTTTGTGGTAAGCTTGCGGTAAATTATGGAAGATTGATAAAAGGTCTTTCGTTGAATCAAGATCATGAGCCACAAGATTCGAGCATGCCACAAGAGTCGGGTGTATTGTTGTTGAAAGTGTAAAAAAATTCTACCATGTTCGCACTAAGGGAGGGAATGTTAGGAAATTGTATGTTAGTGCTCACATTATATTTGTTTGGGTAAGTTAAATATATGTAATTGAGTGAGACATAATAATGTAATATCAGATTATGTACGTGAGTTGTGATTATAACAACTCACTAGAGATATTTTAGGAATGTGAGAGATTATAAGAGAGATATTATGAGATAAATGTGAGAGATTTTAGGTATTGGAGATTGGGTTTAACTCCTTAAATTTAGGAGAGAAAATTGCTATAAATGTAGTGTGAGCATATATAATAGTATCCTACATAAATTAAAGAAGATTAAGTATTTTGTGTAAAGCTGTACCAAAAGTTTCAATATAATAAGACAATGCAATAGATCAAAGCAAACATACATCTACTCTAGTATATAGCAATGAATGACCAATCAACAACATACATGTGCAAGATAAAAGACTAGAAGGGTTAAAAATACTTACCTGTAGCATGTGTGTGACTGTTGATGCATAATCCTCCCTAGAGACAACAACACCGAGAGAGAATCGTTATGGGTGGAGAAGGGGAAAGATCAACAAGAAGATATTTAGTCCTAACTCACTATGGTGACTCAAATGCAAAATAGGTAAGGTCCAAGTCTTCAAGTCCAACAAGTAGGTGCAAAATAGTGCAAAAATATGCGAGCTATAAGTGTCTTTATGTATGCTTAATTGATTGTGAATTGGTGAAATTGACAAAAAGGCAATGAAGCATATATACTCGAAGCCATCCTCTGGGTATAGCAATGATACGTAAACTAAAAGCTGACCACTGTGTATAAAATAGTTTACAAAACAGATCCTTTAAAAATATCCTGCTAAGGTATAGTCCAATAACTTGATTAATACCTTAGCAAAAGAGAAATCATTAATGGGGTTAAATTATGATCACATACACCCAAAACTGAAAGAAATCGGATCATAAACATCCACTTCCAAATGTGCATCCAAACATGATCAAATCACCATTTTCCATTTTTCGATAAAATGTATGTTAATGATTAAATTACATCCAAAATGATTAATTACTAAATCATTACTTGTAGAAAAACATAATGCAATAAAGAAATTACTGACACCAAAATGATAACGAAGTTCACCCCGATTGGGCTACGTCTCAGAGACTGCTAAAACACAATCGACCTATTAAAAATTAAATTTGCAAGTACAATTAAATCCTACAAATGCTAATGGACCATGTCACTGTAAAAATGTGCTTAACATGCTTTCCAAGGACTCGAACTCGATCAACAATGTCCTCCACCTTCCTATAGCACTTACACGATACATTTCCCCCATGTTCTACGTCAAAAGCGGTTGAAAATACATTCAAAACGACATCAAACTAACACCAATTAGGAAAAATTTAGGCTCGGGCTGATCGTCTAGAAATTTTGAACATCTTTTTAGTTCTGTCAAACTCCTAAAAATGCTATCATGAGGGTAAAAAATGACGATGTTCACAAACTACCCACTTTGGGACTATACACAATCATGAAGTGACTCCCCTTAAAATACAACAAAAGCCTTTTATATTGTTTACCAACGGATGGCACATTAGTGAGAGACTTATCATTTTACACCAAGGTTGTGGGTTCAATTCCCCCTTAGGCACTTTGACCACCAAATGTGCATTGACCTTTCCATGTTTGTCCCATTTAGTCCCACATTTGTTGGGCGGTGGGTGAAAGTTTGTTTGAATGGGGTCGTACTAGCATGTATACATTGGCCATTAGGGGGCTTTTGTTGGAAAATACAATGTGTTGGTTAATATGTGGAGCGCATAGGTGTGTATAGGACTTGGTTGTGGCAAGTATGTGTATGCCACGTGGGGCGCTTAAATTCTGAACGTGGCATGTGAATCCGACAACCATTGTGGCAAATGAGATTCTAGTTGGTAAGGCATGTGGCAATGCATAGTTTAATTCAATGTGGCAATTCAATCCCACATGCATGGTGGGCTAGAAAATATGGCATATAAATAATAAGTTGCCTCCAAGCTAATATGAAGAATAGGAGGCAAAGGCGCCTCTCTAAAAAATAGTCATCAAAACTCCGGTGAGGGCCCTCGGCCAACAAATATTGGGACCCATTTGTCTGAACACAAGTGTCAAAGACCAGAGGAGAAAATAAAAACCCCCAAACTTATTTTACACCATTTTTTCATTGTTGTAAGTTGATTGGTCCACTTGGCGAGTTTGCATGAGTCCACATCATCCCGACCTTGAATGTATTTTTATCAATTGAGCACTAATTTCAGCATGTGATAAATTTTGCATGTGATCTCCGTTTTTCGCAATCCACATACCGTTGGAAATCTCGTAATGGGATCTTTCGTATCTGTAATGGTTTAGGAGAATAAGAGATCTTCTAACCACCTAGAATGTCCTCTAGATCACACCTCCCCAATAAGACCTTTTGGTCCCCAAAAGCCAAGTCACCCATTGAATATGCTAAACGATTCTTTGTATTACACCAATATACGAAACCAAAATATAACATAGTGGTTAAAATTGCATAATATTGAAATGTTTATCACAAAAATGGATTAGTATGAAATGACAATAAAATGCCAAACATTGGCAAGTGTCTAATTGAATCCTTGTGATTCTGCCAATACTACAAATTCCAAAATTAGATCGATATGAAATGACAACCAAATGTCAATAATAGACGGGTGTCCACTTACCCTGTGAAACTGTCAACTCTGTAAAATATCATTGAAATAGATCAATATGAAATGGACAACTAACTGCCAAACATATGTGAGTGTCCATTGACCTGTGAAAGCTATGCAAAGTACTATAAAATATCAAACGCCATCATCAGAAATGGATTAGTATGCAATAGAAAACAAAACTCTTCTTAGCAAGTGTCCAACTAAATCTCTGTGATATGGCCAATAATTGCAATGTGCAATCTCACCCAAAACATATCAATTTAAAATAAACAACACAACACCATACAACAAGTTATCCAACTAACCCAGTGAAACTAGTCAAATCATTGCATCCACTTAATAATACCCAATTAGATCAGTGTAAAATAGACAACAAAACGCTTTCTCAACAAGTGTCCAACTGACCTAGTGAAACTAGAAAATCACTACAAATATTGCTGAATTAAATCAATATGCAATAGACTACACAACACCATACAAAGAGGCAAGAGTCCAATGAATCCCTAAAACTGCTAGTGAGGATAAAATATCTATCCAATGTGAAATTGGGATAGAAACCAAACTGCCTACACAAATGTCACATTCCAAATTAGTGAAACTTCCATCCACTGTAAAAGATCACCAGGTGCAACTACAAACCAATTTGTTAGTGTAATAAACATACACTCTAATTGTAACCACATGTGACATTTGTAGATACAAAATCACATACTTTGGGTAATTATCTAGTCCTAGTTGCATACTACTATTCATATGATTCCTAAGTAAGAAAAGTACTAATCAACCCATGTCTTTGGCCACCTTTCTTTGCTTTCTGTTGCCACTTTTGGTCTTACACCCTTACTTGCTTAGTCTTCCTTTTTATACTTCGACATTTATCATCTTGGACACTAGCGCCCAGCCAGATGCCAATGTCGGGTGCCCTCGTCCTCTCTGGCGCCCCGGCCCCTTTGTACTTTATTCACATATTTTATGTTCTTTCTAAATGTTTGAACATTTTATCTTTTTGGTAGTCGGCCTTTTCGGGGTTAATTATGAAATTTAAGCAAAATAATCATATAAATATAAAGTTATGTGACCATAATAAGGGGCCAAACATTAAGCACTAGCTATCACCACATAAGGTTGCATCCATCTAACATCATCAAAGGGACACAAGGGTTGATTATTTTGCATACACTTTATAGGAGGGAAGTTCATTCTATTCCATGCACACATCTATTACATTTATTTACATCTAGCTTACTTGATTGTTATCAAGTGTGACATGCACAAGAGCCACCTAGGGCACGATTCCGTACACACGCATAGAACTATATTGGGTCTAAGATGTGTGTGCAACACTTAGCCGTAAGATCGCCATTATGACAGTGAGGACAACTCAACCAATCATTCTACATCTTTCTTTTTTAGGATTTGATGTCTATTTGAGGGTTTTGCGGTTTCCGGTGACCTCGGCGATCATTGTGCGACCTCATAGCACCCAGGCAAACAATATCTAACAACTAGCGACCACTCAGAGGAGGTTTTTTGAGCATTTTGGCAAACACAAACACCTAGTATCGGGCCTAGGGCACCCACAGGCGCCCCTGTCCCTCTCCAGGTGCCCCAATCCAAGTTGATCGTTAGCTCACACACTTTTCTCGAGGCTCGTGCAATGCTTCGCTCTTTGTTCATCTAGTTAGCACTTCATGTTGTCCATATTTTATTACGAATCAACGAAATACCTTCTTCTCCTCCTTGTAATTAGGGTTTCATATTTTATTGCTTAGCTTAATTTATGTACTTAATTGTATATTCATTTACTACCGCATAACAATCAAATTAGGCATCTATTATTCACATTTAGCTTAATCAACAATTACAAATAAATGCCCAAAAATGAGGGACTTAAAACATGTGCAAATATCATGTGTGGATACAACAAGTTTGTATATTAATTACATTAATAATGGTGCCCAAATGGGTCTTATAAGCATCCATACATTTGCACACAAAAAACAACAGATACATTTAAAATGCAAGTATCCAAAATTAGACATATTGAACATGCCCCCTGGACCTGCGTAAACTACTATCAAGATCATAATGGAAATTGTCAACCATAAATGTGAGAAGGAAATCCAAACATGATAAACTGTCACTTAGCTCTTCTCTACATGTGACACCATTACTTTCATCTACCTTCAACATGCTTCAAACATGGGTTAAAAACTCCTTATCAATCAATAGGAAATCTCATAAAAGTGAAGGAGTAAAAACATACTAATCAATACCATAACAATGCAATAAAAAATTATTCAAGAAATCGGTTTTACCAAATTAAGGGTTGATCCCTCTTCCTAGTTCAACGATTTGAATAGAAGGTTACACCAAATCAAACCCCTTGTATAACGAGGTAGTGATGAAGCCCCATGTTTTTAAATAGTTCTGAATAGTTTCAAAATAAAGCATATTCCTTTCCAACAAGCCACACAATGGTTATCCAAAATATGGATATCAAAACCAAAAGCGTAAAAATAGCCATTTCTCATAGACAAAAAATGTTGGAATAATTTTACCTTCTTTTAAAACTGAGAACTGTACACCATGTTGAGCAAAGGTTAACAAATTGTTGAATTTTAAACAACTTAAAGATTGCATCCTACAATGCTTAGGAAAAAGTTGTGAATATAAAATCAACTAAATAACCAATTAGTACCCAAATTAAACGAGTCCAAAGATTGTCCATTCCTAAACAATGTCCTAATGTCATTCTCCATATCTCAAAATGGAAAGTGGTATTTTCACTTGCTCATAATCAAAGGACATAGGATTAAAAACAAATACAATTATTACACTAGAAAGGAAAGCTTCACAATATGGTTTACACTCACCAAAAAATGTGACCAATGCTAACTCGACTGGATTCAATTCCCATATCTTTGATACCCGCAAGCGAGATCAAGAGAGATCCATCTGTCCCTCTCATTACATGGTTCCCTATTTTCTACAAACAACTTGTACTCCCAACAACTGCACACTGCAAATGGAAGATCAACAAACCCAAATGTCTACACAAATTGAATGAAACCAATTGAAAACTGATATCAAATCCACACAATCGAAACCAATCAGCATACTAACCGACTCCGATACCAAAACATGATCTGTAAACTAACAATGACCCCGTGTATAAATGGTTTACAAAGCGGATCCTTTCAAAATATCCCGCGAAGGTGCAAGCCAACAACTTGATTAATACCTTATTAAAAGTGAAATCATTAGTGGTGTTCAAATTATGATCACATACACCCAAAACTGAAAGAAATTGGATTGTAAACATCCACTTCCAATTGTGCATTCAAACATGATCAAATCACCATTTTTCATTTTACGTTAAAATGTCATTAATGATTAAATTGCATCCAAAAATGATTACTTACTAAATCATTGTTATGGAAAAATAGAATGCAATAAAGAATTCACAACACCAAAATGATAACGAAGTTCACCTGTTGATCAAGCTACATCTCCAGGATTTCTTTAAAACGCAATCGATCCATTAAAAATCAAATTTGCAAGTACAATTAAATCTTACAAATGTTAATGGACCCTGTCACCTACAAAAATGTGTTTAATAGACCTTCAAAGGACTCTGAACTCGATCAACAATGTCCTCTACCTTCCCGTAGCACTTGCACAATCCATTTCCCCATGTTCTACGTCAAAAGATGACGAAAATGCTTTCAAAACGATGTCAAACGAACACCAATCGAGAAAATAAAAGGCTCAAGATGATCATCTAGAAATTATTAACATCTTTTCAATTATGTCAAACTCCTAAAAATTTCATCATGAGGGTTAAAACTACCATGTTGACAAACTACCCATTTTGGGACTATACACACGATCATGGACCAACTCCCCTTCAAATACAACAAAACGCCTTTTATATTGTTTACCAAAGCATGATGCATTGGTGAGGGCCTTATCATTTTACACCCAAGGTTGCGAGATCAACTCCCCTTGGGCGCTTTGACCACCAAATGTGCATTGACCTTTCCATGTTTGTCTTATTTAGTCCCACATTTGTTGGGCGGTGGGTAGAAAGTTTTTTTAAATGGGGCGATGTGGCATGTATACATTAGCCATTGGACCGTTTTTGTTGGAAAATACAATGCACTTGTTAATATGTGGAGCGCATAGGTGCGCATGGGACGTGGTTGTGGCAAGTATGTTTATGTCATGTGTGGCACTTAAGTTCTGATGTGGCATGTGAGTGGCAGTGACCATTATGGCAAATGAGGTGCGAGTTGGTAAGGCAATGTGGCAATGCATAGTTTAATTCAATGTGGCAATTTAGTCCCACATGCATGGTGGGATAGAAAATATGGCATATAAATAATAATTTGTCTCCAAGCTAATATGAAGAATAGGAGGCAAAGGCACCCTTCCTAAAAAATAGTGTGTCGAACCTAACTACGGGTCCCCCATCCAACAAATACTAGGGCCCATTTGTCCGAACACGAGCGTCGAAGACTGGAGGAGAAAATAAAAACCCCAAAACTTATTTTACACCATTTTTCCACTTGTCGCAAGCTGATTGGTCCACTTGGCGAGTTTGCACGAGTCCACGTCATCTTGGACTTACGTGTAATTTTACTAGTTGAGCTAGAATTTCAGTGTGTGATAACTTTTGCATGTGATCTACGTTTTCTGCAATTCACATACTATTGGAAAGCTCGTGACGGGATTTTCCATACTGTAATGGTTTAAGGAGAATTAGAGATCTTTTGACCACTAGCATGTCCTTCGGATCAAGAAAAACCAAACCCAACACCATCACCCATGGGCGACGGCGTCAACCTTGGGGAACCCTAAGGACAAAGAGGTTTAAAACATGTGAAGTGGAAGCCATAAGGTAAATGGGGAAATGATGAAGGTCCAAGATGATGAAAAACAAGCATAATTTTGTGTAATAATCATAAACAAGTAGACATAATGAGACAAGTAGACATGATGGTTGTAATGTGAGAACAAAGGGAATAAATGAGACAATGATAATGGAATTATGACATAATAATGACATCTTTCAAATGACGTGCTCTAGCGAATATGACCAAGTCCCATCACACCCTAATCTCGAAAATCCCCTTAAGGAACCCGCTTAGGAGGAATATGCATCAACCCTTGCACACAAAAACTGCAAGTGTCAAAAATGAGGTCTATACATATGCCTTAACCGAATATCAACGTGTGTCATAATATTAAAACATGAGATGGTCTTCGAAAAATATTTATCATGCAACGCCTAAAATCGAAAGTAAATGTTAAAAGTAAAGTAATAATGAAAAATTTGTGACGGAATAAATTAACTCAGTGAAATACACGTACCTTATAATTACATGTTGACGTCTCTTGGCTTGCTGTGGCGGGTACAATAGCTACTTCGAATCCTGAATAAGCAAGACCGAAAAAACACTAGAAGATAATTAGTGAAATAAGGCACAAAACACCTAGTTCGAGAGGCCATGGGAGGTATGATAGCCGAGAGGGAGATAACGACCTTGAAGAGTGCAAAAACCCAAAGGGTAGATGTTATAAGGATAATAAAGTGTGATAAAATGTGCTAATTGGGACATGATGTTGTGGAATTAACGGGCATGAAGAGAAATAAATTACCAAAGTATCCGAGATAGGAAGTAATGGCCGTATGAACCCAAGTAGGATGAAGGAGAGACCCAAGTTGATGAAAGATAAAGTTAGATAATAGGTTGATGTAGTAGTTAATTTGAAGATTCTTTTAATGAGAGGTAGCGAATGTACAAGTAGATAGTTGAGAAGTTCACGCATATAATTTCTCGAGGAAGTGAGCATTTGTTGATTCTTTAAAAGATATGACCTTCTTTAGTTTATAGACAAGGTGTTGGGACCAAGTATGTCTTTAATGAGATAGGGGCCCACACCTTTTAAGCGTATTTTTCTTCTTTGTCGTGGTTATAATTTTATTTCAAGATGAGGTCACCAACTTTGAATTTGTGAGGTTTGACAAGTTTGTTGTGGTTTTTAGCAACACACTCTTTGTATTTACAGTTATGATGGACATCATTATCATGTTTTTCATCGAGGAGGTCAAGGGCATGTAAACAAGCCTCACAAATATCCTCGTCGCAGATGATTCCATGGAGAGAGATGTGAAGGGAAGATAGTTCCACCTTGAGTGAAAGGACTACTTCAATACCAAACACAAATGAGAATGGGGTTACCCCAATAGCCGTACAAATACTTGATGTGATAAGCTCATAGCACGAGATAAAACTTTAGATTAGAGTGTAACTCACGTATGGTCTTTTGAAGAATTTTGTTAAGGATTTTATTAGAAGATTCTTCTTGTCCATTGCATTATGGATGATAAGGAGTTGAAAATTTGTTCTTGATTTTGATTTTCACATAGATTTGTTTCATTTCTTTGCATTTGAAGTTCCCACAATTGTTAGAAATGATTGTGTGAGGAATTCTAAAGCAACGAATGATTTGATTAAGGATAAACTTGGAAGTGGTAAGGTCGGTCATATTTATGATGAAAAGATGTTTGTCTTGAGAGGAAAGGAGTTTACCAATGCAATCCAATCCTTACATATAAAAGGGCCAAGGAGCTTTGAGTACTTGAAGCTCAATCAATGGAGAGTGAATTAGCTTGTTTGATATTGGCATGGTTTACATTTCCTATCGAAGGTGTGTATCAACTTCTAAGGTAGGCCACTAGTAACCCATACGTAAGTGTTTACAGTGTTGGCATGGTTGCTATAGTGTCCACCGCAAGTGCCCCCATGTGCTTCTTCGAAGAGATAAGTAACTTCATCTTCAAAGACACAATGGAGTAAGGTACCTTTAAAATTTCAATAGTAGATGGTGTTGTCTTTGATGAGGTATTTGGGAGCTTTCTTGCGGATCTTATTGCATTTGTGAGAATCAACATCCTGGAGGGTATGTATGGTGTGGGATGATGTATTTATACCATGAACTATGGGTAATAGGGATGACATAAAGGTGATAAATAAGAGTAGAATCAAGAGAAGATTGTGTCAAGGTGTCTTGCACATCTGGACCGTGAATTGGTCTTGTTGGAGATCTAGGTGAGGTTAAAATTGAGTAGTGTATGAGGCCAACAAATCTGCCAAGGAATTGTGTTCTTAAGGAATAGATTCGATGGTGAAAGAAGTGAATTGCCGTGCTAATTCTTTGATTGTTTTGTGATATGATTTTAGGCTATTGCTTCGCCATTGATAAGTGTTGTTGACTTGTCGACAAACAAGTTGGAGTCACCAGGGCATGGCGATATGTAATATCAAAGGTGAGAGTGACCTTCATGCCAAGAATAAGGGCTTCGCATTTAGCCAAGTTGTTGGTTAATCTAACTCATGTATAAAGGAGAAAGGAAATGTCTTACTTGATGGATCGGTGAGAATACAACCTTCCCCAACTCCTAAAGACATTTTGCACCGTCGAAATGGAGATTCCAAGTGTCTACATGGAGTTCAATACTGATTTCTTTGTCTTCAAGTTCAATGTTGGATTTTGTGGTTTTGGGCTTTGGGTTCTCATCACCAACTGTGAGGGATTGTGCCTTGAGATTAGTAGTGAAGCTATAGTAGTAATCCGATGGTAAGAGCTTGATCCATTGCTACAATGAGTAATACTTCTTCATTAGGTAGGGCATCTAGAATGGGTTGGGTTGCGGGTATCGAAGTAGCGAGTGAGTTGATCTACGATGACCTAAACTTTGATAGCCTTTTGCGTAATGATGCATATGTCAAATTCTATAAGAAGCGTCATCCATTTACTAATGTAGTCCATAAGGAGGACAACATAGGAGAAAAAATGATAGAGTGAATCAACATGGATGATGACATAAGTGGTTTAGTAGATCATGTAGTGGAAAAGCTTAGTGGCAATGAAATATATGGCTAGGCAAGCTCATTCAACATATGTATAACAAGTTGCATAATCGAGAAGAGCTTGAACTTATGTAATAGATTGTATCCTATTTACCTTTTACATATTTTTGGGCCAACATTTCCCCAACAAAAACAAAGGTAGAGGAGGTATAGAGTATGAGTGGACGATCAAGAGATGGAGGTCGTAATGTAGGAGTAGTAAGGAGAGACTTTTCAAATTCGCGAAGGCTTGTTTCTAGTCGTTGGTCCATTCAAGCATGAGATACCTTTTGAGGAGATTGTTCATTGAATGGATATGCTAGGAAAATTTGGGGACAAACCCTCATATTGCCCCAAGTTTCCCTCAAAAAGTGTGGATGTCGGATATAGATGTAGGATGAGGCATGTCAAGGATGGCTTTTATATTTGCGGGATCTATGTTTATTCCATGTTTGGAGATGAAGAAGCATAAGAGTTTGCCTTGAGTGACACAAAATATATATTTGCCCATGTTAAGGTGGACCTTGTATCTACGAAGCCATTGAAGAGCAATGTCTAGGGCATGGGCATGATCCACTGCACATCGAGATTTGATGAGAGGATCGTCCACACAAACTTCAACAATTTTATGAATGAGATCATGAAAGATGTATTTCATAGCTCATGAATGAGATCATGAAAGGTTGCCCCAACATTTTTTAAGGCTAGAGGGCATCTTAACATAACAATAAGTGCCTCATTCGGTAGTGAATGTGGTCTTATGTTGATCTTCACCGTTGTTTGGATTTGATTGCAATAAAAAAACCATCCATAAAGGATAACATTTTGTATCATATAAGGCATCAACAATAACATCGTGAATGTAGAAGGAAGTGATCCTTAGGACAAGTGAGGTTGAGATTACAAAAGTCAATGCAAATACCAATGGCTAGCATGACTTTTTTTGCAAATGGGAACAATATTAGACACCCATTCAGAATAGTCAAGAGGATGAATGAATTTGGCATTAAGAAGCTTTATGAGTTCTTTATGATATATTATTGATTTCGGGGAAACTTGCAGTCTTACGCAACTGGGTGCAACATTGGGATAAGTAATAATGTAGTGTACCACAATATCACGATCAATGCTCGGGCATGTTAGAGTATCACCAAGCAAAAACCTTTTTTATTATCAACTTTGTGATATTTGTCATGTAGATGAGCAAAACAATACCCCAACATGACTACATGGGACGGGTCATCATTAATTTGAAAATTAATGGGGTTTTTGGCAAGCATGGCGTTACCATCTTGAAAATGATAGGGAGCTTCATGTAGATGTGAAAAGTAGTACCCCAACATGACTACATGGGATGGGTCATCATCGATTTGAAAATTAATGGTGTTACCATCTTGAAATTGATAAGGAGCTTCATGAAGCTTAGCAACCTCGTCACTAACTGGATCAGTCGTAGCGAAAAAGCTATCAAAGAGAGGAGGTTGATCATAAAGATTGTTGAGTTTATGATGTCGACAAGGAAGGGTGTCTTCACGTGCATGAAATAATTTAATAATGGCCTCATCATTATCAAGGGATGGTAGTGGACAATTATATTTGACATCAATTTCAAGGGCCACATACCACTTGTCATCACAAAGTTGGTGTGAACTGATTTTCTAACATTAAGGGCTACATCATATAAGGTGACATCGTGATAAGGGGAGGAAGGGGAAACATCCAAATTTTAGATGGGATCGGTCGTGTTATATGTACAAGGGCCAATGCATTGGGAGAGGATGGAAGAATGCAAACATGCACAATCATGTTGCATACAGTGGTGGTTTTCTAATGGTGTCGAGATAGGGATTTCTGCATTTCATGATGAGCCAAGTCGGGTTTGTGAACCATAGGATTGATGAGAAGGAGTTGGTCGAGTTGTGTGCTTGGTTGTATAAGTGAAAATTTATTGAAGGATCCAAGGAGTATCGATGATGCAAGGGCATCCTGGAATGAAGGTAAACCCGCACGAAAGGAAGGTGTGTGCAAGAATTGGAGAGCGTGCGGAGAAAGGAAAAGGCGCTAGTAGGATGCGCAATGCAGAATGAGAAGTCGCCAAAGAGAACGAGGAGGGTCACGAAGGAAGTGACAATAGGGGAGAAAGAAGAGTGGTCTAAAGTCACAAAAAGAAGAAGCATGTGCAAGACAAATGCAAAGATAGAAGAAAGCAGTGCACAAGGTTCGATGACGCTAAGGAGAACAAAAACAACCAGAGGTCGAAAAAAAAGCGCACAAAGAAGTGGAAGAATGCTCGAAGAAGGTTATGGCACGCGGAAGAGTAGATACCCATAGTCAAAGGGCGAGAGATGCACAAGAAGGCACAGGAAGGCTAAAGCGCATAGGAAAGCGTGGGTGAGTAGAGGCGTCGCGGGATAAGGAAAGATGCGAGGAAAGATGGAGCACGATCAAAAGCAAAGGCATCAACAAATGTGTTCAAGGATGAGGGTGCACCACGGGGAGAGAAGAAGATATCATAGAGCCTTGACAAAAGGATAGGCACACGGAAAAGGTTATGACACGCAACGAAGGTGGCACTTATTGTCTTAGAAATAGTTGCCCATAAATAACAACCAAGGGCTAAGAAGTGCGAGAAAAATGCATAGGTACAAGGACACGAAGAAGGTACGCAAAGATCTCAAAGGATTCTAAGTAATAACAAGGGTGTGAAGAAAGTGTGAAGGACAAGGCTCAAGCAATAAGACATGATAATAGCTAGGAGAAAGGACAGACAATGATGGGTTTGCATGGTCACGTGGTTGACAATGACTAGATGATAGAGCAGATGTTAAGGAAAATCCAATCACCAAGTGATGTGGCATGACAGATTGGCCGAGAACATATTACGTGGATAAGGGCATTAAAGAAGCCAAATTCAAATTTTAAGTCCAAGCGGGAAAAACGGAGGAACCAAGAAGAGAGAAGCCGAGAAAAGTTGGGCATGCGTGGCTAAAAAGTAAGAAGAGCTATCAAGTTCAAGGTTGTGAGGTTGTTGAAGAGGTTGTTGTAAGTCATAGTTAAAGGTCGTTGAGATCACCCAAAGAGAGGGACCGAGAGAGTGAAGGTCGGATCGGCCTTAAAGCCAAATGAGAAGAGATTAAGTCTAGTCTAGCCTTAAGAGGCGTCAACATTTGTAAAACCCCATTAGAGGAAACATTGTAGATGGTGTAAAGGCTTGTTTAAGAAATTAATGAAACATAAACAATTTCAACCCGCCGTGTTGACTCGCAAACGACAGTTTGAGGAGTACCCAATAGAGTCTTGTGTTGTCAATCAAGTAATGGAGGATTGGCTAGCGGAACATAAGGTAAAGTTTATTCATCCTCATTATCGCTAGTATCATAGCAAGGAGGATTGGAATCGCATTTGCGAAGATCAAGTGAGTGGTGTGGTTGAACGCATGTCGTCTTGCCAAGTTGTGTTGGTAATGAAGAACATCTAAATGATGTGATTCAACATGAGATAAGATGTAGTTTTCAATAAATGATAGGCGAAGCAGAATGAGTCGTAACGTCGTCACAATCGGGGCTATCGGGTTAAAGGTATTGTCGCATGACCACGATCCCCATTTGCTAAAAGCGCATGGGGATGGCAAGTCTATGAATAGATGTGTGGGCTTTAGTTCATCATTTTTAAGGGGGTTATTATGGTGACCAGAGGAAGCAACATTACAAGGAGGTTCTTCATATTCTAAAATGGGAGGAAATCGATCTCGAGGTAGTAGAACCAAAGGAAGATAGAGTGTAACAACATTTAGTAAGCGATTTTCTTGACCGCATTTTGCAACTCATTAGGTTCATCATCATATGAGTCGATTAAAGTGACATGAATATTAAGTATATAGTCATAAAACTCGGGTATGGGATGTTAGGCATTGTCAGAATGCATACAATGAGAATGCAAAAGGGTTTGTCGAAAGGGGCATGTATATCCCAAGGATTTGCATCAACATCATGTTTATACCGTTGGTTATTGTGGATGAACTCAATGTGTTGGTACTCGGATGATGCAAATGCGTGCATGCGATGTGTCCAAGGTAAGCCAAGTATGAGATTATAAGAAAGAGATTGATCTAGAATCATAAGCTTGGTGCTAAAGGTCTTGGGGCCCATGATGATGGGTAGCCAAAACAACAGAGCAACTTCTGATGAATTTGATCAAATCCACGACAAGTGAGTCGAGTATACTTAAGGTCATACACAAAAAAGTTGAGGTTTTTGATGAGTGAGAAAGATGCAACATTAATTCAAGAACCTTCATCCACCAGGACTCATCTTACTTGGGGTCATGTATGACAACACTAATAAGGAGTGGAGGATCATCAACATGGAATAATACTTCATCATTAATCATATCATCTTTGGGAAATTATATGGCTATAGATTTGGATTTTTTTTGGGGGTGGGGTTGGGGGTGGTGGTGGTTTCGATGATGTGAATTTTGGGGTTACTAAAAGGTGAGACGAAGGGAGATTCTTTTGCCTCATAAAAGGCATGCTCCCAGCGATAAAGTTGTTGCATGAGGAATTTACTATGCTTGTGAAGAAATACGCATGAGTTCCATCAAAGGGATTTTACAAGTCATGGAATTGAGTTAATCTAGAAAGTTCCATTGTGGCCTAAGATAAGTGCCATAGTGATATCTATGGGGTGAGAAGTGAAGGACGGCTCCATGGTCGGATGAGGTTTGTAGGATTGAGCAACCTTATCTAAGGGCAATGGAGTAGACTCTGTGGAGAGGCTTTCTGTTATAGTTTTGGGATGAGGCTCAACTGAGGGAGCATGCTCATCACTAGGTTGCTTATGAGAAGTATCTATGAGCTTTTGGTCATTAGAGGAAGGCTTTTTAGGTTTATGGACAAGATCCTTGTGTGTAGGCTTGTGTCGGTAATAGAATTCTTTGTATTGACGTATTGAGAATTATGGTAATTGTAATCATAGGATCCTTCCACAATGCAAACGAAGTGGTTTATGGGCTTCTTATTATAGTTAGTCCCAGATTGACGATCCGTATGAGCTTGTAGAAGGAATTGATATTTCTCATAGTGTTCTTGAATGATAGGATTGGTGTCAAAGTGGGTTCTAAGAAGGAAATCAAATGCTACCTTCTCAAGATTTCGACAATCCTCATGGGAATGGTCGATAGTGGCATGCCACCAACAAAAGAGGTCAAGATTGAAGGAAGTCTATGGTTATTTGGTAGGAGGAAAATGTGAGGGGTAAGGAGTTGTAATAACCGACCACACGATAAAGGTGGGTGGTGTGGGTTATGAGAAATAACTCTTTGATTGTCGTTGTTTGAAGAGGAATGTGTGATAGATTTTCCTTTAGAAAGGGCTTGGGGGTTGATGGAATTAGACATTGATTTGAGGGTGTTTGATGGTGTATAGGGCTGTTCAAACTCTAGCATAAGGTAGTCCTACCACTTAGCTTGCTCAAGAGCCTCTTCCAACGTGGTGGGAGAGAAGGATTGGACCTTATATTGGAGATTAGGAACAAGAGCCTTAAGGAAGATTTGGCAAAGGTTTTGATTATCAAGATGATGGTTGACTTGATTAGATAAGATCTTCCATCGCTTGATGAAATCATGAGTTGATTCATTAGGAGATTGTTTCAAGTTAATGAAGTTTTGAAATGTATTTTCGGGAGATCATGTTGTTGGAACTCCTTCACTAAGGCTTGGACTAAAGTCTCTAAATTGATAATAGAGTGTGAAGGGAGTTGATTATACCATTCTAGAGCATCTCCTACAAAGGTTTTTGCAAGGAGCTTGTTCGTAGCAAGGGTATTGATTTGAATCCACTCCTTGTAGATGTTCCTAAAGTTTTTAAGATAGATAGCTCTATGATTGACCCATCATAAGAAATGGTAGGAGATATCCCCTATTTCCAGAGAGAAGCTATGTAGAGATCTAAGGATTCACTTTGCAATGTTTGGAGAACCTTACTATGAATTGGAGGAGGGATGGGATTCCCATTGGCATCCAAAGGTAAGGGAGGTGTTGAAGAGTGATTAGGATATATAAGATCTTGCATTGGCTAAGAAGCCATTTGTAGAATTTGATTTTGTATTTGGAACATGAAGGATAACATGATGGCCATTTGATCTAACAACTTAATAATCATGAGATTAGGATCAATTGGTGGGTTATGGCCACTAGGTGAAGAAATTTTGTTATTGATATTTTGTAAAGGTGTTTTTGGGTGAGTGATCGAGACGGCTCCAGGTTGTAGGAGGCCTATTGTGGTCAATGAGTTTTGAATGGGGTTTTAGGATTGTCTCTTCCATATGACCTATGCCTTGAGAAACTTTAATTAATTCCCCTTCATTTTTGGGTGTGTAGTATTCATTGTTAGGATTCAAATTCTTAATAACATGTTCGGATACCACATTGCATTCAGCTATAAGCCCATTTTTTGACAAGATCACTGTGTTAGTGCATAAGGGACGATGGTGTCGGGTGGAATACGAGAGAGATCCAAACGGATAGGACTTGGTGTGACACGGGGTTGATGGCATTGTTCTATGAAGGATAAGAAGAGAAAAATGATTGATGCTCTCAAATGGAGGTGAGGGAATAAAATAGCAACCCAAGGGGAGACTCCAAGGGTTCAAGCTAGCTTAAATATCTTAAGAGGAGATATAATGAGAAAGTAAATTTTCTGGAAGGGTTTTTGCCTTAGATCTAATGGGATTGGCCCTTCAAGATACGATAGAACAAAATTGGTCGTGTCAAAAGCTTACACAAGGGCTGATGTCATATGAATGGAATCATTAAGACACGATATAATCGGTCGTGGTAACAAGGTTCTATATAACAAATGATGGAGTAGAAAAATGAGAAAATTAAGAAACAAAATGAATCGACCTAATTTAGCACATAGTAAGATTCACATCAGTTCACTACAATGCATGATGCAGACAAATATAGGTTCTCAGTTGGGTTCTCAAATGTAGGGATCATATAATGACATAAATATAAAGTTGCTCAAGAAGCGCTAGTGTTGTGATTCTAAAATTTAGTGACCTAACCCTAGGATAACTATAGGTTTTCAAGGCCTTATACCTAAGATAAAAATAGGTATCCTACTAAGATTCAAAATAAGAGTAATCAAGGGATGGATAAAGCCAAGGGGCGTAATATAATAAGACAATGCAATAAATCAAAGAAAACATACATCTACTCTAGTCTATAACAATGAATGACCAATCAACAACATACATGTGTAAGATAAAAGACTAAGAAAGATTAAAAATACTTACATGTAGTGTGTGTGTGTGTGATCGTTGATGCATAATCCTCCCCAAAGACAACAACATCGAGAGAGAATCGTTATGGGTGGAGAATGGGAAAGCTCAACAATTACTAGTACCTTTTTTACGATGGGAATCTATTTCCATTGACTTCATTAGTGGTTTCCCTGACACAATGACAACATGTACACATCTTTGAGGTTGTCTTATCAATTTTCAAAAATGGCTATTTTATGGCGTTCTCTAAGACCATTTATACTCCATAAGTGAGACTTCTTCAAGCATGTTTGGAGCAATTTTGAGTTGTCGCTCATTATCATTTTAGATTGTGATTCGTGCTTCTTGAGTCACTTTTGGAGATAATTATGGAACCTTATAGGTTGTCAATTGTGCTTCTCCACTTCATTTCGTTCACAAACGAAAGACCAAACTATGGTTTTTAATTGTACTTTAGTCCATGATAACTACATTTCTCGTCAAAATAGTGGACAATGGGACACCTATCTACATGTTATTCAACATAGCTATAATTGGGCTACCCAAACTTTTACACAACATTCTCCTTTTGAAGTTTGATATGGCCTCCCGCCTTTAGAACCTTAAGACATTCCAATAGCTCTTTCAACTCCAAATATGTCTCACCAATAGAGGGAACAAGATATGGTTTCAAAGTTCATGCAAAATTTGGACAAGCTTCACACAAAAATTCTACACATTCTACAAGAGATTCAAGGCAAAATGATTGATATCAAGAACATCATTCTTTTCAGGTTAATGATCATATTTGGCTTCACTTGGACAAACAAAGGTTTCACAACAACCAACATCACAAATTGAATCTCATAAGATACGAATCTTACACTTTTCTCCAAGTAGACATGCCTTATGCCTTTTGACTTGAGCTTCCAACTCAACTTGGAATCTATGATATTGTAAATGCGATCAAGCTCAAGTTGCATGGGCCATTTCACTTGGAGCAAGAGGTTTTTGTCACTCATCTTTAGGCTATCATTCCCTATTTTCAAAACCATTGGCCAAAGATACTTTGCTTGATGTTTGAACTCACATTGATTACAAGGGAAAAACCACTAAATACATTGTCGACTAGAAAGGAATTCTACCAATGTAGGCCATGTGGTTCTCCAAGTCATCTTTTCTAAATCTTGTGCAGAAATTCAGGGACAATTTCCTCTAAATGGGGAGGAAATTATGAGGGAATCTAACATAACTAATTATTTTAACTATAGATATCAAATGTGTGAGCAAGAGTGGGTCAGTGGAATTATTCAAATGGTAAATAGAAATAAATTGTAAGTAGGCAGACAGCTAGAAAGGATAGATAGAAATAAAATAAGTGCACGTGAACAGCTAGAAATGGTAGATAGAAATCAAATAAAAGTAGGTGGACAACTAGAAAGGGTAGATGGAAATAAATTAAAATTAGGTGGATAGCTGGATGTTTGTAGGTGGGAGTTGGAAGCATTAAAGGTCATTTTGTGTGTGCTTGCGGGCGCATGTGTGCGCATGCGTGTATATGTAAATACAATCTTCTCTTATGTAAATAAATGCTTAGAAATAGGTGTATCCAATCCATAATTAAAGGGAAACATTGATAGCAAGAAAAATATTTGCGAACAATGATCCTTAATGTAGCAAAGCTCAGTGGTTTTTAAATTTAAGTCTCGCTGCATCATATTCTACAGATAGCTTTGCTGCTAGCGGAAAGTATCAGAATGGTGACAACCATTAACTTCCTCCATAATACTTGCTTCTTTTTCACAATCCTCAGCTGTATTCCATATTGCATTTAGATCTACTCAATCCAGTACACCAGATCCACAAGCATTATTAAGAGTCGTGCCTTTTCATGAGCTCTCAATCTCAGTTTATATACAGCTCACATGAAAAACATGTAGGTGGAACAATATCCCCTGTGAGGCTCGATGCCATTTACTGCCCACTTCTGACCCTGAATATATAATTATAAGATTTTTTTCTGACAAGTAGCTGTTTATGTCATCTACACATTGAAACAATCCACCAATTTCCATTAATCCTATAGCAATATCATTGATAATGTAACCAGCTCCTTGTCTTTCACAAATTATTTAAGTATTTTCACAGTGGTTCTTCATTTCTATGAATTTTCCTTCACCATACTGTGACTTGATAACCACGAGTGTCTTGTGATAAGAATCTACAACACTGTAGTCCAAAATGTGAGTTAGACCATTTGCTAACAAAGCTGCAGTGGTATGCCATTATTTAGCAGCTATTAGTCATGATTCAAACTTTAGAGGTTTGGCGCACATTATGAATTAATGAATTTGTGTGTACTCAATGACTGGTTTCCTATTGCCGTTATGCTTTGAGAATTTTATTTGTTTTCCTAGCCTGTCTTTTAGAATCCTTGAAATGATAATTATTGGAATTTAGAAATCTGTGTAAAGCAGTTCCAAGTTTATTTTGCTTTAACATATTTTGGCATTTGGTCATCTTTCCAAAGAAACTAATAATTGGTTTTCGTAAATATTTCAACAGATCTTGATTTCTTGTTGAATGTTTTTGAAAATATATGGGAAAAAATAGCCAAGGAGTGAATATACATCCCTGAAAAAATTTCCTGACATATATTCCTCTATCTGATAGAAATTACTACTCGTGGCTAAAGTTTCCAAAAGACAGTTTATGTCAGCAAATATGCAATTGGCTTAGTGTACGATATCTTCTTGCTATGAGAACAAGATGCAGACTATGAATCAGCCACATAATGCCTTGCTCACCCTACACGACTTGAGCAATAGAAATCTAGAACAGATATTGTAACTATAAGAATCTGAAATTCTATTAATCTTTGAAAAGACTCTACTGCAGTGTGAACTCGCCTCAAAAATTGAATTATGAATTTCCTTGATAGTTCTTCTAAAACCAATGAAGATAGTTCTAATTTTTATGAGCTCTAATGATATGAGCTGCTTTGAGCATTTATTCAGTGGGAGTTGCATTTTTCTTAAAATTAGAACTATCTTCCCTTGACAATAAGAGACAGCTGTGGAGCATTTGTGTCCTTCTGGAACAACATTCCTTGGTTTCCTTGAACAACCCTGCAATCATCTGGCTTTCATTGTTAACATCTCAATGCTTATACCTCAAAAATGAGTTCCATCAAAGTTAGTGCATCATCTACCATGACAGATGCCATCGGCCTCCCGAATAGAGCAGAACATATAGATGTTGGCACGAGGGTATTATCTATGATAGCCCCTAAGAGACAGCTGTGGAACATTTGTGTCCTTCTGGAACAACATTCCTTGGTTTCCTTGAACAACCCTGATATCATCTGGCTTTCATTGTTAACATCTCAATGCTGATACCTCAAAAATGAGTTCCATCAACGTGAGTGCATCATCTACCATGACAGATGCCATCGGCCTCCCGAATAGAGCAGAACATATAGATGTTGGCACGAGGGTATTATCTATGATAGCCCCCTCAATCTCCCGAACAAACCATATAGATGTCAGCATGAGCGGCATAGATGCCCTCAGCCTATCAGTAACATTGACCTCATCAGCCCCAACCCCTGTACTTCACTTTAGAGTACAGGTGGTAGAGGCAATCAGCATCTCTACTATTTTATATAACCACACTTGCCCGATGACCTACTTTATCTCTATCTCTATATAGTTGGAAGCAAGGGACCGCTACTCCCCTGCTCCAACCTTGTATCTATATACATCTCCGCCCTCTATCTATTCCATATAGCCGCACTTGCCCGACGACCTACTTTATCTCTATCTCTATATAGCTGGGAGCGAGGGCCCGCTGCTCCCCGGCCCCCACCCTGTATCTATATACAATTTATTATTGATCACCGGAGTATTGCTTGCTAGCAATTACAATTGTTGGTTATATGGTGTAGTACATAGTCATACTAGGCACTCCCCCAAAGGGAGGAATTTCTCAGTTGGACAAGCATACAAATAGTCACCAAAACCAAAAAGATAGCCCAAAGAAAAAACTATGGAAACAAATGAAAATTATGCAAGAGACTAAAAGCAAAATGGGAATTGCATAAATATGCGCGAGTTATCTGAAGTTGTTAATGGAACAGAGAAAGACCATGTTATCATATGAGAACTATCTAAAGCATTTCCAATATTAAATATTAAAGGAACATTTTAGTTTAGTAATTCTTTATACTAAAAAGTACGGTCATATATATATATATATATATATATATACATACATACACGGTGCATGTATCATTTGGTAACTATTTTCCACTCGAATACCTGGAAACGCCAACTAGACCAGCGTATTGACATACTGAGTACTAGTATTGATCCCGGTACTGCCTGAAACGTTTCCGAAACTCCAAAACAGCCCTGGATACGGCTGTACCGTACCCAAAATGTTTATGTATCGTTTCAGCAGTGTTTCTGTTTTTTAAATGCCAAAAAATAAAAATGCAAATACTAGATACTTCTGTTTCAGCGGTACTTGAGGAAAATCTAGATGATATATTCTAGAATCTAGATTATAATTATGTACATATGAAAATTAAAGCATGTTGAATGTTTTGAACTTTCATGAATACAAAGTATTTAAAGTGTTTTAACTTTTATCTTTTGTGGACAAAAAATGGGTATTATGCAATATATATATATATTGTATGAACATATCCGTACCATTTTGCACCCAAAGATTTTTTGATAATTGACATTTCCACATTTCGAACCCATACCAGTACCTATTTGCTGGCAACCTAGATTTTCCATGTGTGTATAGTAGTATACTTTTCACAGACTGATAAAATAAGAGTTTCTTAAAGTAAATCCAATGCCAAACACAGGTGATCCATAACTACCAAATTAAATATATGCCAACAATGAACCTTGTAGTATTGGAGCTCTATGGTAAACAAAGAAACATCCCAGTGCATCATATGCTCCAACTTGATTGATGCTAACAACTAGAGTATCAACATGGTGAGATCTACAAGCTTCCTCCATAATACCCGTCATTTATTCAGATTCCTCATGCATCCCACACCCAATTAGGACCTTAAAATCAAATCCCATCTGATTCAAAACTATTCCTAAGAGCCATGTCTTTTTTTTTGAGTGCCAAATCTAAGATAAGATACAACTTAATACCAATAAGGCTTCATCATATTCTCCAATAAAGCAGTGCATCACCTCTGAGACTAAATTCCCCCACTGCACTCTACAGTCCCAGAGGGTCCATAATTATAAGATATGTTTTTCACTAGACTAGAGGGGTATGCCCTACAGAGGCCCATACCAGGGCGGAAACATACCTGGTATGGGTACGGTTACAACTTACGAGTACGCTGTGGGTACGTACCCACATGCCATGGGTACATTCCAGGTACAGAAAACCGTACCGGGACCTACCCAGGGCCTGTGGGTATGTACCTACAGCATACCCACGGTTTTTTTTTGTTAAGTGCAAAAAAAAAAAAACTTGAGGGCTTTGACTGGAATTGAACCTTGGAAAGTTCATGTGAGATTCAATATCACCAATAGGATCCCAAGGGTCAAGAGAGATGAAAAGGACTTCATTTGGTTGACTTACTATTTGGGGGCTTTCTTGTTGCTCCTCATGGGTCCTTTATTCTTCAGTCAATTTGGAAGGCATGGGAACAAGTGAAGCACTTGGTGGTTGGGCAGCCTATCTTCTCTTCCTTTGACACTAGGTGCCAAGCCTACAAATCAATTTGGTGGAATCTAAAATATAATGACAATATCCTTGCCTTGACAAGAGGCTTCTCTGCCCTCCTTTGGTTTGAGAAAGGAATTAAAATATTTCATGACTTATACAGATTTGGGAAGTGGATGGAATGGACAGACCTTAAAGCTTTCTATAAGCTTCCTCAATCTCAGTTCAGAATGTATACAATGCTCAGAAATGCTTTCACAGCTCCCTCTACTGGACTAATTATGGAGGATGAGAATGACTTTTGGGATACTATGAGGTGGCTCAAAGGGCCCCCTCTCCAAGAGGCTACCTCCAAACAACTCTATGAAAAGATTGCCTTCTCCCCAAACCTTTCTTTGGGCCTTAACAATAAGTGGAATGTTTGTAAGCCCATTAGTAGATGGACTCATAGATTTAATGTTTTGTGGTCTTCTTGTATTCAGTCAAAGAAATCTTGCTTTAGATGGCTTCTAATTCATAATAAGCTTGTTGTTGGCTTCTAATATTTTATAGGTTGTTGAGACTATAAGCTTGTTGTTTTCCTTAAATTATATATATATATATATTGTACGAACATACTCACAGTGTATCGTACCTGGGTATTTTTTTTTAAATTTCCGTTTCAGCGTACCGAACCCGCCCTAGCAGTCTAGGTTTTCACAAGAATCAAAGTGTTTGTTTATCTTTGCGTATAGATTCAAACAATCCAACAATTTCTTCCATGTAACAAAAATATTATTGCTAGAGTATACAACAATATTATTGAGACATTTTCACCGTGGGCATCCACTTCTATGAATTTTCCAGTTCTCCAATAGAGATCAACAAGACTTGCATGATACATAGTGACACACAGAAGCTAGTGGAATATGCCCTTTGGCATACTCTGACTTGGAGACCATGAATGCCTGGTGATAAGAAATATGTCCTTATAGTGACCAAGAGCAAGATATGGATCTCCAATACTTAATAGAAAATAACTGGAAAGCAAGGATGTAGTTCCATTGACATAAGAGTCAGTTTGCTTGAGCATGTGACATGTGATGTCAAACCAAAGGTAGATGCATGTGGGAAGAGGGAAAATCGGCTCCACACATTCTTAGTGAAAATTGTTCTTCTTATTTACAGATATTGCTGGATATTTAAATTGCTAGCTATTTATTTTTTAAATTCTTATACATTCACACCATTTGAAGTGAGTGTACATTCTGTGGGTGAAACCGATATAGCCAATGAACATAGAGAGAATGAGTATGGGGAATTTCATTTGTTCGGTTATGGCTGCCATGCTTTGACAAACAATACGTAACAAGCTAAATCATTATTTCTAGTGTTTCACTCCTATTCCTGGTTATATCTCTGCACATAAAACTTGTTGCCACAATTAATGGAACTAGTCTGCCTTTTCCACAATGGTGTAACAGTGTGGAAACTGGATTAAGGATTTATAATCAGCCACTTGAATGTGGATCTGACTTGTATGGCACTGGCTACAAAGGACTCTGTCCTTTATTGTAATTTCTGGTTGATTGAATAGAAATCAGGAAGGTTGTGCAGCAAGGAATGCTGCAAGATTTCTCTTTTTCTTGAGAATTTGAGGATAGCGATCTAAAATATTCTATTGGTAATACCATACATTTTTAAAGATTTTCCTGCTTCTTTAGCACATGAGCGGAAACAAAGGAATTGTTAGGATAGGTTGCATAATTCTGCTATTTCTTAATGGGTTTATTAAAACATTATAAATATTAAAACCATTTAGTCCTTGAAGATGATGAATATTCATAATCTCTTAAAAGGACGAGGTATATCTTATTGGATGATAAGATACTGTATCATATGCATTACCAAAAGATGCTGGTCTTTTCGAAGTGCATCTTTGGAATAGTAAAATTTGAAGCTGCAACCGGTTACAAAAGCAATCTGACTATTATCTGTTAGGTTTAACCAAGTTACTTCTATATTGTCAATGTTTTTCATTCTGTCAAGAAACTTTTGACCGTTTGTGGAAACAAAATATAGAGATTAGCAGAAAAGTTTATCTCTGTTCTGGAATATGAAACTCTTAATAGAAGATTATTTTCTGTGTGCATCTGTTAAAAAGGGTAACAAGTTCATCAACTTTTGCAGATGAGATTAATCATCAGAAAAACACCTGATAAAGGACAAAATTAGCTAACCAAACATCCTGAAAATGATTCCTTTACAGAAACAAAAAGACTCTATTCACAGCACACCTCAGACGGGGATAAAGAATTCAAATAGTTGACCTCGATTTAAGATTTCTGTTATGAAAAGTAAAATTGGAGCTACGCACATGATAGTATACCTAGTTTTTTTAAATGTTTAAGTCGGGCCAACAAAAGAGATCTATTAAATACTGGCTAGTAGATATATCACATTGAATGTTACATCATTCCTTAACATGCGTAAGGTACATGGAATTTTCTTTATCATAGAACTGATAATATCTAGTGCAGTTGCACTCTGGTCACTGGTGGAGATGAATAAAAACATCCCTGCTTGTAGATATTCAAGATTTTTCTAATGATTATGTCCCTGCTTATAGATAGTCAAGATTTTTCAAATGATTATGTGCTTGCTTATAGATATAATACATTCAAGCTTTTTCTTAGACTTGAAAGTAGAAAAAATCAAGATTAAAAGAGTTTGTTGAGGTGGTTTTCAAAGCTAGGAGGTGCACTAAAGCTACAGTCTGAATCTCTATTTAAATCTGAAATCTGCATCTACCACCCAGATATAAAACAGAGGGCGTGCTCTTAGTTTGATAGATTCAAACCCTAGTTACAGTAGTCATTTAAGATTCTAAGGAATAATACTAAATGAAATCTAAAATTCCTTTGCAGCGATAGCAGTTGAATTTTTTCATTGCTGAAGCAATTAAACCCTAAAACTGATGATTTTGCAACAGCTTTAGTAAAAGTCTCTGACCAAGAAAAGAGATGCTAGCCTTCTAAAGCCTTCGTATGTAAAGAGATTTCTTAAACTTTTTATTTCTGTAATCCTGCCTCTTTCAATCAAGGAGATTTTTTCGAGCTCGTAAATGCCATTGCTGACTGAGGGATTCCTAAGACCCCTTCTGTACCAGTCACATGTCTAAAGGCCTTTGGCCTCCTAAAATCATCAGTTTCAGTGTTAATTTTCCAAGAATTCTAATTCATGGATATTGTTTATTGATTGTTGGCGAAATAATTTGTCGTGTTGCAAATTATTGAGTTTTCACCAACGGTCACGGGCTAAGCCCCTCCTTGTGTATGGGGAGGCTCCCATTATTGAATGTAAACTACCTAAAAGTTGTGGGTGGCCGTTAGGCTGGGGATCACATAGGAATACTCCACTAAACCTGTGGCAAATGCTTGTACAAGGTACAAGGGAGGAATTTGCAGCGAAGAAAGGTAAAGGGGAGTTGGGGAAATAAGGAGAGAGGGTTATTGTTGTGAGTAGGCTTACATAATTCACATACATCAACTAGAGTAAGTCCACATCCAATTAGAAGAACACAACAATGTAACAATGATAAGACATAACAAATCATAGACACAAAATTCCATTGATTCATTTATCAAAGGCGCAAACACCTTTCTTGGTTTTACAAGATTATCATGCTCACAAAGTTGGAAAATAGAGAGAGAGAGAGAGTGGAGGAACATAAGCAAAGGAATAGAAGAATTGCAGCTTTTATTGTTTGATGTAGTAGCAGTAATCTCAACAACATACATTCAATCAACAATTGTCAACCCCTTGGAATGGAGCTTGATGATGAGTTACATGTTTTGACCTCCAAATTGCATTGAGACACCGCAAATTCCACCTCTTCTGACTTGCAAGATGTGTGCTTGTTATCAAGCATGGATCAAGTGTTTAGAAACATTTCACAAGGTGTGCATAGCTTGAGATGACTTCCATTCTCCCTTACAGTGAGCTTCTCACATTATGCTCACGATGATAATTCCTTTGATGAAAACCTCATGATGCTCTTGATTTCTCCTGCTACACCTTTATGTGCTCGGAAATGTTCTTTAACACCAATGTGATTCATATGATTTCCTTATCATGAATTCAAAATGACTTCCATTTGTCACAATTTGAATGAGTCAGGTCATCCAGCTTTCTTCCTCAAACTGTGCCATGTAGGAACCACCTCAGAATGATGCTTTAGGATCCTTTGAAAGCTTGTGGTGGGTTATTTTTCTTGTTTGAGCCATGAAACATTTTCTTAACCTCGCGGTGAAGACAAAAAGCAACAATATGAGTGAAAATAGAGCCACCTACAACTTTCTGCACTAGAAACCAATTTTTTCTATTTTCGAAGGTGGGGTCGGGAGCTGCTATTGTTAGAATTTTTGATGATTTTGTATCCTTGTTCTCTGGAGCTCCTAATGCACTTAGGTTACTCTCATTGATGATGAATTTCTATTTTTAGAAAGTTGACCGATTTACCACCGCTTGATGTTTCTCATTGTTTCTAGATGTTCGAATGTTGAGGGTTTGCAATTTCAAGAAACTTACTAATTTTAGCAACTCATTGTTTAGAGCATATGCTATTTTTAGTAAGTGAGCTTACCGGTATCGGGTTGTGATGAAACCACCGTCACTATGTTCAGCTTCACACCGGGATCCCATGCTCCAATTTTCATTGTTTTTCATTCGCTCGAACTCTTGAAAATTGAAAAAGCAACTTTTTTAGGGCTAGGGTTTTAGATTGTTGTATCAAAAAAGCTAGGACATCATAGGGAATGCAACTGCAATCTTCCTAAAGGAGTTTTGGAGAAGAGCAATCTCGCAAATTTTTGGTGCAATCGGATTCCCGGTTAGTGAGATATGAGAAAAACTCAGTTTTGGAGGCCATGGCTGTTATGGAAATTTTTTGCCAACATCTCTGGTGAAAAATGATGTCTTTCAAGGTTTTGCAACAATAGCTATGGTGGGGGGTCGACCTGTGTGGAGAAAATGACTTAAAAATGAGTTATGTTTTACTTTTATGTTTACCTGTTGACCATGGTTTGACCCCGGGTTAAATGTGAGTTTGTATGGAGTTAAAATCTGATTTTCATGGTGCAAAGGGACAAAAGGGACAACAGGGGACAGCAAAGGGTGCCTTGGAGCAAGATTAAGACAAGTGGCAGCATTGGAGTGAAGGTGAGTGAGATGGAGGAGCTAAGCAAGCACCTTACGGCACCGAGAGGTCACATGAAAGACTAGGAGTTGGGGCATGAGTATGGGCGCACTTTTTTGTCCCCTTTGTCCCCAAAGGGACATCATGGACAACAAATGGTGCCTTGGAGCAAGGTGGTGACACATGGCACTATGGAAAATTGGCTAAGGATGGGTTTTCACTTAGCTTAGACTCAACCCGGGTTGACTTAACTACACATGAGTGGTTGGAGAGTTGCAAAGATGTCTTGGGGTGCACTTTTTGTCCCTCTTGTCCCCTTGGGGACAAAGGGACAAGAGGTGCAACAAAACGCGCCTTACTTCATTTGGAAAGTCAGATTTTGCACTTTAAAGCTTACCCGAAAGATCTTGAAATAATGAAATGTTCCCTCCGGAGGCTTAGTATGGACTTTTGAGGTCAAATTTTATATGAATCGACTCCAAAGAGCATTCTAAAATCAATGGCACAAGTATCAGACTTTAATTCTGCCTGCCACTCCAAAAAATGTCCATTTTTATCGGGACAGCAAGGTACACCTACAAAGTTTGAACTGCCTCAAGAAATCATCGACCTTGGATCAAATTTGATGTTGCCACCATGTAGAGGATTCTTCAAGCTTTCCATTGCCTACTTGTTTGCCTTCTAACTCCTTACAGAGCTCCTGGAATCATCTAGAGAAGTTCAAGTTCACAATTTGACTTGTTCATTCCTTACACTTGAAAACCCGCTTTTGCACAGACTACCCCTAAATCACCAAATCTTTCCTAAATCTTCCTAAACTACTTCCAACACCTTTAAGGCTCTCCAATACCACCTCTGGATGTTTATGACATCTTTAGAATCCTCCCGGAGGATGTACATAGGCCCCGAAATAGCCAAAATTGGCCTTTCTAGGCATGCCAAAGAACTAGTCTTCTGCAACACTTTACTGAATGGAAGAATTGACCTTATCGCATCGTCTTGAAAACTTGTACATGCTTATCCAATGTAATAGGACTACTTTCAGGGGCAAGGTGACCATGACACAGGAGGCAGGATGACCGGGAGAGGGATTCAAGAAGAATTTGAAGCATATTTACATTTTGTGGCTTGATTGTCATAACGAAAAATTTGCATTTTTGGGCTAGTCAATTTACATGACAACATGAATGTAATTAATTACATAGATCAACAAATATCCAGCATGCTTAATCGCTGTTTTTAAAGTTCAAAAAGCTATGATAGAAGCTGACAACTAAGGCTACCGTAACAGGTGTCGTAAAAAATAAAATTTTTCCAATTGTCAGATGACTTTCTTATTCTTCGTGAATAAGCTGTTTGAATAATCCTTCACGACACATGAATTTCGTCAAAGTTAGCTATTAAAATAAGATTAGGTAGAAAACAAATTCTGCAAATTTAAACAATCATGTTTAATATTTTGCTACCCTGATCTGTAAATTGCCATTCTCAATACATTTTATTTAATCAGTGAAGTTAGCTCAAATAAGGTTACGAAACAACTTTCCTAAATGTCCATCAGTATTTAACAACAAATCGCTATCAAACAGATCTGGTTTACTTCCAACAGATTTGGCAACTGAAAAAAGTTTTTAGAAAAACTGTGACAGATGTTTGAGATCAGACATTGTAATGATCCAAGTCTTCTTCTTGGCAAATATATGTCTTAGGGTTTCCATATATCTGTTTTCAATAATTATAAATTGTAGAACCTTAAATTCCCAAATAGTCTAAATGACAGATTGTCCAAATGAAAAGCTGTGCAAATTTAAAGATGAATAAAGTAGATTTTCAAATTGAAAAACAAAAAATTGCAAAGGCAGACGAGGTAATGTAATTGAAAACGAGTGCAACATATAAGTGCCAAAGAGGCATCTCAAAGCTAAAATTAGGGTTTACTCCAAGTTTTGTTCAGACATCGACAAAAAATCAGGCATGATGAATTTAAACAATAGAGTAAATAAACTTCATAAATAAAATATTCCCTTTGAGATAGGGGTTTTATTTACGAGATAGGCATCTGGTTTGACGGTGAAAAATATTTTTGCCTTTTATGTGGTTATCTCCATGTATAGAGTGTTATTCGGAGGGATATTGAATGAGAAGTTTGTAATCCCTCTTCCATTGCAGAGCGGTGGTGTTTTTTGCCAACTGAGTGGGAGAAAGATGGGCAAGCTGTTGGTCGCGTTTAAGTCTGCGTTCCTGCGAGGATTTATTCTTCGCTGCACGCTTTTCCTTTCTCTCGCCGCCCTTGTTCTTCTTCCCGTTGCCCGCCATAGTTCAGACAGACAGATCAATGACAGGCGGCAAATTTATGGTTTCATATCAGATGGCCAAGTCTATGAAGCAGGAGATACTCAAATTACCTTCAAAAGGAAATAAATAGAGTTCCATAGACTCGCGGAAGTTAAAACTTTTCTTGTTCTTCTATAATTAGCGAAAGTATATTTAGATCTTTGACTTTAAAATTGTGTGCTGTTTAAATGGGATTGACAGGTGGGGCTAATCTTATATTTAGAGGTTCGCCTTTAAAGTTATGGGTAGTGGAGGATTTGTTGATTCTTATGGATGAAAATATTTTTGATATGTTTTGTCATATATCTCTTTTTGTATTTTTATTTATTTTACCTTAATTTATTTCATAAAAACTAGGTAACAAATTTTTTTGTTATATATTGTTATGTTTTTTTTTTTTTTTAAATTGTTATGGTAGTTTGAAATTCTAATCTAGAGAAGAGGTTTCTTTAATCTAAATTTTTTTCACAATCTTTTATAAATTATAATATTAGTTATAATGTAATTATTGTTGTGTAATAAATGATTTTAGGATCAAAATCTATGTGATACCAAAAATCCTATTACAAAAATCAATTAAAAAAAGTCATAAAAACCTTCTTACAAATCATAATTATTACTCAATACTAACAATAAAAAACTTATAATAGTTACTATTTAACTATCTTAATTTAATTATTTATTTATCTTGAATTTTGACGCGTATAGATTAATTTATAATGTACATAACATCCAACGTCAAAACCAAACGGGTAGTGGCTTATTACTACCGAAGACATTGGAGTTGAAATTGAACATGTTAAATCATATTAAGTGGATGATTATAGTCACAATTGTTCAAATAAATTGCTGAAATTGATTTGTCCAAAGATTTAAAAGAAACCATTGATATTTAGATTGGGGCCGTTTTTCCAAAGGGTGTTTTACATTAACTTACTCGAGTACGTGTTTCCATTGTCAGTCGTTTGAGCACATGATTCATGAGTGTCCTCTTATGGCCGACTCTTGTTCGCCTCCCGTGATAAACCTCGAGACAAACCCTAAAGCAACTTTCACTTGATAATGGTGGACCATTGTCACTAACAAAAAGGGTTCGTCATGGGGCCCTTCAAAACCCTTGACCTCCACTTATCGCCCGATCGCTAATAACGGTGATGTTGCTTCCACGACTCTTATCAAACAAGATGAGCTGCTAAACTCTAACCTCCACCTCCACGCACACCTTTGGTCGCCTCGGTTGTTGCCCATGTTACTCTTCCTCGACTTTCATCCATGGTTTCGTTGGCTTTACCCGAGTCCCCTTTTGTGGTTGACTCATCTCACTCACGCAAGACTCGGTTAGCCCACTCTCGTAGCCCTTCTCCCTCAGAGGATGGTGATTTTGTGCAAGATAAATACCGCCTTTGGAATTTATGAGATCTAGCTTTGATTCTTACCTGGTTTTCTTCTTCTCATAACCAATTTTTGCCCTTTCTGATATGGACGATGAAGGGAACATGTACTTAAACCCTTCTCAATGATTGTGTACTCTTGGAATATATGTGGGCTTACTGAACCGACTTGGCGTTATATGGTCAGGGATAGTTGTCTTCATTTTCACCACATGAAAATGTTGTGTTTGAAAGAAGTTAAGCTAGCTGGGTTTTTGTTACACTTTTCAGCTTGTACTATTTGGCCCCATGTGATTTATCATACCTCTAATCATGAACATGGTTATGGTGGAGTCATGACCTTGATTTCTCCTAACATTTCCCAGCATGTGATTTCTTAGGGCTCGACCCCATGCATCGAGTGGTGTGGTCCCTTTTCAATTTTGAGGGTGTATTTTTGTGTTAGCCAACATCCACGCTTTGAACAATGCGGGCGAACAAGATTTTTTTTGGTGTTGGCTTGCGAATCCTTACCAAGATCCTCTAGATTGTTTGCAGTGACTTTAACATGGTTGAAAGCCCTAAAGATAAACAAGAGCATCTTCATATACATTGGTGTGTGGGCGAACGAGAGGTTTGGTTTTGTTTCAGAACAAATTTGGAATTTTTGACCCTAATCGTCCCTTTTGTCATAAATGCCCTTTCGCCTAGTTCACTTGGTCTAATTTTAGAGAAGGATAAGATCGGGTTGTTTAGTGGTTGGATGGGTCCCTCATGACCGATCAAGGATTTTTACCCCTCCCCTATTTTGGGTTGTCTTGTTGATGTCATTGACACACGCTTTACTTTTGTATCATTCCCCATTTTCTTCAACATTACGTGGTCTTCCTACAAAAAAGCATCATGTTAATTCTCAATTTTACCTTAACACTGCTCACCTTAAGCATGCTCGAACTGTGTCACACATACAACGAGTATGGAATCTAGTTGATCAACCTTCGATGGGTCTGGTTGGATCACTTGGTGGAATGATGTCATCAAATGCACCACCACCTTCCTTCGCATATATGGGAAGCAGGCTTCCATATTTAGGCAACATGCACATGAAGCCTCATATCGCGAGTTCTCTAGAATCTCACAAGAGCTTAATGCCTCGTCTTTCAATCGTGCTTTGCAAACCCAGGTTGCCTATTTGGGGCATGTTATTAAGTTCACAAAGCCTACCATGCGCGGGAGATCAACTTCGAGCTCGCTTGCATTGGCTTAGAATTGGGGACCGAGCTTCCAAGGAATACTTTTTCATGATGTGTTCCAAGCAGTCTTCTGAAAAAAATCAAGGTAATTTCTCATGGAAATACCAGCTTACCACCTTACATGAGATTCTCCAAGCTTTTATTCATCATTATCACGGGGTTTTTGTTGCTCAACCTGCCACTCCAGCTTGGGAAGCAACACTTTTAAAATGTCTTCGGTGGTGCCTTACAAAGTTTCTCAAACCCAACGGGTGGCCTGTGATAGGCCTTTATCTCTTTCTAATCTTAAAGAGGTTGCCTTTCAAATGGCTTCAGACAAAGCTCCCGGAGTTGACGGCTTCCCAACTGAATTTTATCAAACTCTATGGGACATTGTTGGTTCTGATCTCCACAATGTCTACTTGGAAGCTTTGGAAACTAACTCTTTGGGTGACTTGATCAATCAAGGCAATATCAAATTTATTCCCAAATTAGGTGATCCTGAACAAATTTCTAATTGGCGCCCCATTACTTTGCTTAACATGTCATACAAGATTATTGATAAAGATTTGGCTAACAGATTTCGATCTTACGCCCTTAATTATCTGCAATGAGCAAACTGGCTTTATTAAAAACAAGTATATTCTTGATAACATTATAACTATCTGGGAAGGTATGGAATGGGCTCGTCTCTCCTCTCATAGGGATTTGTTTATCAAGATTGATTTTACTAAAGCTTATGACAGAATTGAATGGTCTTTCATCTTAGCTATGCTCCAAGAATTAGGGTTTGGTTCTCGCTTTGTTCGGATTGTGCAAATTCTATTTAAAAATTTTGTAGCATGTATTACAATCAATGGTGCCCAATTTTCCAGGTTTGGTTTGTTCAGATTTATTAGGCAAGGTTACCCCTCGCCCCTTCCCTTTATGTGTTGGTTGCTTGAAGGATTTAGCTATCTTCTAGCTCACAATGCTTCTCAAGGACTAGTAAAAGGTATTTCTTTGCCTTCTACTACTCAAAGAACTTATTAATGGTCATTTTGTTGATGGTTTTTTCTTACACTTTTTGAGGAAGAGAAAATTGTTCATCATGCTCAAGATTGTTTTGACACTTTTTATCCACTTTTTCTGACTCTCTTATTCAATGGGAGAAAACTTAATGTTATCGCAATCTCAGTCTTCCGTTCATGCTTGGTTGGATGATATGCAATGGAGCTAGATTCAGCCTAGGGTGCAGTTCAAATTTCTTGGGATCCCTTTCACCTTTCAAGCTACTTCAACTCATCTTTGGTCTTATGTGGTCTAGTGGGTTGAACGCAAGATCTCTTATTGGATCACCAAACCTCTTTCTCTTATAGGAAATTTCATATTTTCTCTAAGGTTTTAGCAACCACACATATGTACTACTCCTCATGTGGGGCTTCATCTAATGTTGTTTATGCCAAACTTGAGAAGCTTCTTCGTGATTTATTTTGGGCCAACACTGAAGGGCACAAAGGGTTCCATATGGTTGCTTGGGAAATTTGTTGTATGCCTAAAGAAGCTAGTGGTTTGGGCTTAATTGATGTTAAACACCAGGGGCGAGGCTCTTTGTGCTAAATGGATTTTGCATAGTCTGAAGGGAATGAAGCTTGGAAAATTCTCCTCAACATGGTATTTATTAGAGGATTCCTCTGGCAGGCGGGTAGGCTTGGAAGGGTCTTAACTTTCAATCTCTCCTTCTCTATCCAGATTCCAGTTAAGATTAAGGGCACTTTTATTTTACATAGTATTTGGAAGGCATGGGAATCTCTTAGACCACACCTTATTTGGGTTGGAAATGGTTTCAAATCTGGCATTTCCCTCAATTCTTTCTCTCTCTGGTGGTCCTCTCTCTTTTCCTACCATGATTCACCTCTGGATTTGGCTCCTTTAGATAAATCCCTTCATTTAAAAAAAAAAGGGAATTAAATTTGTTGGGGATTTGTTTTGCAAGAACTCTCATTCTTGGCTTTCTTGGGAGACTTTGGCTTTAAAATTCCACCTTCTTCCTACAGATGTTGCTCCTATTTGATAATTAATTACATGTATTCTGAAGATTATTTGCACAATATAGGGCTTACCTCTGGAGTTCCTTGGTGGTGGGACTGGAATTGGCCTACTACTACCCCTTTTTGTAGATATAAACCTTCCCTTGGTTATTCTCTTATGGCTCCTCGATCAGTTAACAATGATACACTCAATAGGCGTTGGTCTCTTTCCTCCTCGACCTCGGTGTGGTCTTGTCGCTTCTAGAGGGTTTGGTCGGCCATTGTTGAGCCTAAGAAATCTCATTTCCTTTGGTGCCTTCTTCACCAAGGTCTCCTTGGTTCCCATCTCAAACATTTTGGGCTTAACCTCATATGTTTATGTTATGAACAGACATAGACTATTAAAAACATTTTTGGTTTTTTCTCGTGCTCAAGCGACTTAGAGATTGATTCACACCCTATTGACCCTTTTCTCTTGAGTTATTCACCTGGAAAGTGGTTCTCTTGGGGATTCAACCATGTTACCTACAATTTATAACAAAATTTGGCACATCTTCAAAACTGAAATTTTGTTCCACTTATGGAAAGATAGAAACAATGTTATTTTTAATAATGTTCATCTAGATTATGATTTCTTTATTACTAATAAGGTGGTTGTGATTTCTACTACTATGCTTCAGATTCAAAATCAAGTAGAAAAAGTGTTTTGGAGGTGGAGCATCTCTAGCGCCTCCTTAAACATTGGAGTTTGATGTGTTGTGTTGTCAGTTGGGTGCCCCCGGATGCATCTCTGCGGCATTGCTCGCCACCTCGGCGCCACCGTTTTCCTCCACCTTCTTGTGGTTGGGGAGGTCCTCGCCTCGATGGAGTCCTCCGTCTTGGTCGAGGTGGTGATCCCCTCAGTCGAGGTCTCCTTAACCTATGTCTACTCCTCTTGGTGGTTCTGGTTGGCTCGACATGTCTCAAAGGAAATTCCCTCGGCTAGATATGACCATTTCTCCTAACAAGCTTGATGATTCCACTAACGCCGAGCGAAAGAAGGATTCTGGTTGGGATGGCTAGGAGCCTATCTCTGATGAGGCTCACCCCTCTGGTTCAGGTTAGGATGAAAAACACGATAGTCTCCCCCTCTTACGCCACCCACCACCATGTTCGTTGATGTTGCTTGATCTTTTTGCTCTCCTTTTTATTGAAGTTTGCACTATGTGGTTTTAATGTTAGAACTTTGAGATGATCCGGCTTCTCTCGAGGATTTTTGGCTCGATGTGATGGGACTTTTGGCATTACGGTGTGACTTTTCCACCTATTTTTTGTATTATAAGTGTTGTACATCCTTTTTATTAATATAAAAGTGTGATTTTCAATTTTAAAAATTGTATTAATTGTTTGGAGGTATATGTGGAAAATAAAATGGTAAATATTTTTAGAGTCCGAGTGAGTTTTGTAATATTAGTGTATTTTTATGTTTATTAATTATTGTACAACCTTGCTTAATTAATGGTATGGAATCAATTTACAATATTAGTGCATTAGCTTGTTTATTAATTAATTTAATGGTACTAAACCTAATTAATTTATACATATTTAGTTTCTTGATGTGTTAATATTATAAAGTCGTGTATTAGTGTATATGTGTGTATATTAATTGTTGGGGTGGGTATAATCAATTGATAATTCTTATGGCATTAATTTTATATAAATAAATTTATGTTGTTAAGTTTTGACATAACTCAAAAATAATATGTTGGAATAAGACCCTAAAAATATTCATTTCATATCAAACTTCACAATTTTCAAGTAATATGTTAATAATAACACTTGATTGGATTACATATTGAAATTGTTGATCAAGTGATTGCAATATACATTGCCTTCAACAATAATACAAATATATAAACTAAATGTAAAACCAATAAAATATATTTACGTTGATAGGCGTCACTTATTTTCTCTCTTCAACCTTGAAAATTTTCCCTCTCAACGGATTTCTATACCCTATTCTCAAGCGCGTTATTTTGGTGTAGAGTTTGGGAATATGTTGGAAAAAAGTGGGCAATGGTGAATTGATATTTTTCACACATGTTCATTGCATTTGGTGAAAGAGTTTATCAAGTGATATATTTGCACAAGGTTTGAAAAGGCTAGATTTGTAGAAAAAATCTAGATTTGCATAAGGGTTGAAAATGCCGGAGGATCTAAAAGTATTTGCTCAATGTTAGAAAAATAAGATTTGTAGAGGGTTTGAAAATACTAAATCAGTAGAGGATTGGAAGTTCTGAGAAACAAATGTAATCTAGTACATGCATGACAAAGGCCGAGAAGAGGAGAACTTGGTGTGTTGTGATGTGAAGTACACAGGGCATCCTTAATAAATGGATTGCACGAGCATGGAACTTATATGGGATAGGGCATCAATGTGTCCTAGAGAAATATTCCATTTTTATTCTCGAGCTAAATTAAAACCATGAATTTATTTTTTATTACTATGACAATGGGATTGTGTAAAAAAACTCATTTTTATGTGTAAGTTAGAAGGTTTTAGATACTTTGACTCTAAATAACAATGTTGTTGCTTTGACTTGTGTAGAAACACGAGTTCACCATAAGTTACTCCAATATGTGTTGGAGAATGGATAAAAAAGAAAAACTCGCCTACTTTATTCTTGAATTATTTTGTCAAAAAAATATTTAGGGATGTAATGTCTTTGTAGATGATTAGTGATTGCACCTAATTGAATTTTACCATGGTAATTATATGCTTGAAAAAGTGTAGGAGATTTTGGGCACGTTTGACATCCTAAGGTTGAGACAAGACAATTAATGTAATGATGATATGATAACATGTGGAGCTAGTGATTTGTATGAAGGGGTGCATGAGCTTGGGAGGATTTCTAACCTATACCAAATGCACCAAGTTGCCATGGATTATTTGTAAAAAGTAACAAATTAACTAAGCACACACGTCCTATGATATGGTTGGTCTCAATTAGTACAAAGTACTAGAGTTCCTAGTGAATGTTGGTATATGAAAATGAAGCGAAGTTGTGTTAGATCACCCAATGGAAACTATTTATTTATTTTAGGTTGGTTTTGTCTCGAAATGGTCATACACACAACGAGTGAAATATAGAATGAGGCTAGACCCGAGGATGAAGAGATAATTCAAATCACAAGGTTGGTTTGTAGGCGTTAGAGATCACAAATTAGTTGGTCAAGTTGTTCGTGTGTTGGAAAATTTTGTGCATCCAATACTCGGGGTGTTCAACAATGAGCTTGGGTGAGGTAATGGAGTGAAGGACTTCTCCTAAACTTTAAATTGATGAATTTTGTATATTTTCTTATTCAAATGGAGTGGGGACATGTGGGAATCGCCTTACCTTGTCTAGATATACTTAATTGTCAAGTGTTATCCAAAGGTATGTAAGGTGTTGTCATGTGTCTATGCTAGCTAGATTGGGAGCTAAGCACCAATTGTAGCTTGTTTAGGAGTTGTCTTCAAAATGTATGAACTTGTATGGATATTTCTACATGTTTATTTAAAATTATTTTTCAAAAGTGCTTCTTGCTAGTTTTTGTGGAAATAAATTAGAAATTATAGTAGGGGTATGAACATGTGATGTGGAAGAGGTGGTTTTGTGTAAAAGAATAGAAGGTCTTTGTTTGTGAGGTTTTTGTTGGAATATGTATGAGATAATTTATATGGTATGTAAAAAGTTTATTTTGATATTTATATAGCTTACAAGGACAAATAAAATAAATACTTTTTGGAAATTATCTCTAACAATACAAATTTTTAGATCTTATGCATGTAAACAAATAAGAATGATAAAACTAGTAGAATTAAACTAACAATATATACTTCTTTTATATTGTTGAGATATTTTGAAATGAATGCGAGAAACAAAGTAAATTTCCCTACTCTAATGAAAATGGAATGTATATCTTCAATTTTGAATGCAAAGAGTCTAGAATGACTTTTCCCTAGATGGATGCAATTAATAAAATATCTAACTTGTTCAAATATAAATGAAACGAATGATTTTTTCCTTTAAATATGCACTCTAAATGCACAACTACCAATGGATCTACTATTTAATTTTAAAGTTTTTTTAGAAAATAATCTTCTTGTTATCTAAATTCAGATGTGATTAGGACACAAACTCTAATATTTAAGCATATAAATGAGAATAGATCAAAAGTAGAGATACTTCTAAATAATAAGTAAAATTTAAAATAAATCTTAAATCTACTTATTTATTTTTGGTATTAAATATAAAATTTTAGTAAAATAGATGTAAATCTAATATGCTAAAAAATACAAGATTAAGGTACAAAGGTTTCCAACCTCTCTATAGTAGAATAAAGAGTTGGAATACATTTGATGATGTCCTTAAGTTTGTTGTCTCTTTTTTGTGTGCTCAATTGACCAAGTGAAAATGTGCATCAATGAAGATGATGGAAGAAAACAAATGGATGGAACAAAGGAAGTTGTAGTAGTATGTAACTAGGCTCTAAAGTGGATAAAAGTGTTAACTTGTTCTCCTTTAGAAATCCTTTTATGACGTCGAATAGAAGCTAAATTATGCTTTGGATTCATATGGTATGTTATCATGCGAAATGTATAGCATGAAAAATTGAAAATTTTGGCCATGACAACTAATCCCGCACTTTGAAAACCTTTTCTTAGTCACTGTGAACCCTTCCTCCAGCCAACTTATCAATTCACACAACCCCTCCAGGCTTGTGTCACCCACATTCCGACTAAGAGGAAAGTGTTAACATGGTTTTCAAGTGTCTTTCATATGTAGGGAAATAAATATATGATTATTTCACAAAGTGATGTCAAGCTCCAAGGTAGAATAGTGCTCTCGAAGCACTAAATTGGCTATTTTTAGCCATATTGCAACATGAAGACATCCTCTAGAAAGTTGACAGGGAAGAATCAACCCATATGGAAGTTATTCAGGATATAAATGATTTTATCCAAGGTAGTTTAGGGAAAATTTGTGGAGATAATTGATGTTGGGAACAAGTTAAGAAAAATTGGGTCATTTTGGGCACAAGGAATGAAGGCTCTAATGGAGAAAGTCAACTTGTTCAGAAGATTATGGGAGTTCCGGAGGATTTGGAAGATCATAAAATAATCAATAAAAATATCTTGGAATCCTCCACATGATGGACACATTAATTTTTTTCCAAGACTTCAAAATATCTTGTGATATCTCAAGTCACTTTGTTGTTTCTTCTTCATGCTAAAAGGGTGAATGGTGTCAAAAATAAAATTTTAGGATGAATCAAGTATTTAAAGTTATGGTAATGAACTCATTAGATTATTTGGAGTCAAAATCATATAATATTTCACCTCCGAACTCCAACTTTCACTCCCGGGGTAGAAAAGGCAAGTTGCGTGTTCTAATTTTGCATTGTGATGATGACGTCGACATCACTTAAAGGCTTGAGTGCAATTTTCAAGGTTGTGTGTCCCCTTTCACTTGTCCCCAAGGTGAAAAGGAAATGGGGACAAAAATTGTGTTCCCCCTATGCATGTTATGTTTTCGTCACTTAAAACTTGTGACTTAAGTGGTTAGGTGAACACAATGCAAAAACAAGCCACTTTTTCATGATGAAATCCCCCTTTGCGCATTTTTTACCCTTTATTTCCACTTGGATCGTCCCCAACATGTATAGGGACATGGGGGACATAAAATTGTGCTCCCCATGAGGCCTTTCTCCTAACAACTTGCAAGTCATCACTTTTGCACCTAGGAAGTCACAAACTTGCATGTTTTCTTAACTACTTGCCCCCTCATGTTGCATGCACCCATGGCACATTTTTTCACCCTTTATGTCCCCTCAAATTTTTCTTTAGGTGAAAAGGTACATGAGGGACACAAAATAGTGCTCCTCTCTCTCTCAGCTAGCCCCTAGACATATGTAGAACCATAATACAACTCTTGAGTGCCAATTTCCACCCCCTGCATCTCATCCATATGAAACCACAAGATGACACTTAGTATAATCTTATGAAAAGCATACTTGTGTATCCCCTTTGTCCCTTTGTCCCCTTTTCTCATACTTTTTAGGGTACAAATCCACATCAACTCTCATCCAACCACAATTAAGCATGTTTGAATCAAAATGGAGTTAAGGTGTGCAAGTGAGATCAAGGCTTCATGTTAAAACACTTCACCATTTTTAAGTTTCAAAGATGCATTTTTCCCTCCCAAAGCTCACTCTCATTGTTGGTATGCTACTAAAAATGTTCCTGAAACCTCATATACTAAAAATGGAAAGTTTCTCATATCTCTCAAACCCCTTGTCTGATCCCCATGAGATTTTAACAACTATTTTTTTTTCTCAAAAATGCCTTTCAAATGAATCCAACCTTACATCCAATGGTGGTCTACATTATTTTCAATGGTCGACAATGTTTCTGAAATAAAAATCATTTTTGGATCTTGTTGGCTAGATTTTTGCATAGCATCAAACCTAGGCGATCATGAGATAAATCTCCTCATTTAACCTGAGGCTCCCGTGTCGATTTGTCAATAAAAGTGTGTTATTATGTATCGTGGGTTTTACTTTAACCACTTAGTTCATGAACCATAACTAAGAAGTTCTCAGCAAGTAAGCAAATCGTTCAAGAAAGAAAGTATTTTATAAGAAAGGAAGTAAAGGAAATACGGAGAAGAAATGGGGAATATGTGCATCTCAATTAGTAGATAGCGGAGCTAATTGCATGCACATAAAAGAAACTTAATAGATATGAACACATAGAATTATAAAACAAAGGTAGCTCTAGATCCAGATCTAAAATAACACAAAGTTTATTAAGAGATCTAAGATTAAAAGCAAGAAACATAGTACACCGTGACACAAAGTTCTCTGGAAACCTGCTCCTTTGTATTCCTTTGCTCCAAGTTGCTCTCAGGGGTTCAGCACAAAGTCTAGAACACAAGATTGCTGCTTACAAATTCTGATTTTTAACCCGAAGGTTCTTCCTCTACTTATAGAATGTAGAGGGGCAATTACAAGTTGGAAGCTTTAGTTGAACTGACACATGTGGAAGTCGGAGGAAAGAAACAACTAGAAATCTCCATCCTGGAATTCCTCTTTGCATGACATGTATGATTTACAACTGAAAATAGAACCTTCTATTTTGCACATCCACCACCTATCTCCAAGTAGTTGACTTCTTCAAGTAATGGCTTTTAAACCAATCACTTAAGTTGTATAATTTAATTGATCACTCAATTACTTTGTCGGAGGAAAGAAGAAGGAAGAGGAAAGCTGCAGTCTTGTCCTTTTTCATGTCTTGCATGTAGCTGATTCTTTTGCCTTTGATTCTCACCAAACTGGATCTGGGAGTAGCTGGATCTGGAAACAAGCTAGAATTGCAAGTAGTTGGAATTGGAAGCAAGTGGAATTTTGCCTTCGCCTTGTCTTCTCTTTTATCCTTGAAGCTTTTGCAGTTCTTCTCCAGTACATGCATCAATGCAATGTTTGCCGTAGATAACTCATCATCCTTATTTTTAATTGCATATGAGCAATTAAAAATTCTGGAAAGCACTCCGGATGAATGAAAATTCAATGAAGGCTTCAACTGGAAGATGGGAGCATTTGCACAAGATCTTGGAAGGAATTTTCCACGCACTGACTTCTTCACGGGCTGCATTCGAAACAAGAGGATGAAGCCTTTGTGCCGGAAGCTTTTGCAACTATGAGATCGGATCTGCATATGGATTTGCATCTGCATTTGGATATGGATCTACATCTCGATATGGATATGCACCTGCATAACAAACTTTGGCAACTGGGCTGTGGATGGAAAAGCTGCAGCTCGAATAATTCCACTGCTTTTAATCTGCACGCATGAGTGAAGTTTTTCCTGCACGCATGAGTGAAGTCTTTCCTGCTCTGGATCTATCTATCAATTCAGCAAGAGGTTCCGAGCCTAGATCCGTGTCTCCAATATCTGCAAATTTAGAAGTGATGCATGACTCCGTTGTGCTTTCTTTTTCATCTTTCTTTGCCATAACTTTGTCTATCTTTGTCTGAACAATTATTTTTCTTCTTATTTGACTGGAATTCTTCAAAACTGGTGCAGATCTGGATAATCCTTCAGATTCGGAGGAAATATGCAATGTATTGGACATTGATATAAGTTCCTTTTCTTTTGAAAAACACATGTAATGAATTCCTTAGCACCTGTAACACTTATGCAAACAATTATGTAGACAAAGATCAACCTCCTTCAAAGCATGCACCCAATTTGGAAGCTTTTAGCCTTGTTGCCACCTTGCCTGAGAAAAATCCTTCTTCAAATGCCTTGTTTCCACCTTGCCTGAGCAAAATCCTTCTTCAAATGGGGGCGCACTTTTCCTCTTGGCTGCAATTCTTTACCTATGAATTAAATAATTCACCCATATGGCTGCCCATGCTTATATAACCCTCACAATTCTATAATTAATAATTGCCCTTCCTATTCCTGGCAATTAATTAATTAAAAATCATACTTTTCTCTTTAAAAATAGCATGTTTAAGGACAACGATCCAATAAATTAAATTAATCCAATTTAATCCTTCACACATCACTTCACTTAAGCTTCACAGTGTGCCTTGACCATAGCCACTGAAAATAGAAATTAATTTAATGTTTTAATGCCTTAAAAAACATTAAATAACTCCCAAATGGGGCGCACTTTTTGAGAGGAAGGGGGCAGCCATTAAATGAATTAAATTTAATGCACTTAATCCATTTCTTTTATTCCAATTTTGACTTGTTGACTTCCTCCAAGCTTGGGCGCACTTTTTGAAAGGGTAGATTAATTAAAATAATCACTTAAACGCTGCCATCATCTCTCCAAAGGGGGTGCACTTTTTTGCACATATAATTATATTTTAAAGATTTTTTCCATAATGGGATTCTTTACCTGCAAGGCGCACCAAAATCTCATGATCCACTTTAAGTGATTTGACTTTGACAATGAGATTATTTACCCTGCAAGGCAGGCACTAAAATCCCATGATTTCACTTAAGTCACTTTCCTTTTATTTTATCATGGGAATTTTCACCCTGCAAGGCAGGTAATAAATTCCCGCCGCTTTGGCCTCTAACTTTCCCACTGCAGCTTAAGTGAATTTTATAACACGGAAAAAGTACCCTACTAGGTAGGTATAAAATTCCCACCTTGCCTACTGCTTGTATTTTTCCCATTGCAGCTTAAATCCTTTGTTTTCCAAAAATGTGCCCATCCCCACAGGGGCTTTTCTGTGCACGACTTCACTTTTTCCCAGTGATCCAGACCTCCGATGGCGACTTCCTCCGGGCATAACGTGTGTATATGTTTTCTAGCTGCTCCAGGCCAAAAATCGGGCTTACCCGGCAAAGGAATTGTTCTAGAGAAATTTCACAGAAAACGAAACGGGACAACACAAAAACACGAAAAATTGCCAAAAGTTACAAATAAAGCCCAAAACTTATTCCTAGTTAAAATCCTTCTGGTACAAGGTAATAATGATATGTTCGATCATAACAGAGTTAAAACGGAGCGCAAATAGCCTCATACGGGGCTCAAAATAATTAAATACAAATTTCCCGCAGACAAATCCCGACGACAAAATATAACAATTTTGGGCATCTGGGTATTTGGCGAAAAAGGCTAATATGGCTCTTTGGGAATATCTTGACGCAATACAAGAACTTTCAGGCAATAAAAACACAAAACGACCCATTATTTTAAAAGTACAAAATTTTTTCGGATAGGGTAGTCACAGATTTTAGGGTGAAATGGGTGACGCTGCATCTATGAAGTTCGACAGCTTAAAATCCTCTAAAAATTGGAACAAAGAATCCTTATGAAATAACAAAACTTTTGAAACCACTCTCATTCCATTATGACACTGTGAAGGCCCACTTCTAAAAATAGTAAGCCCTCTTAAGCATCACAAACTATAAATAATAAGAGTTGCAAACAATTCATTTTTAGAGTTTTCATTGCTCCGTGCACATCAAGAAAACTCAAAAGTGTCAAATTGAGCAAATAGTAACTAAAAATGGACTTCTTAAAATAAGGCTTAATAAAAATAGTAAGTGTTGAGGCATTAGTCAAGAAATAAGGATGTTGAGCCTCTCATGTTAAAGAAAGAGCACCTAGATATGTTTGGAATAGTTATAGAACATCATGGTGACTAGAAAGACTCAAGGTTTCACAATATGCATTCCCAGTTGAATAAGGGAGAAATCCTTCTATCTAGAGGAGAAAACCTATTTTAATGAGGAGAAGATGAGCAAGAAGGTTTCTGGACATCCTAAAGTTGATTCTATTAAAAAAATATGACATCTTATTCATGGAGGCGAGTGTTCAAGCCAAGGGGACTAAGGTGATGATCTCCATGTTTTTACTCTAACCTTGTGTTAAAAAAGGATCATCATTTTTCCATGATCGGGAAACCATCTTGAGTTCACATGGTGCAATTAACTTAGTAGTGTTTTTGAACACTCATTCAATTCCTTGGAATGTGTCTGCATCTCACATGAGGAAGAATTTACAATCACAATGTTTCAATTCAACGGGTGGTCAAAGGCAAAAATCTCATTCATGAAGCATTTCCTCAAAGGTCTATCAGAAGCGAATTCTTCGTCGAGGTGATTTCCCATCTCCAAATTTCATCTTCTCTCCTTCTTCTCCCTTCCCCCTCTCTCTAACATTCTATTTCTTTATTGGGAATGTACTTTTTCACTCTTTCATCTTAAGTGATTTAATGTTGCATTGTAAAAGTCCCTTTTCAAAAATAATAAAAGGACTTAATTTCATTCCTAAAGAAATGTGAAAAGTCACAAGTGGTGGTGAGATGAAAAGTCACATGGGGGAGAGGAAGAGACATTTGATAAGCTATAAATTGGAATGACTTCTCTATTCCAAAGGGTTAGCAATTGTTGATTGTTGTAAGTTATTGGCTTTCACTACTACTTCAAGCAATAAAGATACATTCTTCTATATCCTTTCTTATGTTCTTCCATCCTCTCTATTATTTGACTTTACAAGCATTGTAATTTTTTAAAACCAAGAAGGAACTTTGCATCTTTGATTAGTGAACTCATATAACTTTGTGACTCGATTTATTAGTCTTATTATTGCTTACATGATTAATTTATTCTTATTAAATGTGTACCTATTATGACTAATGTGTTTGAAATCTGTAAGTCTACTCATAACATTAATCCACTCTCTCTATTTCCCCATCTCCTCTTTACCTCTTTTAAAATTAAATTTCTCTCTTGTACATTGTATAAACACTTTGCCACAGGTTTAGTGGAGTATTCCTATGTGATCCCGACCTAATGACCACCCCACAATTCTAATTAGTTTACATTCAATAAATGGGATCCTCGCCATGCCCAAGAAGGAGAAGCTTAGCCCTGTGACTATTCATGAAAATGAATAATCTGCCCTACAACAAATTATATCACCAACATCGTAATAATCACCCAAGTGAAGACACCAAATTTGGAAATTTACCCTTCAAAAATATAAGTTGTGAAAATGTTCATTTGTTAAGACAAATATCCACATTTTAGCCCCTTCGAGTACATCTTATTGTCTCTCTCAAAATTTCTTATTTCTAAACATTGACATGCCATACATTTTAAATATAAATGCATAAAATCAATATTTCACCTTTGCTTATCATGATACATCTTTCGGACTACATACATTGTCACTCTATTTGAAAACATACAGCTTTGGTTAGGATGTGGAATTTGGTCCTAACCAACTTTGTATATTCTTGTATTGACACATCTTTCAATTTTAATTTTAATATGATTATCTTTGTTGGATCATTTAATTCTCATGGTTTGGCCATGTTATAAAAATTACCTTCGAACCCTATGTAAGAAATTTAATATCACTTCAATTACTTACTTGACACTCTTATGAGCTCTCATTGCAAATACTAACACAAAAGACACTCAAGGCTCCCTAAATCTTGCCAAAGCTAATGCACATCATATGAAAGTCACTACTATATCTCCAAAAACTCTCGACCAAGTCAATAAGTATAGCTTCACTCATTCCAACTATCCAAAGATCCTAACTGTATGTCTTAACAAGAACAAAATCATCCCAAACATTGTCAACATGGTTCTAGTTCCAAACTAGTTGTGTGTGTGTGTGTGTGTGTGTGTGTGTGTGTGTGTGTGTGTGTGTATCACATGTTAAGTGGAGAACTATGTGTGGTTTGAGGCCTCTTCGGAGTAGTGTCGACATAGGTAGTACATATAGTTCACTTCAACCCAAACACTAACCTCTTTGTACATGCCTTCCCCTCATGGTTAGGTTTGAGTTTGGTTGAGATATTCGAGAGGGTTCTATAACTATGTGACTTAGGGTTTGACATCGACACACATTTATAGGCAAGTGAAGGGCACATGAAGCTACAAAGCCACACTTTGAGTAGGTCCAAAACCATACAAAAGGTCCAAAATTGTACACACATTCCCAACATAGTTGTATGGCTCTATACCAAGGCCTTTTCTAGCTACATTCTCAGTAACAAAGCATCTTCAAGTTCATTACTCCCACTTTATCCAATTTTTGCACCTAGATATATTATATTTCACTTTATACAACTAACTTCATCTCTCCTCTTGCATTTTTGAGCTTATACCATATTGTTATCACTAGTTGCAAGTACTAATCATTGTTTTGATATTACATGATTAATGTTGGAAGTTAATTAATTAGAATAACCCCTATAAAAAAATTACATCCTCTTTTGGTGCATTTCAAATTATTATTTATTATTAACATACAAATGGTGTAAAATTTTGGTCATCCCGACTCTTAAATCAAATATTTTTGCTAAAACCCTAGTTTCTCCAGGGTTTCCTTCCTTATGATCATATGCTTCAATCTTGGGGATGTCTTTCTATTTTATATCATCATGTAATTAATCGAAATAGCCCCCGTAAAAAAAAACATTGCATCCTCTTTTAGTGAATTTCAAAGTATTATTGATTATTAATATAAAAAAGGGTGTAAATTTTTTGTGATCCTCACTCTTAAATCAAATATTTTTGCTAAAACCCTAGCTTCCATAAGGTTCCATTCTTTATGATCATCTCGATTCACTCTTAGGGATGTTTTTCTATTTTATATCATCATGATTCATCCTCAACTCTTTTATTATCTCCGCCTTAAGCCTAGGGGCTCTCGCCTCCACCCTATGGGCCCCTATCCCGACTCCGACTAAATATATATAACTCAACTCAACTTAACTCTAGTCACTCACTATCTATAGAGAGGGGTGGGGAGGCCTTTCGTTGTGGGAGGTGGGGATCTAGATAGCCAAATGTATTAGGGATAGGGAAGACCCCTAGAGAGTTCTCGATGGGCGGTGTCTATCTCTCTCATATGAGATACAATCCGTCCAACTAGGTTTGTGTTCATGTTTTGTGTAAGAAGTATGCTAATTTTCCATATATCGGTACACACCATGACATTATGCCTCTTACTACTAGATCTTATTCTACTACTGACATCTTTGTTAATTTTGTTTTCACTATTATCATCAAGCATGTACAAGGTGAAGGCTCTAATATTGACTCTAAAAATCATTCACATGGCCTTCTCAAGGATGAAACACAACATTTTACACTCTTCTTACAAGATAATCTCACTAATATTGACAATCTTCTATATGCTACCCGAGATCAACTTCTACATGTTTCATTATCTAATATAGAGACACCTACTATTTCTACATCTATGGTGCCTACATCTATGAGGGCACCTAATATTCCACCACATAATGTCTTTATGTCCATTCCTATGACAATTATTGTTCCTAAATGCAATCATAATGGTTCACATACATTTCCTTCTAGCATGTAGACTTTAAAAACCCGTGTTTTCACTTTACAAAGCTCAAATCTTACAATTACAACAAGGTGTATCCACTTCTTCTCATGTTATGGATTCTACTCAATTGCTTCATAACCCACTTGCACCTAAAGTGGATTCTTATCCTTTGCCTATTGGTTTTGTTGCTCATAAGCTTCCTATTTTTGATGGCAAAGGTGACCTGCTGAACAACTTCAATCATTTTGTGCTTCTTGCTTTGACTATGCATATAATGATATCTTACTTACAAATATCTTCCCTAGAAGTCTCATAGATTTTTATTTACAATGGTTATTTGTTCTCCCCATGATTATATGTGATATTTTACCATTTTAATCAATTAATTTCTTACACATTTTTCTATCAATATTGAGGACAAAGTTTCTTATGCTCAAATGTCTAAAATATGACAAGGGTATAATGAACACATAAGTGATTATGTTTTATTCTACAAGGCTATGCTCACTAAAATGAATAATATTTTGGTTGATAGCGAGCTTCAAGATCTCTTTACACAAAGATTGTTGTCTCCTTTGCAAAAATTTGTTATATTAGATAAGTTGACCTCATTTGATCATCTATTTCATACATTGTAATAATTTGAAGCCAAGTTAATTCATATGAATAAACTTAAGTATGGTGCTAGCATTTCTAATACTTCTAATGTGAAATTTATAGGAAAATATACATTCTTGAAGGAAATACTAATGACAATAATGCTACTATTAAAGACATTATTAATGTCATAGATCAACCTAATAAGCTACGCTTAGAACCTATACGAAGGTGATTTACATGATTACTTTGTGCTCTACATATCATGCTTAAACAATTACTTGAGTGCAATATCATGTGTCTCCCTCCCCAACTTGATGTTGACGTGAGTAATCCTCATAGTAAGAGTTTCAGTTTTTATGCTTATTATGACTATTATAGATAAATTTATAACCTCGTTAATTGATATATCGAGATTTTTCATGTTATAAAAGATCTTATTGATATAAATGCAAACAAATGGGATGATACCAATGAATCCTTCAAGCACACTAATGATAATGCAAAGCTGAAAGTATTAAATGATACACTTCCTAACCATCACACCGATAAATCTAAGTTGGAAGTGTACAATTATCATCATCCAATACTACCTCCACCTTCTTATGATCACCCATTAGATGCAATGATTGGAACTTTTACTCTTATGCCACCTTCTCCATTGATTATTACTTTTGAAGAATTTGATATGGATGATACTCATGTCTCAGATAGTTTGTATATTCACAAATTTATTAATCAAGTACTTATATACAAGTGTTTTGGTTGATCCACATAACAAGAATAATCTATGTACTCTCAAGCTACTTCATTCTCTTGGCTATATTGAGAAGTAAATTGCACACGATTTCAGTCCTAACTTTAGACATATTATTCTACTTATTACTAATGGATCTCTTACTACATAGGTCACATTTATAGTGGCCTATACTCTTAGCTCAGTGACATGCGTTTAGGTCTTCCTTGGTTACGTGATCTTAGGGTTGTTCCATCCATCTTACACTAATGTGTTAAGTTTATTCACCAATAATAAGTTGTCACAATCCAAGGTATTCCCTTCAAGGATCATCTTCCTTAGTTATCTAGTCACCCTTCTATAATTTTGATTCCCACTCCTAAGTCTCCGGATAGGAATTCTAATTTACTTGCCATCTCTAGTGGCTCTCTCCCTCCTAGGTCTCCGGATGGGACTTTTGTTTCACATGTTATCTCTAGTGGCTCTCACCCTCCTAGGATTACTCATAGGTATTTTCGTGCACTAATTATCTCTAGTGGATCTCACTCTCCTAGTCCTCCCCACGTATTTTTAACGCACACTACTTCTTGTGGATCCATTTGAATTGGTTCTCTTCTCGGACTTAAATGACATGTATTTTCACTTTTGCACTGTCACAAATGAACATCATTACTTAACATAGTTGAGACATGAGCCTCCCTTTTATTTTGGGTATGATTGACCTTCTCATGAGGTTCTCATTGGGTAGATCTTGTGTTACCCCTCTCCCCATACATAGATAAATTCTATATTACAAAAACATCAAAATATTTATAAAAATATAAAATCGGGACCTCTACACATAACTTGCATTGGTAGCACTTTACCTTATATATTTTGTTTGTCACTATGGTTTGATGGATATCACATTTTTCCCATTTACTCTTTACACACTTAAATTCACAAGGCATATTGAGCTTGATGTAGGACATACACATAACATTACATGATGTTATATCTCATTTTTTCCCTTCTTAGTTACTAGGATTATCTGTGGGCATATCCTATACATTATATACAAGTGTTATTGTTTCATTATAGTTCATTTCTACTTGTTCATTACGGTTGATTACATATATTACATAAATTATATCTTTTGAGCTATTGGGACTAACACATGTGTCTTGTGTAACACTAACACATATTTCTTTATATGCTTCTTTACTAATTTATATGATGCTTTTATCACTATCTAAATCATTGTTTTACAATACATGTTTATGTTACTAATTTCCTGCTTCCCTTATATATAACCTAAGTGTCATAATTGTCTTGTGATGCCATGGGTATCCCGTGTTTGTGGCTTTATGCATTTCTTTTATGACATTGCTTCTCTTGTATGTGGCCTAAGTGCCTTGATTATTTGTGACATAATGGGTATCCCATGTTTGTGGGTTTATTTCCATCACGTGACTCTTTTTTTTACATACTATTGATTTTACTTTCTCATTTGACAACTATTATGTCTCTATAATTATTCTATTACACTTGAGTTGTTGATACTATTTTCATTGTTTCTATTGTTGTTAGTGTTACTTGTTTCTTTGTGTCATGGTTCACGCCATGCACATTCCCTTTACACGAATGACATCCCATCACCGGCCACCACTACAGCCTTCTATGTGTTCTTACTTAGATTGTCAAACTTATCAAATAGGGATACATATATTTTGTTTTTATTCTCATGCTCAAATGCTTTAGTACATGCACCTCAAAAGAGAGGGCATTCATCGGGTATGTTATACACCTAAATTCATATTCAAGAGTTTAGGTACAAGTTTTCACAAGGCATGGGTCCTTAAGAACATCTCTAGATATAAAATTTGGGGGAAATTACACTAGTTCAAAAATGTATGGTAGAATCGAGACCATACATACATTCCTAAACCTCCCATACAATTCTACCATGGGGGTAGTTATACTAATTTTTTCTATAGTTTCAAATTTCTACTTACAAATACAATTTTTGGCATAATTTCATACTTTGTTGACATAGTTCAAGATAAGTTTACATGGGGCATGAATATTTCATTCCCTCCGTAGTTCATTACTTAGTTTCAATTACAAATATAGGATTTTGGGGGCATGGGTCTCCTTCTCGATCATCATCTCAACATATTACACACTCTTTCTCAACTATGTAACACATAGGGTGGGCATGGGGGACACCCATTTTCTCTTATACTTTGTGTTTATATATATATATATATATATATATATATATATATATATATATATATATATATATATATATATATATATATAAAATTGAGCCTAGATCTATTTACACTATGGGGTTATAGAAGGTATTGAAAATGTTAATTTCTTCATAGGAAGTCCTTCCTATCCTATTAAAGTGGAAGATATCGGGGTTTATAATTTATACATGGTCTTCTTCCTTCATAGGGTACTTTGGTACCTCTCTCTTTTTCTCTCTCTACCTTCTATTTGGTGTTATGATGCATGCAACCAAGAATCTAATTTCTCCTTTAACACAATTGAGGACCGATCACCCATAATCCTTTGCAAAGTTCAATAGTATAATCTAAATCTCTAATTACAAGAAAAGAATGGGAGCTCTTCCCTTCGCGGAACAAACATGTGTATTCCTTTCATGTTTTGCATCTCTTTATTTCACTTTGTGAAAGTTTAAATTCTACATTTTCATTTGAGTTACAACTAAATTTCTACTATAGACATTGACTACATTTTGTGTTGTAAGTTTCACAATGGATCATGCCAACACCAAGGTATTTGGATGAAAAAACTCTGAGAAAAGACAAAGTGTGTCTACAAACTCATGTATCTTTTTCCTTTAAACATATAATTTTATTTTCATACTTAAAGGGGGGAAAAGTAGACTCAAAAATTTGGCAATTTACCCTTTAACACTTGCTAGTTTTGACAATCCTCTCGTGCTAAGATAAATATCCACATTATATCCCTACTCAATACATATTATTGTCTCTCTCCCAACTTGTTTATTTATACAAACTATTTTTTCGTCACATTATAATATAGATGCATAAAATCAATATTTAACATTTTCTTATCATGATACATCTTAAAATTGTATATAGTGTTACTATGTCCAAAACTATACAATATGGTTAGGATGTCATATCCAATCTAAAAACATATATGGTTTTGGAATGACACATCCTCTAACTTTATTTGTAATTTGATTATCTTTATTAGATCATTTTCTCGCCCTTGGTCAACCTTTTCATAACAAATTAATTTTGGAACACTATATAAGAAAGTTAATATCACTTCATTTACTCATGCGACACTCTTATGAGCTATCATTGCAAATAATAATGCAAAAGGCACTCAAGATTCCCCTAATTTTACCCAAATATGATGTACATCCATTAGGGTAGTCAATACTACAATTCTGAAGCACTTAACTAGGTCAAGGAGTTCAACTTACCTCACTTCCATTCATCTAAAGACCCTCAACTCAATGTCTTAGCAAGAGAAAAATCATTCAAAAAACATTCAATGTGGTTCAATTTCCAAATTAGCTTCATTTATTTAGATATCACATGTTAGGTGGAGAACTACGTGTGGTTTGAGTCCCCTTTAGAGTAGTGCTAATTTAGGCGGTGCATGGATTACACTTCAACCCAAACACTGGACTTTTTGTATGGTCTCCCACACACGGTTAAAGTTTGATTTCAATTCATATTATTTATAGGGTTTCGTAACTTATGCAACACTTTGGGTTTGATAATGAAACACATTTCTAACCAAGAAAAGGTAACATGAAGTTATAGATCCGTCACACTTTGAGCTGGTCCAAAATTTTATAGAAGGTCCAAGACCATACATACATTCCCGATAGATTTGTATGGTTACGTACTGTGGAATTTTCCAGCTAACATCTAAATGTTGAAGCATCTTTAGGTTTAATATTCCTAGTTTATCTAATATGTGCACCCATATATCTCGTGTTTCACACTATACAACTAAGTGATTATCTCCTCTTGTGTTTTTAAGCTTATAGCATATTGTCATCACTAGTTGAAAGTATTAATGTGTTGTTCTAATATTTCTCGATTAATGTTGGAAGTTAATTAATTTGAGTAACCCCTATAAAAACATTACATCCTCTTTTAGTGAAATTTAAAGAATTGTTTATTAATATCATATATATATTCTTATATATGCTTCCCGAGATCAACTTCAACATGTTTCACTATCTAATATCGAGACATCTATTATTTTTAAATCCATGTCACCTACATCAATGGGGGCACCTACTATTCTAACACACAATGTCTCAATGTCCATTCCTATTACTATTGTTATTCTTACATGCAATAATAATGGTTCACATACTTCTTCTTCTAACACACGAGATCTCAAACCCCTTTTTCACATTTTACAATCTCATATCTTACAATTACAACAAGGTGTATATGTTCCTTCTCACGCTATGGATTCTACTCAATTAATTCACAACCCATTTGCACCCAAAGTGGATTCTTATCTTTCTCCTTTTGTTTTCATTGCTCTTAAGATTCCTATTTATGTTGACAAGGGTGACCACAGTAGAAAACATTTGATCATTCCATGTTTCTTTCTTTGACTATGCATCTAACGACATCTTACTTACCATGTTTTCCCTAAAAGTCTTAAGGACTTTTCTTTACAATGGTTCTATGATCTCCCCACACATTCTGCATTTACATTTCACTACTTTAGCAAATTAATTCCTTGTGCAATTTTCTATCATTATTGGGGAATTTTTTTTTAATGTTTAAATTTCTAAAATATGACAAGGGTCTAATGAGCACATCAATGATTATGTTTTATGCTACAAGATTATGCTTACTAAAATGAAAAATATTCTAGATGATAATAAACTTCAAGATATCTTTACACAAATATTTCTTTCTCCTTTGCAAAATTGGTTATATTTGATAAGTTTTCCTCATTTGATCATTTATGTCATACCTTGAAAGTGTAGACACTCATTTTGGTAATTCATGTCTTGTAATAACAAAAATTGTATAACACTCTTGCACTAGCCCACACTTTCTCAATTTGACCAATTATGATATCCCTAGCTATATCTCACTCATTCTTTCTTGCACATACAACCTACTTGTTCACATAACAATCATATTAATACATCAAAATAGGCTATACCATCGCATATCATAATTATAACTTTTAGATCACTCACACATGAATCTGGGACCATAGCACACATGAAGGGCCATAGTGCTCATATGCTATGGGCTGACCTAACCGCTTTGGTCCATATTTCTCTAATGATACTTTTCTCAAATTGAATTCATTTGGTACATTTATAGTCAACCTTATCTGAGTTTTATAGACCTAGAACACATAGATAAGAAAGGTATTCATCTCTCATTAAAGAGGCCATTCCATCTACTTGAATCATAACATTCCAATAGGAAAATACTAAGAACAATCACAAGTAAATCTACTCTAAGACTCCCTTGAGCTCCACATACTCTACATAATCATTCTAGGGAAGTCATCCACTCAGATCTATAAGTACAAAAGGAACATTATCAAAGACAAGTCAAGCTAGGATCAAGGTCAAGTACAATCACATTGTTGTAAGGTCATGATTACCTATATGGTTGCATACATTCTAGATATCACATGCTAGGTGAGAATGATGTCCGGTTTGAGCCCTCATTGGAGTAGTGAAGATGTCAATCAGGCACAAGGGTGCCCACAACCCACTTAATGTTTGTTTTACAGGACTCCTTCACCATCTAGGTTTTGAATATTTAATAAACTACACAATGGGCATCACATAGTGTCGAAGGTTCAAATTATAGATACAAACATATTAGGAAGTAGTACATAGGCCCAAGAAGTTGCATATGTAGACATCTAAAATGTCGACATGATTAATTATGAATAATATGTCCCGTAAATATCCCTACATCATCCATATAATACTTAATCACAAGATTAATTATTATTTAATCCATTTTATCATATTTCCCCTTTATCATTTCATCATTATCATTTATCCCAACATTTCACCATTAATACCTTTAATTCATTATTTCATCCCATATCATCATTATTTCATTATTATATCATATTATCATATTATCCCACTAATAATCCCTATTAACATTTTTTAGGAATTTAATATTCCTATATCTCACCTACCACCTACCCTACACATCCCTACACCTATCCTTTCCATCAAATCACATCCCTAATCATATTTATTTAACCTAATCTAATCACATCCTCACCTCTAAATCTAGAGGCTTCTATTTCTAGAAGCCTCTCTAAATTTCCCTCTATCATATTTAAAAATTCAAAATATCTCCCTCTCTCCATTGAATTAAAAATTCAATGGAGGCTTCTCCTAAATTCTAAAATAATCCAATTCTAGATCTTTCATTATTCTCATGCATCCTCCACCCTTGATCTCAATCCAACTTGGCAAAATCCCAACCATCCAATCCTCCACCCATAAGCTATAAATTTAGCTCTCCTCCTCCATGAGATCCAAGTCACAAATCCATATCAAAGATCTACCATTTTTATCACTCAATAAATATATCAATCCATCTCAATCCATTTACAATCAATCTATCATCATTCATAAAAGGGGAGGTGTTGCCCAAGTGTCTCCAAAATCTGAAGCAAACAATCAACAATCCAACTTCCATCCAAGAGAAAATCCAACACATCAAAGGAGGAGCTTTACAACTTGTAGGTAAGTGTAGGTATTTGTCTTCTCTCTCCTTTCAATCCATTTCTCTATCTGAGGTTTTGTTTGAGAAGATTAGCATAGGAGAACAATTTAGTTGTTTTCTTGCATTTTCACTCACTAATATTTTCTTGCATTACAATTTGGCACCCACCATGGGCTTACCCCCAAATTTTAATTGTTTTTAGTAGCATTTAGTGTTATAAATAAGTTGTCCAAATTTTAAAAAAATTGTAATCATTTGCACCTTAAAATTTCAAATTTTCGTTGAAGTCTTCCATTTCAGCGCATTTGCTCTACAAACAACGCATTTTCTCTACAAACAAAACATTTGCTCTACAAACAACGCATTTTCTTTGCAAACAATGCACTTTTTCTACAAACAACTCCTTTACATATAGAACAACACATTTACACACATAACTACCCATTTGCACACATAACAACACATTTGCACACAGAATAACACATTTGCTCTGTAAACAACACATTTGTACTGTAATAGCAAATTTGTCTTGTAAAGTGGTGCATATGTCCTGAATTGGCACATTTGTTCTGTTTTAGTGCATTTGTTTTGATTTTTTTCCTACCTTCTAAGAGCCATAACTTTTGATCCCGAACTCGAAATGACTATGATTTTTTTCCCGGAAAGGTATTGAAAATATCTATGCATTCAAAGTGTTAATTTAGTATTTTGGAAGATAATTTATTCATGGTTTTCATTTTCCTAAATCTTGTTATTTTAACTACACATTAAGTTATATTTTCTTGTTCCAAACTACTAACACTTTGTGTGTAGCTTCCTATGCTTACCAAAGATAAAAATCAATCTAAAACTACTAATCATTTTTGTTTGTAGCTCGTTTAGTCCAAGACATTTGGGGTTATAATCAAACTACTAATATTTGTTTTGTAGGGCCTCCTCTTGAAGAACCAATTACATAATTTTTAATCATTTTATATTACATCCATTTTCTTGCATTTATCATCATTTTTGTGTGTTTTCCTTTGCTTTGCTTGTTTTATCTTGAAGACGACACCGTGTATGCTCTACTCTCGCATCCTAAAACGATCTTAAGGATCAAAAGCGGATAGCCTTCCCATTTTTATTTTGTAGGGGAAATGTGACGTGGAAGTGATATCCACACACTTTCCATAGTCCTAGGGTCTCGTGACCATGGGCTTCATCTCCACACACGTAGACACACCCCATGTTCCAATGAGGTATACAAATTCCAAAAAATTGTCATTATTAGCTAAACACTTAGTTTTTTTAAGAGTGGTGTAAAGTGAGGGGCTTCCACATCCTAATACCCATGCCTTAGACAACATCTTGTAACACATACTTAGGCCCCACATAAAATAAGGTATATCGGGGACTCCCCTAGTGAGCTCGTGTATCCTAGACTAGGCAACCATTTGGCTGTATATTAATCTATAGTGCAAGGAGGCCACACTCCCCAAGATCACTCGTTAGCTGACCCCACATTGAAACATAGGTGGAGAGCCAGTTTGTGGCACCATCGTTGGTGTGTGGTATTGAAAGTGGGCTATAGCTTGATTGTAATCCCACTTAACTAGTTAGGGTATGTGTTACATGTTTGTTATTTGTTTATGAACACCCTTAACTATGCCATCACATTAAAATATTAATTAATCAAACATTATCATAACCATCCATCCTTAATCACATAATCCCAATCCAAATCCCATTACCATCCTTAATTAACCAACTTAATCCCAATCCTAATACCATTACCATCAATCCTAATCCAAATATAATCCCCTACACATCTTATCTAATCAAGTTATCACCGAATCACAAAGACTTCCAATGCATATACTTGAACTCACAATGTGATTGGATAACATGGGTACTATCTCCAAGTTGTGGGACTTGCTACTTGAGATAGACCTCCAGAGAAAGCTGGTTCTTGCTCCTAAACTACCTGCCACAATCTACTCTAATGCAGGATAAGCTAACTGTTCTAATCTAAATTTCCAAGGGACCAGGGAAAGAGAATGCATAAAATGAAAGCCTACACTAAAGCGGTGATACACCAGAAAAGGAGGATATGAGAGTAGTCTCCAAATGTGTGAAATATAGGGGCAAAATGCACACTAGAAGAGGTGATGACAGTTCACCATAATCTAGCAAAATGCATTCACAATAATATTCCAAGCATACACAATGATAATGAATCCCTGCAAGAACATAATAAATAGACACAATATTCTTATAGAAAGATCAAAGGGGCAAGAAGAATGCAAGAAAACACAGCAGGGGAAGATACATCCACAAATGGTATTTTATTGCTTCATGATATGCACAGCTTTAATCTATTACAAGATAAGGGCCTGGATCACCATGCAAGGAGTCCACTATAAGGGCTGCAACACACCAAGCTTCACAAAGCAATTTTGGCGAGCTTTGCTACCCAAAACTCTCTCCTTTACAATGAGCCCAACACTCCAATTTATAGAAAATGAGAAGGAAAAGAGAAGGGAAAATGGAAATCCTGAAATCATCCTTCAACCACCTTGTAAGAGGCATTAAATTGAGTGAAATGATTATATATTACTTGAAAAAGGCTCCCATACTTTTGTCCCATGTGCTGCAAAGAGAGAAAGAATGACGACCATGCCTCTTAATTGCACTCCCAACTACCAAATAAAACACTGCTTACAAACCCGGACACGTTTTGTTAAAAACTAGATCAATCCTCATCAAATCTGGAATTTATTGATTTTTGTGCATTGGTCTCGGAACCATGATTCCAATGGTACCAATTTTGTGTGATTTCGTTGAGAAATGCAAAAGTTATGGCCTTCTGAGTGCGGACAACTATTTTGGGTCTAGTAGGCGTTTTCTGTCATTTGACGGGAATGAGCATTAACTGACTGGAGCCGAATATATTTATCTTATTTAAATATATCTACCCTCATCAAAAATAAGAAATCCAGTTTTTGTGGCGTAGAGGACATCGTGCTCGTTCCAGAAAGTCCAATTTTGTGAAAATCGAGCTCGGAGTCAAAAGTTATGGCCGTTTGAAGTTCCACGGACCAAACGTTGACTTTTCTTCTCTGCCTTCGGCCGCTTCGGATTTTCACGTCCCACGCATCCCTTTGTCCCAAATGTTCCAAAGGTCTTTGTGTGGAACAAATTCTTCCGAACCGCTTTGAAATGGTCTTCCATGTCGCTTTTACACGATGATGACACGTGGCGTGATCTCGATTGGCTTTCGGCTCCTTCGGCTATCCGCGTCCGTCGTCCCTTTGTCCCATTCGGCCCAGTGCTGAAGTTCCCTATTTCGGCCGAACCGACCGGTTCACGTACTCGCGGCCCAGATGTCCCATTTTCTTTCGGACCGTTTGGGACAAATTTTCCCGATTCGCTGGTTCGGCCGGTTCGCGTACTTTTGTCCCGCGCGTCCCGAACTGTTTCGGGCTGCCTTGACTCATTTCGGCCGATCCGGCCGGTTCGCGTACTTTTGTCCCACGCGTCCCGGACTGCCTGTTTCAACAGTTAGTCAATTTTTCAACTTTTCGGCCAGTTCAGATTTCCGCGTCCCGCGCGTCCCTTTGTCCCGAATGTCCCAAATGCTGCGTGGACCGCCTGGCGGCCTTTCGGCCGGTTCGCGTCCAGATGTCCCTCATGTCCCGACTATTGCAAGGACCAGGACTTAGCCATTTTTCATGATTTTTTCTGGCCCGAGCTTATTTTTTGCAATTTTTTCACATTTCCTCAGAACTTGCTCTCTTCTTCTTGGACAGGGGAGTTAGAAAAATATGAGGGGACCCTAGAAACATGAATTTTTGTCCGGACTCAATATAATTGCTTGGGACTAAAGAATTTGATGCATGTTATCAAAATTACCTTGAGGGGTGAATTTTGGATAACACTAACCATTCCATTTGATCCTCAATCCCCATCCTTTCCAAATGAACATCCAAACCCCTACCTCTTCCCTCAATCCATCAACCAAGAAATCCAATCATCCCTTACCCATCAATGTCAACCATCTCAATTTATCCTAAAAACTATCCAACACCTTAATAAACAAATCTCAAACTTAACACCCTACCTCAACCAATCCCATCCTCGTCATCCACATCAACCATCCCATGTCAACCCTAACATCCTAGAAATCATCCAACATCTAAATCAAATAATGGTTGGAAACTCCTAAGAAAGAAAACTAGTGGTTGGAAATGATTCCTAAGCAAGAAAACTAATGGTTGGAAACTCCTTTTGGACTTTTGGTTAATTTTATATCTCACACTTTACTATTTTTGAGCTTGATTGAGCATCCTTTTAGATTTACACATCTTACAGTTCTATTAAAACTTGATTGATTTATCTTTTGATGGCCTCAAACACTAGTGCCCAGTTAGGACAGAAGCGCCCATGCGCTCCTATCCCTCTCTTTCTTCTTCTTACTCTTTTGGTTCCCTTTCACTTCTTGGTCACCTTTTAATACTTTAGGTCGGCCTTTCAGTTGTTAATTACAAAATTTAAACAAGGGAATCATATATACTTAGTTACTTCTTTCAAATAAAGGGGGAAAACACTATAAACATTATCTATCACCACCTAAGCTTGTACAAAGGCACAAGAACGCTACAAAGTACATATCTAGCTCATCTATAAAAGGGTTAAGGGATATATTGGTCTGCATACACTACATAGGAGGAGTTTATTATATTCCATCACACACATTTTTCCATATTCAGAACAATCTAGATCTATCCTAGTATACTCATGCAAATTGCACAAGGGAAACCTAGGGCACGGGACATGGATACACACACACACACGGAGAACTGCATGGAGTCTGATATGTAATGCGAGCTTGGTCGTAAGTTCGGTATTCGGGTGACCGTCGAGTCGGTTCAACTCCTATTCTACATCTTTTTATTAGATTTGATGTGGTTTATGGGCATGTGTAGGTAGTCATTTGTTTTGCAAGTTATAGGTATGATCAATGATCTAACAAAGAAACCAAAGTGAAAAAGAGTGGTTAACAATGAAGGTCTTCTAACCCGAAAAGATCAGAACCTAAGAATTTTAGCAAACACATGCACCCGGATCGAGTCGTTAGTTCTTAGGAAATCATTTCCCTTTTTGACGCTTCTGTCATCTATAAATTCCCGGGGGTTTTGAACCCTCATCGAGCCTTTACAACGTTGTTTCCATATTTTTCTAGTAGATACACAATCATAATCACTCTCAGGTTGCACAAAATCAACTAAGTCATCATTTCTCTCTCATTTGCTTAGGGTTTTATATCCTTGAATGCTTAGTGTTTGCATATTGCTATACTTAATCATCTGAATATCATTTATTATAATAAGTTACTCTAAAATAATGTTTAATTCAAATTAGATTAAATCATTTGGTGAACCCAACCACTCGAACCCTACCTTGCTTCAAGGTCTTATTTTTATGCCCATCACCTGTAGTGGTCGTTTTGGTCCTCTTGAGCACACTGAGATTTCCCCATATTCCCATAAACTCTCTAACCCAATGAATGACTCTAATAATCCCCTGATTAACTCAACCAACATTACTATTTAAAACATTGCATCTTCTAATAGTGAACACTCATAGGATGAGGACATTAATGTTGATCAAGCTCAACTTAACAAGCTCACTAATTTCTCTTTTTCTTTAAGTAATAACCCTACACATATTCCACATATCCTAAATTCTCTAAACACTACTAAACATTCTCGAGATGATACCTCTTGTGGGTTCCTCCTCGGTCGCCATGAATTCCACCCCACCTTCCACCATTCCCATATCTACTGCAACAACCATTGCTCCTCTCATTCCTCCCAATACTTCCCATACACAACCTGGATCCTCTTTAAGAACTCATGATCTCACCTTATTGTACCATGATTTAAAAACCCAAAATTTCTAGTTACAACAAGCCTCTTCATCCTCCTCTCCATCTCTAGATTCCTCACTCCTCCTTCATATCCCTTATGCTCTGTTATCTCTTAATTTTGTCACACCTAAGTTTCCTATCTTTAATACTATGACAACCATCAGGAACACCTTCACTCATTTCACGTTGTATGTCTTGACTATGCTTTGATAAACTTACACTATTGGGAAAATTATTTCCTTAAAGCTTACATGACTATGTTATGTGATGGTTTTATGATCTACCTGTCCATTTGGTAACATCTTTTACATCTTTAGCCGATGCATTCCTTGCTCATTTTTCTATGAATATCGGCACTAAGATATCCTATGCACAACTAGCTAAAATCAAACAAGGATCTAATGAACATCTTGCAAACTATGTCTTGCGGTATAAGAACAACCTTTCCAAAATGACCAATCACAGCTGATTTGGAATTGCAAGACCTATCCATTAAAATATTTTTACTTCCACTCCAAGAGTGTTTCATTTTCGAGTCTTCTCATTCTTTTTATAAATTGTATCACAAACTCAAATTGTGTGAAAACAAACTACTATCGATGGGAAATTGGAGTATTATGATACTTATTCCACTTCATCTTCCAACATTTTTAAAGCCAAATCTGCATTCAAACCATCCACTAAGCCTACCAACTCTAAAGCTATTGTCAACATTGTTTCTACACTATCCAAGCTTCAATTGCAATCCACAAGGCACACTTTTACTAAGCTACCTTACATACCTCTCGATCCTATTACCATAACTCATTGAAAGCAATCTGATTACTCTCCCTCCACCACTTAATCTAGATCCTTCTCGACCACATGGATGTAATTATGATGAAAACACACAATGTGATTATCACCAATGCAATGGGCATTCTATTGATCGTTGTTTTAAGCTCAAACATGTCATTCAAGATCTTATCAACAATAATGCGATCGAGCTTCCAAATCCATCTACTTCTAAACTGGTCAATGATAATCAAAAGCTTAAAATCTTCAATGACCCATTACCAAATCATGACAAGTTGGCTATTGAATCCTCTACCGATCACGCATATCATGCGGTGCCTCCTTCCTCATCAAAACTACTTGCTTTTCTTATTATTACTACTGATACGCCACCGCCAATTATTACATTCTTGGATCGTGATTACCATGCTACATTTTCTTCCGATTCACTACATATTGATGCTTCCATTGGTGCTCATCAAGTCAATAATATTATGGTCCATCCCTCATGCCTTTCCAATGCATAATATCTGACACTCTTATTGGATATCAACTTTCCAATATCTAAAATCACATTTTAAGTTACCAATTCTTATGAACGTGTCATCCTTCCCATTACTGTTTGTTCCTTACCATACCAACACAGGTTCCTCGTTACATCTGAAATCAAGCATTGTGACATGGTCTTAGGTCTCCCTTGGCTTTAGGCTACCCAAGCTATCCCTTCCATGCTCCACTTATGCCTTAAGTTCATTCATAATAAGCAAGTTGTCACCATTAAAGGTATTCCACAACACACACAATTACCTCAGCCCATTCTCCCCTCTATTTTAGCACTAGTCATGAAATATAGGAATCTTGCACCTCTCAATTCTACATATATCTCTACACCTAGCTCTCCCATCCGTACACGACCTACATCATGACCCCATCATCCTCGTCGGTCCATTAGTCCACCCCTTTAGCCTAAGTCCCCTATTTGGGCAGCCCATTCCTATAGGTGTTCTCCACCTCCTTTACTACATTGATTTCCCTCTAATTAACTAAAATGTGGAAGAATGGTAGTTAATATAAACTAGGAACAATAATAAATAACAGTAAATAAATATATAAAGTGACCTAAGCAACTAAGAAAGTAGATATGTAAAACCCTAAAGTGCAAATATAGTTAGAAAGAACTCACCGATCTAGAGGCTGATCTAGACTGTGTCATAAAATAAACTAAATATTCGGAAGCGTGAATGAACATGCGAGAGGTTTTGAAGAGTACAAATCTGATCTGTTTGAGTTGATTGGGGTGCTTGGATAGGTGTAGGGGTGCCTTTGGGTGCCCTAGTATGAGAAATAGGAAATGTACGAGATGAAAATAGACACACGACCTTCACTGCACTCAATCCCCAAGGTTGTCTTGAGGCGATCAGTGTGGAAATATGAATGGCTGAATGGTAGTGAATGTGGTAATGGGTGATAATGTATGGATAGGTTGTCAAGGAAAAATAATGCCTCTAACTTGCAATGGTGGGAACTTCTCATTAAACACGATGAAAGCCTCTTTAACCTAGTCATACTGAACAAAGAAATAAAAAAGAATAACAAAACAGAGACTCCAATCAATATCGATCTCAGGGGATATCCTATCCATTGGTTGTGGAATGTGTGGGAAACCAATGGGTTCCTCGTAACGATTTCCAGACAAGGTCATGGAATAGATGAGATACACATGGGTCCGTTAGCTCTATGGACGATTGGCGGGTTTGGTCCAAAATGAGAGGGCTCGATGAGCTTCTTCGTTTAGAACATTCAATTGCCTAATGATATCCGGTGGTAATGGAGAGGTTTGAAAGACTAATGCCCTCAATCCGGTGTCTACGTCCAATTGGTTCTCGGTTCCATTTAGTTGGGAACCGTTGGATCACAACCAGTAAATTCTTTTTGGTTATGGTCCCTTTATGGTCATGCGGTATGATCTAAAATCTATGCCCAAGGGTGGTCGGGTAATCTACGCACGGGGGTAGTCTAGTAGTCATAAGCTTGATTTGCTGCAATGTTCAATATGTTAAGTTGTTTAATTTTCTCGGCGTCTTGAGCCGGTGTTCTAAGGACAAGGAGGCAGAGTCCCGTATCAATGTCAGTAAGTAGTTCTAGTCCATTTGGTTTTGGGACCAATGGATCACATCTGAATTTTTCTCTTGTTGTGGACCTCTGATGGTCATATAAATGCTCAAGGTAATATGTATTTTTGTTATTTTGACCAATACTCAAACACTTTATTGTATTGAATGTTTAATGCGTCTAGTTGTCAATTAATTCTTTGTATGTCTTTAGTTGTTTTAAAAATGTTGTACCTAAGGCCTTGATCTATGTCTGCAAGTGGAACCGCTAGGTTTGGTTACGCACTAGTAGTTCGAAACAAAAATATCTCGGGTTTTTGGGACCCGTAATTGTCATATGAAATGTGATTGCATCTAATTAGTTAAAGCAAACTACAAAACGAATCAAATCTAAACTATGTTTTTGTATTTTCCAAAATGTAAAGGAACAAAGAAAATGAATGATTAATCTAACAAAGGAAATATTTTTGGATTGTTTTCTAATATTTAAGAGCAAAACTTATAATCTAGTAAAATGAACCTAATACAAGAAACTATCTGGATGTAGTTAATTACTTGTACAAATGTATGAATTTAAATCTAAAACAACTAATTTATTGGATTCTTCCTAACACAACTTTCAATCTTGCCTCAGAGGCAGAGAATAAATCAGGGCTTCAATGAAGCTATTATTCCCTATAACTTCCTTGACAATATTGAAGAGCAAACTTCTATTGTGATTTGATCTATGCAACTACTTGATAATTGAAATGATGAAACAATTTATCTATTGTATTTGATATGAACTTTGAGATGATAAATTTAGAATTGACAATTTGAATGAATGGAGAAAACAAAAAACACCTCCAACTTGGATATGCAAGAACATTGACAAATAAGGTTGTGTGAATATTGTCCCCTCAGTTTATCCTTTTGATCTTTGTGTCCACGTGAGTCCAACGGATGGGAATGCTGTAACAATAGAGAAAGAAGGATGCAAGAGCAACAACGACTTGGATTGGCAGAGTGGGAAGTAATGCAAGTGGAAGAATGCAAGCAAAATTGAACTAATATTGGCTTTGACAATTTCCAATAAGAAAGGCAACAACTTTGCAATAGCAAGAATACAAATTTTCTCCAAGTTTTTCTTAAGAATAAGCAATGGTTATATAAAAATTGGCTAGGTTGTGAACTCACACACAAGGCAGCCTTGGTGTGCCAACTCATTGGGTGAAGAGGTAGTTCAAAATGATTAAATCTATTTAAAAATAGAAGAGGGAGAGAAGACCATGTAATCAAGCCTAAATTTAGCTAATTTGGTTCACAAATGCACCTTGGAAGTGAAGTTAAATGAAATCTTGCATGTCAAATTTTTGCATGAAGGTTTCTACGGAAAAATTATGCGAACTACCGCCCTACGCAGGGTGACAGACATGAAACCATCTTCTTGTCTAGGGGCGGTAGTCACAAAACCGCCGCCTAGGCAGGCGGCAATTTTGACACTTAATGTCAAAAAAGCATAAAAGGGAGCGGGAAGCTAGAAGAAAGAATGCAGAGGATGAATAGGGATGTCTATGCTATAAATATATACCGCGAATAGGTTTAGGAACTCAAACACCTTCTGAAAGGATATGAATCATCATTGGGGACATTTTGTAAATATTTTTTTGTCAATATGGCAAGTGCAATTTTTGGTGTGTACATATTGCCCGCTCGGAGAAGTGTCTTAGATATGGAGAGGTGTAAAATGTAGAATCCGAGTATGGTGTTCCCAAAATGGGGAATTATAAGCTATATCTAACATGCCCGTATGCCGGAGTGTTTCCATCCAAGCTCTCGCTACTGCAAAATGAAAAAGATTCAAGTGTAGATAGACAAACTATCGAAAAATAAACACTAAATTAAAATGACAAGAGGACTTACCATTTGTGCGGGAATATATAAGTATACCCGTACTAACTCTCCACCCTTCGAACACATACACTCAAAAGGAAAAACATATAAAAATATATATATATATATATATATATATATATATATATATATATATATATATATATATAAAGATGAGTGCATTTTCCAATTCATTTGCACATATTCGATTAATGATTTTTGGTGAGCTCTAGACGTATGATGACCATTTTTCACAAGAGTATAGCCAAAACGATCGTTACGGGACCATGAGCATGCCTCCAAAAGTGAGAGATCGAGTTGCATGGTCTAAGGTTGGTTTTTCTCATTTGTTTATTTTGAAACCTAAAATATAAAAATGTCAAAATCTTTGCCTAGAGGGGTTATTTTTGAAATTTCTTGTTTTAGACTAGTCTCTGGGGTGGCAACCGTAGGAAAATATTTTATTTCATGAAAAATGGTCAATTTTTACGTTTTCGTAAGTTTTTAGCTACTAATGTAGGCATACAAAGAATTGAAAGTTAGGACCACCACCCTAGACGGGGTGGTGGTTATAGAACCGCCGCCCTTTCAGGCGGTGGTCAAAACCGCCACCCGCATGGGGTGGTGGTCTTGAATAGAATGCATAAAAAGGATGCTAGGTCTATTTTTTTGGATTTTTGATGTTTTATGATGTTTTTAATGAACTTTCCTATTGAAAATATTATCGAATTTATCTTTTGTTGTCTTGGTGGATGTCTTTGAAGGAGGAGTACATTTGATGGATCCATGAGCGGGAGTGTAAATGGCTCCCGAGGATCCTTGATCGGTTGAATCGATCTGAGATCGATAGATTACAGAGAGTGGGTGGATGGAGGATTACTTGGGTGCTCCATGTTACTTCGCCAATGATATGCTTTGTGACTTATTTTCTTATTGGGATGCAAACCGAAATACTTTCGGCCGTCAAAGCTATAGGGGTGAGTGGACGATTACATTTGAGGATGTGTATTGGATTCTTGGAGACTTAGGAGGAGATTGAACCTTGAGATAGTAGGATCTAAAGCCATGAGGACTTTGTGGGCTAGTTATATGGGGGATGTCATGGTGTCAGTTGGTTCCAAATAGGGTATGAGGGTCAAATATATTGCTACCGATCCTATCCCCACTATCCACAAGGCCATCATGGGTATTCTGGCTTCATAGTTGATAGGGGATAAGGGGGTGATACATTTCTATATTGTTGGGCTCCCATCATTACTAAGATAGAGGCACATGGCTGCATCTATGCCTAGGGAGCATATATCCTTGGGACTACTTACCATGATTTGTATCGAGTGGTTCATTTACGAGGTCGGTGACTCAACCATCCCACACTCGTGATGAGTTGGATTTATGAGCATGTTATCCCCTACTAGAGGGGAGTGCCAATACAAAATCCAGGGGTTGTCGGGCCTACTAGATGGACATGGATGTAAGTTCTTAGAGGGCCATATCAACCAAAGTGGCTTTCATTAACTACAGATGACATTGGTTACCACTCCCTACCATGATATGACAGGAGTGTGGGGACATGATGGGACCACAATGGCAGCTTGTGCCACAACAAGTCAGTTGATTGATAAGACGATGAAGGTAGAGATTCATCTATTTGACCTAGTTCCTTAGCAGTTTGGTCTTCCATATATTGTCATGCTTCCCCACATGGCACCCATATACAGGAGTGTCAAGGAATCCCAAAAGGGCCCTAGTGGAGATCCAGGTTGGACAAAGGTGTGACTTCAGAGTGTCCATCGTAGTTAGGCATGTTGTTCGTGCCCGACGACGACACTAGTGCCGCTTGCACACATTTAATTTAGATCGAGGCCACTCCCGCTCACAGTGGGGAGGAAGTACCTATAGAGATAGAATCCGATTCGAGGAGGAGACATGGGATGATCTTGGAGAGGATTCGGGTGGTGAGGAGACTGGAGATGATGAGATTGAAGATGGGTCAAATGATGAGGGATTAGGTTGTGAGATTGGTAGGGAAATTCACATGGAGGAGGAAGAGGAGAGTGACCGAGTTGCACAAACCTTGGAGAGATCCAAGGTCGAGCAAGAGGAGGCAAACACCAAGATGGAGACCTTACTCTTTGAGGATCCACTTCCTTAAGACGAGGGAGGAGATGAGGAGTCCATTATAGGACAACGGGTTGCCTCAAGCGAGGAGAGGTACAACAAGATCCCGTGCAGCAGCCATACCAATCATGTCATGCCGACACCCTACATGGGTGCTCAGAGATTCGAGTATGTGATTTTACTCTTTCCTCGACTTTATTAGTTTTAGAAATGTTAGTTTCTATGCTTTGTATTTCTTTTTTATTTTTGTGATTTTCTAACTCACCATTGTTTCTTTGTTTTGCAATGAACACTCAAGAGTGGCGAGACCTTATTCGTCAGGTGCAGTGTGGACACTTTTCTACTTCCCATGGGGAAGACTAGAGCACAATTGCTAGAGGATGTGGGGCATCCTTTGTAGGCTAGCCACTACACCGACGTTTTTACACCTCTCCGAAGGCTACAAAGATGATTATTGATTTGAAGACTAGATTTGTCGATTATGAGGCATTCAAGAGGGAGAGAGCATTGATGAGGAGGAACCGTAAGCGAGACCATGACTAGTGGTCATTCTCACGGGCACTCACACCACTCGGTGTACTTCACTGTCGTCGACGCAGCAGCAGGAGCCTTAGAGTTAGGCATGTACCTTCTCAAGGGTCCCACAGAGAATGATAGGCTATTGAGCCATTATTACTTTGTTGCCATTTTTGTGAGGCATTTATATGATTTTTTTGTATTTTTGGGATCATTGCAAGCATTTTGACCATGCCTAGTGCATGATGGCATTGTACACAAACTTAATTTATTGTGATATATATATAAATACCTCTTTTTGGTTGACTATTCATCTCATAGAGTTGACTTCCATTTATGGTTTGATTCACATGTGTACTCTAGATGTTTAGAATTTCCAATTTTGTATGCTTTTCAGAATGTATACAATGAATGATGAATGCTAATAGAATGATTTTCTTTTTGTTATTTTTGTAATGCTGATATATGATGATGCAAGTATAATGTAATGTTGAAATTTAGTTTCTTTAAGCAATTTTTGATACTTCTTATTGTTTTGGCAAAATGTGATGAAAATGTGACATAAGAATAAAATGAACTTGCCCCACTCCCAACCTCACACAACTAGTAAGATGTGAGGGCTCAACACCGAGTGCCAAAAGGGACATAAGTTATACAGATTTGTTGAATGGTAATGATGAGAGAAAGACAAGGATTTGGAAAACCAAATTGAGAACCTACGACCTCATTCTACTCAAGTTTGCTACATAGCTTAAAATGTGAATTGATTTCTAGTTTATCTAGACTTAGATCCGTAGATGGAAACTTGGTTGAAAAAATCTGGTTTAAGGTTTTAAACTCTCTTGGAATTTGAACATCTAACTCACTTTGCTTTGAATTTATGATTTTACAACATCTTTTATTGAATGAGCTACTTTTAAATTTGTAATTTTTTAGTAAAGACCCCATACACCTTGCCCCATGCTACTCGGTAGGAAACATGGGATCATCACCAAGGACAAGGCATAAGCGAGTAAGAGAACTTCTCTCCTTTCCCAACCCTATGCCACTAGTAAGAGGTGCGGGTTCAACACCAAGGTTGATGTGAGGCAAAGAAGTGTGTAAATGATTTTTTTGTTGATTTGAATTTGACATATATATCTAGATAAAATGTTTAGAATGTTCTTATTTCCAAAGAGGTGTATATGGGATAGATGTGACACCATGAAGCTTCTAGAACAAACTATAGGCAAAGACACCTAATCTAGAAGAAAACTATGAGTAGAACCAAGTATGCAGGCCTTGGTATGGTTACCATCAAATATTTGTCTTATCTAGTTTGAAATGATGAAATGATTGATGATATTATGAAAATTTGAAGAGATATGATTTGAATGTTTTACCAATATTTTTAGAAGTTTTTAGGAATTACTTTGTAAGAATAAGTCCCTTGATTACAATTTTTATGAAATGAACTAGCAGATGAAAATGCAATAATGTACATGTGGAAATGCAGGTGGATCATGCATAGTACCTTTGAAGATGAAGAGAGTTGACAAATTCACCAAATTCCTCACCTTCTAGTGTACACAAGTGAAATGCCCCATTTTTATAGTCTTCTATTACTTGATATGGACCCAACCACTTGGGCCTGAATTTCCCTCCTCCGCTGGTCTTTTTGTCACTTCGGTTGTTGAGTCTTAAAACCAAATCTCCCTCATATATCTCGCACTCGTAGAATTTCTTGTTATACTACCGAGAAATTCAGTTAACGCAAATCCTATGTTGTTCCTTAGCATTGATCCGAGCTTCATTGAGGCTTTCCAATTGAGAGAGTCATGCCTCTCGATAGGCTTCTTCTTCTAAAGTTCCTTGTAGTGAGATGTGAAGACTAGGTATTTCAACTTCGAGTGGTAAAACCGCTTCTGCACCGAATACCAAAGAAAAGGGGTTACCTGTCGGTGTTCTTATCGATGTTCGATAGGCCCACAAGGCTGAAAATAACTTTAAGTGCCAATATAATTTGTTCTCCTTGAAAATTTTAAGGAGAATGGACTTTAACGTCTTGTTTGTTGCATAAGCCTGTCCATTGGCTTGAGGGTAATAGAGAGAAGCCATGTGGTGATTTATTTTGAAATTTTCACACAGTTCACGCACTTCCTCATTCTTGAAAGACGTGCCATTATAAGAAATAATGACTTGTGGGACTCTATACCTATAGATAATTTGGTTCAAAATGAACTTAGTAATTACACATCCTGGTATAGTAGTAAGAGGCATGGCCTCTACCACTTAGTGAAATACTTTGTGGCTGTGATTATGAAGTTATGACCATCGGTTGATGAAGGAGAAAACTTCCCTATCAAATCTAGACCCCACGTGGAAAAGGGCCATGGTGTTGTGATTGGTTGTAGAGCCTGTGCTGGTATATGGATCTCATGGGAGAACTCTTGACACTTATGGCACTTGCACACAAACTCTACCATGTCATGTTCTAACGTGGGCCAAAAGTAGCCCATTCAATGTATCTTCCGAGTAGTAGTGTGACCTCTCGAAGTGGCCTCCACACACTCCACTATGGGATTCATAAAGGATATTTTCATACTCCTCTTCATTGACACATCTAAGTAACATTCCATCAAAGGATCTTTGATAGAGTACCTGTTATATGATCACGTACTTAGTGGCTATGACATGTAGTCATATTCTTTGTGGTGATGTTGCCCCTTCAGGGTATACATGGTCCATAATAAAATTAATAATATCAGTATACCATGGACATGCGGAAATGGGAGGTTTGATATCAACATAATATACACACTCGTTAGGGAAATCCATATTAACTAAATCACCTCCATCCAATGGGTTATTAGCTAACTAGTCTGCGATGATTTGTCCTTTGACAAACTTTTAGTTAACGAACGTCAGCTTGAACTCACCCATTAGAGTTATCAAATGTTCAAACTTCTTGAATAATGATCCATGTGTTAGAAAATTTCGTAAATGACCAATCTTGACAATAACCCTTGTTTCTTTGTTAAGCATATAGTGCCTTAACCATTTCATTGCGAAAAAAATATAACAAGACATTATTTCTCTCTTGCTTGCATATAGCATGTATTATAGTTGAGCAAATTTGACTGATAAAATAGACAACACACTCTCATTTTCATCATCCTCTTGAGCTAACATGCAATCTAATGAGATGTATATATCCCATGAGTAGAGAATAAGAGGGTGGTTTGATTTAGGAGGCATGAGCATGGGGGTGACAATAAGAATCATTTGACTAACTCAAATGCATTATTACACTCTTCCATCCAAGTATCGTAACAATCCTTTTTCAATAGGTTATTTATTGGATGTATGGAAAAGGTTAGTCGAATGAACCTTTAGAGTGCATTGAGCTTTCTAAGGAAATACCTAATACTAGACTCGTCTAATGGTGGAACTATCTCAAGAACTACTCGGATTTTGGCTAGGTTTACACCAATCCCTCGTGAAGAGATGATAAATCCCAAGAGCTTCCCTCTTGTCACACTCGTACATGCACATTTTTAGGATTTAGTGTAACATTGTACTTGATTAGATGATCTAGGATAATGCAAAGCACCTCGGGGTGAATGATTCATTTTCTACACTTAGATAGAAGGTCATCAATGTAGGGTTCACAATCTTATGAATAAGATCATGCAATATGTAAGTCATTTCCCATTGGTATGTGAAACCAACATTCTTGAGACCAAATGACATGACTGCATAATAGTAGGTTCCCCAAGGAGTGATAAATGTGGTCTTCATCTGATTTTCCTCAAAGATCCTGATTTGGTTGTACCCAAAAATTCCATCCATAAGGGACACCAACTCGTAACTAGCTATTGTGTCAACAATGACATCGATGGATGGCAGCGGGAAATCGTCCTTGGGACATGCCTTATTGATATCCTGAAAATCAATATAAATACAAATTTTCCTATTCTTTTTAAAATGGGGACGATATTCGAAACCCACTTTGTGAGTAGTCAACTGGTTTGATGAACCCCACCTGCAGGAGTTTCATCACCTCTTCCTTCACCATGAAAGCCACTTTTGGCTTCATGGGCCTTGACTTTGCTTAATTGGTTTAGCATCGACTTGGTGATGAGATTATGAACTACAACATGAGGAGCAATTCCTGTCATTTCCGTGTAATTGAACGTGAAGGATTTTGAGTGCTCTTTAAGAATTTATGTATGTACTTATATCTCCTCCGGAGTTAGAGAAGATCTTAGCTTCATAATTCTTGGTTCTTCCTATGTCCCAATATTTATATCAATTGTTCCTTCAATCAAGGAGGCATTACCCTCCTCAAATTTATAGTGGGATGGAGGTAGCTCTAATTCCCCCTCCTCTTCTACCTCATAGACTTCAAGACCTTCTATGGAGGAAAGTTCCATCATGGGATCTCCAAAGTAGGAGGAAGAGTGCGGATAAGAGAAAAACCAATCTTATGGTGGGAGGGATGTAATTCATAAGAATTTAAGTACCCTAAGATTGCTTCATCATTTTCAGCATAGTCTAGGGTGATAAGCTCATTCTCACTTCTACATATGCCAAAATTGGAGTTGTTGGTATTTTGTGAATCGAAACCGTGAAGCTTGAATCTTCTATCTTCACAACCAACTGCTTGGAGTAAAGTGGGAAGCATAATTTTCTATAGAATCCGCGAGAAGGTTTTGTTCTCAAGGAATGACTTTAATCAAAATGAAGTTGAACCCTTTCGTCGATTAAGTACTAGCTTTGTAGAGTTGCAGTTGTAGATGTTTATCTCTAGTCTTGTATACTTTGACACTTGATTTGTGACTAGTTGTGAATCACCTAACACCCTAATGTTACAAACACCCATCCTTTTGGCTACAATGAGACCAAGAGGAGGAGAGCCTCATATTCTGATTTATTGTTTGTACACTTAAAATTTAACTTAAAAGCAAAGGACATGACCCTTCCTTCCGAGAAATGAGGATCACACTTGCCCCAACATCGAAGTGGAATTTGGCTCCATCAAAATGGAGAGTCCAACAATTATTTGGGAAGATGGATGTCAGATCATTCTTCATATCCTCTTCTTTCTTTCTTACTTCTACCATGAAAACTTCATTTGCGGAAGAGAGTCGAGTCATAGGGCATGTCCAATGCCCATAGAATCAAATGAAAGGAGAATAGGTAGATCATTCTCCAACAACTTGAAAATATTTTCCATAGTTCCTAATGATACGTCTCTACACAAAAATTTCATCCTTTACCGTGGGAACTCCTTCAATCAAACCCATAGTTTCTAGCTCCGTTGTGGGAACTAGTTTTGATTCGGAGCCGAGTCATGTGGTTTATTTAATTGGTTCACAAGGAGCTCAAACTCATAATGCACCCGTAGTTTATTTTTTAGATTTGATAGGTGTATGTAGAAAGGCTTTGGGTGATCCTATGTGACGAAGAATTTCCCTAAGTGTAAGAATATTACTTCTTGGAACAAAGTGGAGGGAATGTCCTTCATACAATGTATCCAAGGATGACTGAGAATCATATTATAGTTGGTTTCCGATCTATAATATAGAATTCTGTGAGAACCATCTTGGGTCCCAGGGTGATTAGAAGCACTATAGTTCCAATTGACGTTGCTTTGAGGCTATCATAACCCCTCAACATATTTCTCATTGAAGAGCAGTTAATTTCTCCATAACCTAAATTATAGAGAAAAGAAAAGGGGAAAATGTTAACAACTGCCCCATCATCAATCATCACACACTTTACATAGTTATTGTATATCCAGATCTACAAGTACAAATTTGGATCACCTCTACATGTTATTTCAACATTTATAGGCATCTTACTGATGTCGAACACAAATCTGACATCTCTTTCAGGCTGCCCTGGAGGATATACATCGAAGTCTATATGGTTTATCTGTGCCTCTGGAGGAGGAGTGACATTGATAAGATGTCCAAGTCCCAATGCTTCTAACAAAGCAACTCTATGAGTGGGAGAGTTCTTCAACAAATCCAAAAGGAGATGTGAGAAAAGGTCTTGGTCAAATCATTAATCAAGTCATAATCCCCACCGGATTTGCAAGTGTTTACTAAATATCACCCGATATTGACGATTAAATAGGTATCAACTACGATGAATAATATCAATTTCATATGGCAACATTAATTTGTGGTTCAGTTTCCAATTCTACCAGTCCCACGATCTTCATTTGTTGATGACCATCCAAAGGAGGTGCCACTAGTGGGTTTGATGATGTTGAAGCCTCATGATCATTGGTTCTCATACCGTGATTCCCTTGTTTGAACTGTTAGGATCTAACTTACCATATTTAGGGCGTGTAGGGAGAGGATCACTAAAGATCCTAAGTGGCATGTTTTGTGGGGACACCGGCCTGTGTAAGCATTTTGAGTTGGTGTTGTTGGATTTGCCAAAAACATGCAATTGAAGATTTTCCTTTGGTCTTCTAGGAAATCGTTGTAAAAACTTGTTACAATCACGACATGTTCTTGTGTCATGCCCTCAGACCCTATGAAAACCACAATATAGATCGGGATCGTAATCCCTAGGTCTTTGGTTTACACCCTGTTGTGGTCCAAAGTTTTGATTGTTGTTTAACTATTGATTGTTATAATTGAAGTTTGGAGCCCATTGCCCCTGATTTTGAAATTGGTTTGGGTACCCATTTGGGTATTGGCTAGGGCCTTGGGCTTGATTTTGTTGAACTTATTTTTGCTGTTGTTGTTGTTGTTTCAGAGGATGATTGAAGTCCACAACGTTAATTTCGGCATAATTTTTTATTTCTTTGGTTATTGTCATTTACATTGTTGTTATTAGTAGTGTTTACATTGGAGGTGTTAACAATGGTTAGCTTCTTTTCCTGATCGGTAACACCATTGGTCGTAACTCCATGATTCTTGTTGAGGACTTTTGGTCCCTGATTGTTTTTCATGTTGTTGGGGTAACCATAATTACCTTGGTTAGGAGTGACTAGTCTCCGTTTGTCCCATAGGTCTTGCAACCAATGTCTATAACTATCTAATCGATTTGGAGAGAACCCTCCAATACTTCTTCATAGCTCCTTAATGGAAACTTATGGACTTCTTATTTTATTTCCATGTTAAAGGAGTGAAGAAATAGATCACAGATCTCTGTTTGATCCATCTTAGGAGCACTTGCAGAAGAATAGAGGACCTGCCACCATCTTTGGATGAAGTGGGCAGCAGACTCATTGTGCTCCTATTTTATGTGAAGGAATTCTCTGATTCTTGTCCTTAAGAGTTTGTTCATGTCAAAGCTTTAATAAAATCAAACACGAGTTGCTTGAAAAAGTGTATCGAAGCCTATGGTATCATGTAATACCAATCGAGAGCAATACCTTATAAGGTCTTAGGGAAGAGTTTTATGACGAATGCATCCCATGGGAACAACTCTCAAATGATAGTCATGTAGGCCTTAATGTGTGCATTAGGATCACCCTCCCCCTTGAATTTTGGAAGGTATGACAATGGTCTTGGGAGCATGACACTCTGTATGGAGAATTTGAGAGGCTCCTTAAGATATTCGAGTAAGTCCCCATTGCGTATGACTCGACCATCGATGATCCTTGTTGGGGAGGAGGAGGTGGCATTGGTTGTTGAAATGGTGTAACATATAAATTTTTGGGGCATAATGCATCACTTGTGGCTAACCATATGGGAAAGAGTACATGTCCCCATGTGATGATTTGGAGTACATGTGCATGTAAGGGGAAGATTATTTTGATATGGATTTTGAGGCATAAAGCCAGGGAACATTGCATTTCCAGATGGCATGGAGTTTGAGAACACACTTTCGGTGGTGCCTATGGTGGGTATCCATATGTAGCATGAGGGGGCATACCAAGGTGCCCGACCTAGTTAGAAGATCCTCGGGGTTAGGACACGCGTGTAAATCGGAGGACCTAGCGCAATAGGCACTTGACCATAGTTCTACGAATAGAAAGGAATATTTCCTTGCCTAATATATGAAGTCTAAGTGTTTTGGGAAAGTTTCAATTCCTTGACCTTGTCCACCAACACCAAGATGACCTCTCTCATTGATGGTGTGGTGTTTTTCTTTGGCGCACATTGTTGAACCTTTGTAGGTTGTTGAGGAATATGATATCCTGCTATAAATTGCTCATTGTTTTTCCACCCCTCATTAACAACGTTTTCCACTGTAGGAGGGGTAGTGGTATTGTTTTGAAGCAAGACATCAACATGTCCTTGCGGCCTATCAAAAGGTTGATTCATTATGTTTTGGAAGTGTTGCTTGCTTCTAGCATAACATGCTAAATAATCCTCATCTAAATGTGGGAGTTGGTCAGACTACATACTAATTGGTTGTCTGAATAAAACCCAAGGAGATGAGCTTGAATCTCCTGTCATAGTCATATTATTAGAGTTTGAAAGCTCAAGTTGTTGTGTTTGTGTAATTTGGTCAATTTCCTCAATCCTTACTGAGGAACCAATATTGGTCCCTTGAGGAGGAGGAGTTTGAAGATGGGCGGTTGAGTAGTTATCTGCCCATGAAGAAAGCGAGGGTGACTATTGTTGTCTACCCATATAATGGTTATATGCTTCAAGACCCAAAATGGGTCACCATATCCGTCATATCCCGACATATTCGGGGGTATATAAATACCCACAGAATAATGGGAGAGAGGAATATGGATGAAGAAAGTGGAAATGATCAGAGACTAGCTCTTCACGTCAGGTTCACCAATTTGTACAGATGAAAATAGACACGCGAACTTCATCTACACTCAACTCCCCAGGTCGTGTGCGGAGCAACCGATGTGGAAATATGAATGGTTGAATGGTATTGAATGTGGTAATGGGTGATAATGTGTGGATAGGTTATCAAGGAAAAGAAAAAAACTAACTTACAATGGTGGTATCTCGCTCGTCAAGCATGATGAAATCCTCTCTAACATGGGTGGATCGAATAAATAAATAAGAAAGAATAGCAACACGGAGACTCCAATCAATATCGAGCTTTGGGGATATCCTGTCTATCGGTTGTGGAATGTGTGGGAAACCAACGGGTGCCTCATGTAATAATTTCCAGACAAGGTCATGGAATAGATGAGATAGGTGTGGGTCCATTAGCTCTATGGATGATTGGCGGGTTTGGTCCAAAACGAGAGGGCTATATGAGATTCTTCATTTAGAACATTCAATTTCCTAATGATATTCGATGGTAATGGAAATTTTGAAAGACTAACACCCTTAATCCGGTCTCTACGTCCAATTGGTTCTCGGTTCCATTTAGTTGGGAACCATTGATTACAACCGTAAATTATTTCTGATCACGGTCCTTTATGGTCATGTAGTATGATATGAAATCTATGCCCAAGGCGTCGGGTAATCTACGCAGGGGGCGGTCTAGTAATCGTAAGCTCCGATTTTCTACGTAATGTTCAATATGTTAAGTTGTTTAATTTTCTCGGCATGTCGAGCGGGTGTTCTAAGTACAAGGAGACAGAGTCCCGTATTAATGTCGGAAGTAGTTATAGTCCATTTGGTTGGGGACCATGGATCACAAATGAAATTTTTCTCTTGTTGTGGACATCTGATGGTCATATAAATGCTCAAGGTAATATGTAGTTTGGTTGTTTCAACCAATACTCAAATGCTTTATCATCTTCAATGTTTAATGCGTCTAGTTGTTGATTGATTATTTGTATGTCTCTAGTTGTTTTAAAAACATTGTACTTAAGGCCTTGATCTATGTCTTAAGTGGAACCACTAGGTTTGGTTGTGGTACTACCGGTTCAAATAAAAATATCCGGGTTCTTTGGGACCCGTAATTGTCATATGAAATGTGATTGCATCTAATTAATTAAAGCAAACTATAAAAAAAATCAAATCTAAACTATGTTTTTGTATTTTCCAGAATATAAATGAACAAAGAAAATGAATGATTAATCTAACAAAGGAAATATTTTTGGATTGTTTTCTAATATTTAAGAACAAAACTTCTAATCTAGTAAAATGAATCTAATACAAGCAATTATCTGGATGTAGGTAATTACTTGTGCAAATGTATGAATTTAAATCTAAAACAACTAATTGATTGGATTCTTCCTAACACAAATCTCAATCTTGCCTTAGAGGCAGAGAATAAATCACAGCTTCAATGAAGCTATTATTCCCTAAAACTTCCCTGACAATATTGAAGAGCAAACTTCTATTGTGATATGATCTATGTAACTACTTGATAATTGAAATGATGAAACAATTTATCTACTGTATTTGATATGAACTTTGAGATGATAAATTTAGAATTGAAAATTTGAATGAATGGAGCAAACAAACAACACCTCCAACCTAGATATGCAAGAATAGTGGAAAATATGGTTGTGTGAATATTGTCCCCTCAGTTTATCCTTTTGATCTTTGTGTCCACATGAGTCCAAATGGATGTGAATGAAGAAACAATAGAGAAGAAAGATGCGGAGCAACAATGGCTTGGATTGGAAAACCGTGAAGCAATGTAAGTGGAAAAATGCAAGAACAATTGAACTGAGATTGGCTTTGATGATTTACAACAAAGAAAGGCAACAACTTTACAATAGTAAGAATACAAATTTTCTCCAGTTTTGCTTGAGAACAAGTAATGGTTATATAAAAATTGGTTGGGTTGTGAACTCACACACAAGGCAGCCTTGGTGTGCCAACTCATTGGGTGAAGAGGCAGTTCAAACTGATTAAATATATTTAAAAATAGAAGAGGGAGAGAAGACCATGTAATCAAGCCTAAATTTAGCTAATTTGGTTCACAAACATGCCTTGGAAGTGAAGTTAACTGAAATCACACGTGTCTAATTTTTCGCATGAAGGTTTTTGAATTTTTTTCGCAAAACCACCGCCATTCACAAGATGAAAAACACAAAACCAACGCCATGTCTAGGGTGCAGTTACAAAAACCACTGCCCTACTTAGGGCAATGGTCACAAAACTACGCCTGCGTGGTCAGCGGTTTCAAACCATCTTCCTAGTAGGGGCGGAGGTTTCAAAACTTAAAGTCAAAAAGCATAAAAAGAGTAGAAAGCTAGAAGAAAGGGTGCAGAGGCTGAGTAGGTATGTCTAGGCTACAAATATATACTCCGAATAGGTTTAGGAACTTGAACACCTTCTGAAAGGATATGAATCATCATTGGGGACCTTTTGTAACTGTTTTTCTGACAATTTAGCTCGTGTAATTTTGGGTGCGTACATGCACAATGGTTTGTGAAAAATCTCTATAACCTTCCTCCGAAGTGTCACTTGATGGTTTCCTATGTTCACTTCCTATCACACTAGCTTCGCTTATACTATGCAAAGATATGTTCTAGAAATCAAAAATGAAGATGAGACCTGAAAAATCCCAATAGGATCATCAAACCCCTAAAAAGAAAGATGCATATGAAGGGGTTGGATTGACCTCAACTACCAAAATTGTGGTCTTAATAACTCGAGCATTGCAGTACATATTAGACTTGATGTAGTTGTGTGTGTGTGCAATCATGCCCTAGGTGTTCTTGTGCAGTCACACTTTGTGAAAGTAGCGAGCAATAACTATGTGTAGAAAATTTAATAGAATGGTGGATGGAATAGAATAAAATTCTCTCATATGCAGTGTGATGCAGATGAACTAGCCTTGTGCCTTATAATGGAGCTAGATGGATGTAAATGGATCCTTTAATGGATGCAACCTTAGGTGATGATAGTATTGCTTAGTGCTTGGTCCCTCATTATGGTCTCATAACTTTATATTTATATCATTCTCTTGTTCTAATTTCATAATTAACCCCGAAAAGGCCGACCACTAAAAATATAGAAAGCTCAAATGGCTAGAATGTGCCCAAAAGTGGTGGGAAAGTGTAAGAAGGCACAAGGTTCCCTAAATGGGACCAGGGGTGCTTGGGCGCCCAGGTCAAAGATAAAACGACGCCAAATGATAGAATTGACCGGGTGAGTAGATGCGGGAGGTCGGTAATGATGACAATAAACGAAAAGTAAAATGGCCAAAGGACATGGGTTAATTAGTACTTTCTTCACTCAAAAACCATATGAATAGTAGTATGAGACCAAGACTAAATAATGTCTAAAGTGCATGATTTTGTGACTACATTTTCCCCCAATTTATGTTGGTGAGTGGAAATCTTGATAACATAAGGTAGATAAAAATGTGTACCTGATGTTTGGTAGAGTGATGTAGAAAGCGTGATGATGGACTAGACAAAAATGTGGAATGAGAAAAGAGTGGAGCATGGAAACTAAAGATACAAAAGTGCAAAAAGTGGTGAGAGTGAACGTAGGGCAGAAATGTGTGTGTAGTTACCGATGTGTGTGATGTAAATGTATGGTTAGTATCGTGTGTACTGCCACAAAATGTTTTTGTTTTTTCCCCCATCATTATAGTTGTTGTTGACTTATTGTTTGTCATACATATGGACTTGCAAGGAGAAAACAATTAAGTAGTCAAATATGCATGTATATATGTAAAAACACTTGTAAAATATGCATGTATATGTATGTGAAAGCATGTAAATGTAAAGTACGTAAATGAAAAATGGACATGTGTACACGATCCATGTCACCCTGGCCAAATAAGTGTTGGGAGAAATTTGCATTATTCTCCAACATGTAACTACTTCCCTAAAGTTGTTTGAAGAGATCTCTCAACTACCTAGATTTTGGTAGATCCAACGCCACTAGATGAAGTAGTGTAGAGATGAAATCATGATATCCTCTAGCCTATAACTGCTCCCCAAAATGCTAAGGACAACCATGTCCTATAAAATCTGTGTGTACGGGGTTCATAGACTGGTCTAAACCCACTCGTTGTATAACCCACAATGCTAAGGGAAGAAACTAAACTGAACTGAACCGGTGTAGAAGTGTTGTGTAGTATGTAAAACCCCAAATTATGACCCCCTCTTTGAGGCACATGTGATGTCATTGATAGGAGAATGCGGCCTCAAAAGATGACCAACCGCATGAAATCAGTAACTCTACCCTACAGATGCGAAGGAATGCACTTGGTAGAGACCAAAGCACACACGAATAAGAGGCTAAGCAAAGAAAAGTGTTAATACAAACAAACATACATGTAGTAAGACAATATGTAAGATATGTAAACATTGTATAAGCTACTAAGCAATATAGTAATGTAAACACATAAGAATACAAAGTAAGCTGCAAAAATTGGGTTGCAAACATGGGACATCACTCACAATGTCACAAGACACCCAAGGCCATCATGGCTGCATATAACAAAAAAGCGTTCACACCAAATGGGGAAATGCCCGCATATAATAGAAAATAATAGACAAACGAGTACAAACAACATATAACCATGGAAGTAAATAATCTTGTGAACAAATTCTGCACATGAAGCACCCATTAGCATGTTATAAAGATAACCAATATGTAAAAGTGTGTATAACCATGTAATATAGAGTGCTAAGTAAAACATAAAACAATAACACTTGTGAGAGATGAATGTGGATGCCCCTAGTGATGAATGTAGGGTGGGTAGAAGGTGAACATCCATACTACATGCAAAAGACCCATATATCGAGATCACAACTAAGCAAAGGTATGAATGCATATGTGTGTATGGTATAGATAAATGACATACAAGAGATCTAACTAGCATGTGTAATAAGACGACCATATACAAGAAAATGTAAACAAGAATAAAAGCAACCAAGATATGTAACATGTTGTGGATGGGTGGAATGGAATGCAAGATGGAATGATAGGAGCTGCGTGCCCCCAAGTGAATGGAAATGTATGCAGTGAGATTCATTTGGTTTTCCCCTCAAAGAAGAATGAACTCAGAAACAAGAGTGTGTCATCGGGAAATGGTCAAAGTGTGTGTTGTGTCTAACATGTTGTGATAAGTGTGTATGTGTATTGGTGATGTGTACGTGAGCCTTATAGCCGAAGCGTATATGATGACAAGATGATCGAAAGAGTGATGATGTAGCCTAAGGCATATATCACTACAAGATGAATAAAGGGAGTGGTGATGTAGCCTAAAGCATATACCACTACAAGATGAATGAATAGGTGACCATTTAACATATAGTGTATGTCACTAACCTAGTAATGTTGCGTGATAGAAAAGTAAATGATGAATGTGTGAGTGTGATAAGGTCCATTTGATTAGTAAACCCTCAACAATCAAGTATGGAACGAGGAACTAGAGTGCATCATAGGGTAATGAGTGCAACACGTAAGAGAGAATGTAATATGTGTGATGATAATAGATGACCAAATGATGTGTAAAATGTATGATGTATGTAGACTAAAAAGTGTAAGATGCAAACTATGTAGTATGTAAGGTGAGGAGTATGTTATGCCAGAATCATATAAAATGAGAGTGTGATACATGTATGATGAATATTAGTATGATATATGATGTGTAGTATGTGATGCGAGATGCGAGGACACTAGAAATACATCTGTGTAATGAAGACTAGTATGATGTGAAAAGTATGTATGATATGTAAATGCGCGATGGTCAAAATGATGTAGTCTAAATGTAGAATGTATGATGTAAGGTGTAAGACATATGATGTGAAATGTGTGGAGAAATACAATGTGTAATACCTATTGTGCAATGTGTGGGGTTCATGTGTAGTATGCCCTCAACAATCAAGTGTGAACCGAAGCATAAGAGTGCATCATTAGGTAATGGTCACAAGGTGTGTAGATGAATGTGACTTTGCTATGAGAGTGATGTATGATAATACAAAGATGATAAATGCGCTAATGATAATGTGAGGGGGATGTGTGAGATGTTATGCCCCCCAAGTGTACGGTAGAGAAGGTGACTATGTGCCGCTTATCAAGGAGATCATTGTTATCATGGTCGAAACCTACTAGAGCAACATCGAAACATGATAAGCTATAAAGTAAGGAGGGTCATATAAATACCCATTGCGGGATAGTGTGTACACATTCATTGCATATTCCTCATCAGTAAAGGCTATCAATGGACAACCATGAGCATGCCAACAAGAGATATTTGGAGTGTAAGTGGGTGAAGAGTCATTAGGAATAGAGATATTTCCAAAAGGCATAGGAAATGTAAGTAAAGAATGGTTAGTGTCTATTGTACCAAAAATATAGTCAAGCCAGGAATGTCCAAGTGTGAGTGGAAAATCACAAGGGGTATATGAAACAAAGACCATCAAATGAAAAACACACAGGCCATAAGTGGCTATAATGTGAAAATAGCCATGATAAAGATGTGGTGAATGAAGAGGTGGTAAAATGTCATGCCAAACCTAACCAAACCGTCACATGTACAAATAGTATCTAAGAAAGTAGAGTCAATTGGGATGTGATGCCAAAAGGACCTATTGATAAATAACGTACATGCAAAAAGACGTAGCAAATTTGTAACCCATGGAGGAGAAGATGAAATAGCATCTATACTATTTACAGACCCCCGATATAGTACCATAACATTAGTAGAGGGAGGGTCTTGAATTTATATTCACTTGGGCCATCGGCCACAAAGGTTTCTTCAAAATAAGAGTCATCTACATCTATAGGAGTAAATTTAAGTTGTCCTAATGCTTCATCATTGAGTTTGATAACGTAAACTTCATCATCAGAGTCCTCGAAATCATCGTATGTGCATTGTCGTGTTGTATTGCTTTTTTGAGTATATTGTTAGGAGCTACACTAGGGGATGAATTGAAGATGCCCCATAGATGCGAAAGAAGTGGTATTTAGAGTAGGTATGGTGGGTGAGATGATTGTTGTAGTATGAGTAGAAATATCTAGAGTAAGTGTAGTAGAATAAGAAGGCAACAAAGCACTAAACTGACCAATATCATATGTGTCAAGGATAATATATGGAATGTGTTGTGAAGGTAGAATGGGCATAGTAGTAATAGAGTTTATATGACAATATTTGAAAGGCTCTAGATCTGCGGTGATAGTATGCTCATAGCCATCATGCAAAAAATTGACACATTGGTGAATAGTAGATGGAGCTACTTGCATTAGTGAATGTGCATTAACAAGAGATTGACTTGATATGATGTATCTATAACATAGAAATTAGTGAGAATAGTCTTAGGCCCAACTCAGAGTTGTAATGAAATAGTTCCTAAACATGTATGAGTGGTAAATTCATAGCCTCAAATAATAATAGAATTTGTAAAAACAAGACTATTACTAATACCCAACTGCTTTAGAAGAGAATAAACACATAAGTTGATGGCTGATCCATTATCAATAAGTACTCATTTAATACAAGTGGTGCTAATGATGAAAGTAATGAGAAAAGGTGCACATGGATTGCTTTTAGCAAAAGGTGATAGATCTTTGTTAGTGAAAGATATGGCATGTGGAAAATTGTGAAGAGATTGTATGAGATGTGTAAAGGCCACCGCAAAATTATCACTTTCAATATGAATAACATGAAGGAAGCTTCGGTGTGTTCTGACAATGTCAGTCTGGTACATTACACAATAAGTCGTAAAGAAAAATCTTGGTGGGTGTATTTTTAAGTTGCTCAATGATGTCATAGCCCTTAGAAGTAGTAGGAGGAGCTACCAAAGCAATGGGTGGAGGGATAGAAGTGGGTGGAGCCATAGGTGGATTAAGACAAGTACAATGAGTAATAACTACATTAATAGATGGATCAGCCCTAGGCATAACAAATTGGGGAGGATGTTGAGTACATAGACACATAAAATCAACAACAGTAGTCACTATACCGGAAACCTTAGTAGGCACAAAATTAGGATAAGACGATGGAGTCATAACTTGATAAGGTGAAGACATTATTAGAAGAAAGGGTTGAATACGCTAGGTTCACCAAAATGATCAACTAAATTGTGGAATAATGATAGTTAATCTAAACTAGGAACAACAATAAATAACAATAAATAAAAGCAGTAAATAAATATAGAAAGTGACCCAAGCAACTAAGAAAGTAGATATGTAAAACCCTAAAGTGCAAAGAGAGTTAGAAAGAACTCAGCTGATCCGGAGGTTGATCTGGACTGTGTTATAAAATAAAATGAATATTCTAGAAGCAGGAACGAATATGTAGAGGTCCTAAACAGTAAAAATATTAGCTATTTGAGTGGACTAGGGTGCTTGGATAGGTGCAGGGGTGCCTGTGGGTGCCCTAGTATGAGAAATGGACGCCTTGGTCTATGAAAAAGCTTTGTAACCTTCCTCTAAAGTGTCACTTGATGGTTTCTTTCATTTGCTTCTGTCGCACTAGGTTTTCTACACTTGCACAATATGTCACTAGAAATCAAATGAAGATGAAACACTGCAAAAAACCCCAAGATGAGCATCAAACCATTAAAAATGAAAGATTCATATGAAGGGGTTAGACTAATATCAACTGCCACGATGGTGGTCTTAGTAACTAAGCACCGCACTACATCTCGTGCCCGATGTAGTTTTATATGTGTGTGTGAAATCATGCCCTAGGTGCTCTTGTGCCAATCGTACTTTGTGAAAGTAACAAGCAATAACTATGTGTAGAAAATGTAATAGAATGGTGGATGGAATAGAATAAAATTCCCTCCTATGTAGTGTGATGTAGATGAACCATCCTTGTGCCTCGTGATGGAAATAGATGGATGCAACCTTAGGTGATGATAATAGTGCTTAGTTCTTGGTCCTTTATTATGGTCTTATAACTTTATATTTAAGTGGTTCTCTTTTTCTAATTTCGTAATTATCCCCAAAAGGATGACCACTAAAAATATGGAAAGCTCATACGGCTAGAAAGTGCCAAAAAGTGGTGGGAAAGTGTAAGAAGGCTCGGGGCCGGGTTCCTAGTCAAAGATAAAATGACGCCAAATGGCGAAATGATTGGGTGAGAAGATGCGGGAGGTCGACAATAATGACAAAAAGAAAAGTAAAATGGCCAAAGGACATAGGCTAATTAGTACTTTCTTCACTCAAAAACATATGAATAGTAGTATGAGACTGAGATTAAATAATGTCTACAAAGTGTGATTTTGTGACTACACCCTCACATGCACACATTTAATCTCCCTGCACCACCGATCCTAGACCATGGTCACGTGCTTCTCTTTCTTGGATACCATATAAGGGTCCCTCACTCTTTGTTATCATCGTATAAATTTATATCTCTCATACAATTTGGGGGCATCACACTTTCTCCCCCTCCATCACTATTTGTTGTCATGATCGACCACTCATAACTTATCTACTACACTTCTTGATTTGTGCTTCCCGATGACCCACTCTTGTTCTACTTCGTTCATACTTGAATATTGAGGGCGTAATTCCTGAATGAACCTCACGTCACACACATCCTCTTGGGGAAACATGAATCCCCTTATTTGTATATCTTACATATCACAACACCCCATCACTTTCACACAACATCTACACATTTTTGTTGTATTTACTCTTGTTAGCTTATACTACTTACATGTTGCACTTTATTTCATATGCTAGCCGGATTCTTAGTATGTCATTATATTTTTCTATACACACATGCACGTTCATGTGGTATCTTGAGGTGAATACAAGACCTTTACAAATTATTACATGATGCATGATGCTCGACACCACTCTTTACCAGTCCTGCCGATGATCCTGAGGGAATATAACTTTACTATTATCCTACTCCACACAACCGATCCTATTGTTACAATATTTAATACTTCTTGTCAGCTTTAATTACTTTTCACTAATATATACATGCTTTGACATATTATTTATCTTTCTCATAGGCTAACATGTGCTTCATGTGTAGCATTTTCCTTGTAGGATATTATATAATTATGGTCATCTGTTACTTCTTGTTTGATATTGTTTTCCACTTTGTTTTGCATGGCTATGCCCTAGATTTTTCTTGATAATTGTTTGCTTATGGTCACTTCAGCCCTGATTGTCTTGTGACATTGTGAGCGATGTCCCATGTATGTAACCCACTTTTTGTGGTCCCTCTTATCTTCATAGTTTCTTGATACATTGTATTCTATTGTATGCTAGCTCTTTTACACTAACACTTGTTTCTAGCCTATATTGTTTGCATGTTCCTTGGTTTCTACCATGCACATCCCCTACCCCTATAGGTATCCAATATATGATATGCATATCACTCTCTTATCCTCTCATTTGGGCCACATCCTCCTACATTCGTCACACACACTCGAAATGAGGGGGAAACTATTGGGTGAACAAATCACCCTTCCAACAACACATAGCTCTAGAACATAACAACACAATACATAATTGGAAAAGGCACACAATTACAAAGTGGTACAGAATAAGACTTGGATCACAAACACAAAGCAGACACTAGAACTTGGTAGAAAATAAGAATGGTGGGCACTTGTGTCCCAGAAAAAAAATAGACAATTTTTCAATTCAATATAGTTTCTTGTAGGTTATAATATGGATCTCTAGTATCAAGAACTTACCTTCAGTTATAGAATTCATTCAATCGACTATAATTAGGCTACAATTTGGTAACAAATTGGTTACAAATTGAGACATGCTAAATATGCAGTGACACTTATCATTTGAAAAACATCATGGAAGGAGAGAAAAACACACCTCTCTCCCTAAAACTCTTCTCCTTGGCGTGAGATCGCCCAAAAAAACCACCCTTGGCATGAGATTTTCTAAAAGCTCATCCTTGGCATGAGATAGCCCAAAAACCTCACTATTGGTGTGAGATAGCCCAAAAACCTCATCCTTGGAAGTAAGAAACTCAAATTCATGGTTTGACGCTTTCTTGGTTGGTAATAGATCACTCCCAACCCCATTCGACAACATCTCTAAAGAAAAAGGATAAATTTCTATCCTATACTCTCTTATACATCAGGTGCACTCTTTCCTTAGTTATTACTTTCTATACACTTTTACTAACTCGTACATACGTTAATCTAGTTTTTCACATATGGTAATTTGAATACTCTCTTGCTCTTCTTTTATAGGTTCATCCTTATAAGCAACAAGAACAAGCTCCAATAATACACTACTACACATACAAATTAGAATAGAATCAAAATAGAAATGAGTTACAAAACATGATCAGAGTTAGAATTGAGCTAAAATCATAACCTAGACAAGAGTGCCCAAATTAGATAGGAATGGTGGGCACCAGTGTCCCATCTAGGCAGTCATGTCCTAGGGGCAAAAACATGAACATTACAGATCACCAGTGTTTTTAGTGACATTTTTCTCCAAATTCTAGTAGTATAAACTCGCTTATATATTACAATTAGTTATTAACAAGAACAAAATCAGTGGCAAGTTACAAGGGAACTAATTACTTTGTTTTTCTCAGACCAAATAAGGAAGTGAATCATAAGGCATATGCAAGACAATAATATGCTTGGAATAATGTGTCACTCGTGGAAAGTTTCAATCAGGTTTGTGATCATTTGTAGTGGCACTTATCTATGGGGAAGCATTACGCTTGGAGGGAAAATCCTACAACTCTCCCAATACTCTTCCCTTGGTGACATGACATATAAATCCTCAGTTTAGCGATATGATGCCCAAATCCTTAGTTTGGTGACAAGACACCTAAATCCCCACTACTATTCTCAGTAGACACTAAATCACACACTTTAGGTATTTATCTAGTCCCGATCACATACCACTAATCATATGATTCATTAATGAGAAAAGTACTAATTAATCATTGTCTTTGGCCATCTTTACTTGTTTTTTTCTCTCTCTTGGTCTTACGCTCCTTCTTGCCCAAAGTATGTATTTTCATACTTCGGTATTTTCTTTATGGACACTTGCACCTAGTAAGGATCCCAACGCAAGGCTTCTCCGTCCCCTCTAGGTGCCCCGACCTCTTTTTACTTTGTTCACATATTTTAGGTCCTTTCTAGCCATTTGAGCATCTTTGTTTTTACTAGTCAACCTTTTAGTGGTTAATTGTGAAATTCAAACAAGGGAATCATATAAATAAAAATCTATGTGATCATAATAAAGGACCAAGCACTAAGCATTAGCTATCACCACCTAAGGTTGCATCCCGATGCATTCTAATAGCATTCAAGCATCCATATAGCTACACACAAGGGGAAAGGGATTGTCATTTCTACATACACACATAAGAGGGGAAGTTCATTATTTCATGCACTCATCTATTTATATATTTTACATCTACCTACTACTCTCTATCAAGTGTGACACACACAAGATATTCCTAGGGCAGGATTTTGACACACACACACGTAACTACATTGGGTTTGAGATGTAGTGTATTACTTTATAAGTTCACTTTGTTGTGACCCAAGGACAATCTGACCCCTCATTTTGCATCTTTATTTTTAGGATTTGATTTGGTTTGGGGTTTTGTAGGTGCTTCTTTCTGATTGCGTGTTTCAGAAAATAATCGATTAACTAAAATATAGAATTTTAGAGTTAATATAAATAGTACAAAAATGAAATAAATAGTATAAAATGGAATGTAAATGTTAACTAATTTTATTTGATATTTAAATGAAATAGGATAAATGCAATGAGAGTGAAAAAGGTACTAACCTAAAAGTGACTTACCTCGGTGTGATTCTCGACTAAACATGATGATGTGCGAGATGAAGCAAAGTATTATGGTACAACCCAGAAATTATAGAAGATGAAGATTTGACTGGACTAGGGTTCTGGAAGAGGATCGGGGCACATGTGGGTGCTCTAGTATGTAGTATGGGAACTCTAGTTTACAGAACAACTCAGGACCTGAATCTGGAAGTGTCACTAGATCTTCGCAACATCTTGATCTTTTTCACATGATTGTCACCATAATTTTGTTGATATCATTATAGATCTCTGGTGAATAATATCCTACAAAACCCCACATAAAAACATCAAACCCTAAAAAAATAAATATGCAAATGAATGGGTCAGACTATCCTCATCTTCCAAATGGATGGAATTATGACTAAGCATAACACTACATCTCAGACACAATGTAGTTTTGTGTACATGTGTGTGAAATTGTGTACCTAGGGTTCCCTGACGTCAATGAGGTATAGGTAATGGGAAATAGCTAGATGTAATGCAAAATGGTGAATGGAATAGAATAGAATTCCCCTTCCTATGCAATGTGTGTGATGTAATGATGCCCAAATGCAGTCCCTTGCCTTAGTAGATAGCTAGCCCTTGATAGTAGATAGTTTTCCCATAAGATAGTGAGTATGTTATGTTTATATAGGGATATCTTGCTCAAATTTCGACACTAATGACCCGACATGCCAACTAGTACCTAGGGGAATGAGAGGGAAAATTACAAAGACCAACCTCAAAACTCTAAATTAGATGCAAGTACTACTAGGGACCAGGGCACCTAAAATAAGGACAGGGTACCCACGGGCACCCTGATTCTACCCTAGGTGCCCTAATCAAAGACTAGAGATGAAAAATGACCAAATAATGACACTTGAGACTCCTTGAGAGACGACCAAGACTTTATAAACAACTGATGACTGTGTAAGACAAACGACGATAAAACTAACTAAATGACGACAAGACTAGGGGATAGGTCATTAGTGAATACTTTTATTACGCAAGATCCATATATAAAATAACATATTTTCCGGTATAAATGTAATAGTAAGTGTGTGATTTTGTTACTACATTTGCCCCCATTTTATGTTGGTAAGTGGAAAGCTCAAGAACATAAAGTAGATAGATATGCATACCTAAGAAAAATCCAAAGAAGCCCATGCTATAATAGAACACACAAATGTGGTAGTAAAAGTGTGTCGAAATAACCATATAGCGTGCCGAACCAGGGATCATCGTGTTGATCCATGTAATGCAGTGAAAAGCATAATGTCATGTACTAAATGAGAGTGGTGATAAAAATTTTATATGGTTGATTATTTCAAACATTGTATGATGAAGATGAGATAGGGTAGGGAGTGATCAGTTCACAACCCAAACACATGTACATGAATAATCGACGAGAGGATTTGGGCGTCCTATCACCAGAGGAAGAGTGTAGGGAGAAAAGCGTGTTATTCTCCAATCTCTAACTACATTCTCAAGATCTAGCCGCTACAGATGGACTCATATCAAACATTTGTGGTTTTTGGATCGAAATAATTTTGATCAAACAGTTGAACCATATATGAGTGGTATAGGAAAGGCACTCTTGCCCCTACTCCACAAGTGTCACCGCAATGTGATAGATTCCAAGTTAGGTAATATAGAAGTAAACATGAAATGTATGATGGCTTCCAAGTTAGTTCATTTGGAAGCAAACATGAAATAAATATAATAACTTCCCAAGTTAAGTTATCTAGGAAAGTAATGGATGTAATCTCCCAAGTTAGGTCATCTGGGAGGCTACACATAACTCCCAAGTTAGGTCATCTGGGAGGTTGATTGTGTTGAATTTGTATTGATGATATGATTTCGATTGTTATAAATTTGAACACGTTGATTGATTGATTGATTAATAATAGAGAGATTTTACGCGATTGCCCCCAAGTTAGGTAATTAGGGGAATGTATAGAAATTGATGAACGATTGCATGGAAATTTTTTATGTTTATTTCCCCAGCTTTAGGTCATTAGGGGAAGTGATGAAATGTCACATATAGAAATTATATGTTTGTTTCCCCTAAGTTATGTCATTAGGGGGAATTGCTTGGTGAATGTCGCATAATGCATTAGTAAATGTTTGGAATTGTAAAATCGATCATGTTTGTTTAAACGCATGGTAATATGAGGGGAATTATAGGATGAGCCCAATGATATGACCCCTTTAGGTGAAAGAGGAAGTGATGATAAGAATGATCGGTAAGCAAAGTAAGCATGAAATAGATAGAAAGTGATAGGAATCACCAAAAATGTGTATGAATTGGATGGAAGACAATGTTGAAGAGAGATAATGTGTGTGTAATGTGTATGTTACGATGTTAGGAAGAATTATAAAAATAATACCGCAAATGGGGTGTAAATCGGAGTAAAAATCCCCAAGATATGACAAAAATTGTGTGGTGTGTATTAGTTGTGTGAATAAGCGCGAAATAATGACTATAGTAAAGTAGGTAAAAAAATTATAAGTAGTGAAGTGAAAAAGTATTTAGTCACTTCATTTGTTGTTTACGCAATTGTGAGATTGAGCATGAAGTGAGTGAAAATTCCGCAAGTGAGAGCAACACGTCCTAGTCGGTTTGATAGGGTGGCAACCGCCGTGGCGTGCATGCACGACCGTAGAATTGGTAAGTGTGTTGTTTGTTGAAAAATGTATGGTGTAGTAGTTGTTTCAGTTGAATTTTTTACATTTTTGAGATTTTTAATTTTCTCGATATTTTGGACCTAGAAAATAGTGGTGAGGGTGCTAGTGACCCTTGGGAAAAGAGCACCCATAATTGGGTGCTAGTGTCCCGCTTGTAGGCACCCCAGTCATGCATCTGGGTGCCTTGGTCCAGAAAAGTGTGTATGTGGCCTAGAATGGTGAAAATCATATTTGTAGTGTATAGTAATGTGATAAGTGAGTGTGTTCAAATTGGTATAGTGTTCTAAGGATGTGTTTGTTGTCATTTTGTGGTGTATAGAGGGATATTCAATCGAGGGAGTTCCACGGTGGGTGTCATTTGAGTACTTTTCTTGGGTTGGGCTTGTCAAATGATAAGTGGGATGTTATGGACTTTGTCGGCATATGAAACATAGCATGGATGGGGATGTGTCCCACGATATGCCTATATTGCTTGTACTATGTGAGAGGTGGTGTGAGGATACATGTACATTTTGGTTGGCTATAGGGGAGATGACAATTACTTTGGAGGATGTGTATCGTATATTGCGATTTCCAGTTATCGGGGAGAGAGTACAGGTTATACCATTGGAGGATATGGAGTGAAAAATACAAGCTATTAGATGTTATTTTGTGGGAACTCAAGTACCTTCCAAGGCCCATATTACGCTGAATGTTATCTTATAGTATGGGGTTCCTTGCTTGTGGAAGTTCGTAGTAGTTGTGATTGCTTCATCTATAATAGTGGAGGGGAGAGGTGTAAACATCTTGTATACGATGCATGCTATATGACGGAGGATAGAGAAGGAGGGTACTAGATATACGTGGGCATGGTGTGTGTTGGCCCACACATATAGTGACTTATACCAGTTTACACACGGTGAGTATGATGGTGGGATAGAGATACTGCACTTTTGCATGTGTGGGCATATGAACACATAGTAATGTTGAGACTAGTTGGAGGCCCACAAGGAGTGTGGGCTAGGCTAGAGATATATGTGAGGAGGTGGATTAATATTCATGGGCATAATATGGAACACAAACACCTACAGGGCATTGATAGATAGGATGAGGCTTGAGGCAATTACATGGAGGCCATACCATGACTATGGGGGATGGCCCGAGGATGTTGTAGAGTTGCGGTGTATTCGTAGGACTATGTGGTTAGAGGATTGATTCCTAGGAGTGGCAGAACTATTCTAGGTGGAGAGAGTATTGAAAAAGTTTTTCATGGCTCAAGATGTGCCCTCGATCCATATATATAGTTTCGAATGATTAGAGCATCGAGGAGGGTCGGGGGTTAAACCAAGGCCCATAGGAGAGCAACTAGTACCTCCTAGGCTAGATGAGGTAGATGTGGCGATAGTGTCTATAGATTCGATGATGCAGGTTGTACAAAGGAGTATCATGTGTGGTGGATGAAACATCGATGGGTATTGTTATTTCTATTGTTCGTAGATGTAGTGGGGTTACCAGGGAGGAGTAGGAGAGGGGGAAGCACATGCCCCAGATAATGTGTGATAGTAATGAGCGTAAGTATCTATACATAGCTATGTTGTGTATTTTTTTGTTGGCTTATGTTTTAGTAATGGTTGTCTAACACATTGTGTTATTTGTTTTGTAGGCGATGTCGTATTGGTCCCTAATAGTAGACACATCTATCCACACATTGACATTGAAATGTGCTGACTAATATAATTGGTGGAGTTATACTTGAGCGAGTGGATGATATAACAGGTGAGCATGCCCATTTATTGAGCCAAAGGCCATAGTAGTAGTGAAAAGCACTTTGTATTGCTAGGTGAGAGGGAAAAGTGCTTGAGGAGACTCGATGAGCCCGAGAGGCATTGGGTGGTGGTCCCTTAGCGCATGATGTATTTGCACAATACGTGGATTTGTAGTGTTTGTTTTCAGAGAAGTCTACGGAGAACACCTTATTACATAGGCAAGTGGAGAGGTATCGAGGCCGTGAACAATGACACAAAGTTAGTGGCGACACATATAGTTCTAGGGCACTCTCGCATACCCAAGAGTAATAGTGATGATGAGGTTTGATTTACATTATTGTATATGATGTAGGGAGATGACCCCCAATGATGAAATGGTTTTGTGTAATGATGACTCTATTTGATATAGATATGGATAGATGGTATTGATATATGATGATTTTATTTCCTTGTGTAATGAAGTTGTAATATGATCGATGATGTGTGATTTGGTGATTAGTGTTAGAATGTAAGTGATGTGTTTGTATATTGGTAGTGTTTATTGATGTAATATTCATGCAATGACACAAAATAGAATGTGCAATAAATAACATATGTAATGTGAGTGATGAGCTAAGTCAAATGTTTATTAAATGGGATTTATAATGCGTAGTTAGTGTGATGATGATAGTAGAATGAATGTAAAGAGAGATGATGTATGATGATCGAACTAGGGTGTTGTAATGAATGTGTGTAGTGATAATGTAATGTAATCGCAATATGTTGATGTGATAAATGGGGGAGGAATTATCAATGCCCCTAGTGTATGGATGATTATGTTCATTTTAATTAAGACCCCTCAATAATTAAGAATGAACCACATAAAGCAAGAGTGCGTGCATTGGGAAATGATTGATTGCGCTAGATGAATGATGGAACACGTGATGAAAGGTTCTTAGAGAAAAACGTCAACACTCATATAAGAACCATAAGAACAAAATTGCATCATAGGGGGTAAGGTGATAGTAATCACCTACCAAAGACCAAGGTGGCGTGAAGTGGTGGAAACATGTGGGATGGAAGTAGTATGAGTGTATGAACCAAACTAAATATCATATGGAGCTATGGTGGGATGGATGAATGCAGAGGGTTGTGGTAGCTGATGTGATGCAATAACATGATGTGATACATGAGATGGATGGAGTGGATGTGGTGGATGTGATGGCATAACGATGGATGGACGTGGTGGAGAGTGCACATGAGTGAATGACTTGAGGTGGTGGCCGACCAAAGACCATGACTGAGCACTAGATGGAGGAGATGAATCAAATGTAGTAAAAAATCTCTATCATGGTAGAGGAGAGATGGATCGCTCACATGAGCGAGAGCCAAAGGAGATGATGCCCTTATCCTCTAATTGTAGTAATCTATCATGAAGAACAAGACAATCATTATCCCTATGGTCGTTGATGCGATGATAATTACAATACGGTTGATCATGCTAACACTACAATCAATGTTGGAGATGATGTTGGTTATAGGGTAAGTGAATTAGATGATCATGAAGTAAAACACACAACATATTGTGTGGTCGAGCATGATGAGAGAAATGTAATGGATCATGTGACCTAGGTGGAGGGGAAGGAGAAGTAGCCTGTCACGGAGGTGGAGAAGAAGTATGCTATTGTGATGGAGTGGGTTGAACTTGCTTGTGAGGAAAGGGTGGAGATCATGTAGGAATCTCCACCAATGTCAATGGAGGAGAACTAGATGAGCTAACAATAGTAGATATGTGTGGAGGATCAATGATATGTGTCGAAAGAAGATCTTGTTCTAAGTCAATAACTTTATAGCATAGAAGAATGAATGACTCACATGTATCATACTGTAATATTTTCTTAAGTGCGGGAATCGAACATGACAGAAAATGAATTGCTTCTCTAGATCAATAGGTTGGAATATTAGTTGATGTATACAAGCATTGAACTATAAGATATAATCCTTGATAGGTTCAGATGAGCCTTGATGTAAAGTAGGTAAGTGGTCATAAGTAACTTTAGGGCCGTTGTTGATGATAAAATGATGGAGGAAAGTGTCCTCCATGTCATAGAAAGTACTAATGGACCCAAATGGAAGATGAGTGTACCATTGTAATGCCTCATCAATAATACTATATCGAAAGGCCTTAAGAAATAATCTATCATTAGAATAAGAGGTCATAAGCATGTGGTAATGTAGAAGATGAGCATGAGGGTCACCAAGTACCATCAAAACATGTGAATGTAGGCATGATAAAGTCCTTAGGAAATGAAAAATTATGAATATTCTTAGGGATAAGGTTACCATGTAATGAAATGTTGTTAATAGAAGCATAGTAAGCCCTACTTTCTAAAGTGAAAGACTGAACTTGAGATTTTAATTGACCTATGACATGCATGAGAGAAATGATATCCTATGAAGGAATAGTGGAAGATGGAAATAATGTATTAAGAGGTTGTAATTTTCCATTGTGAGTGATCATAGGAATATCGAGAGATGATAAAGAATATTTTGATGCTAAAGGCACACTAGTAGAAGGTGCCAAGAAGCTATAGTAGATGATGTATATGGAAAACCCATAACATTGGTAGGAGTAGCATTAGAAAGATCCCTAGGAGGTGAAGTGACCAATGGAGACACATTTGTAGGAGAGGATGGCCTAATAGGTGGAGATGATGTAAAAAGAGGAGGTGAAATGATAGGAGAATAAGAATCAATGGATGGAGATGACTCATGCACTATGCTAGATGCAACCTCAGGAGAAGACGATGATGGAGATTCATAGTCGAAAGAATAAAAAGTAGAAGAATCATGGCTATCAACCACTTCATCAGATAAGGAATCAAAGATGAGAATGTCATTAAGGATGTTATCAATAGGATCATCAACATAATATGAAGGAGTATGAAAGCTAGTATGAGATGTATCATGAGAAGCAAGATCAAAAGTAGGAGAATCATGAGATGGAACCATAGTAGTGAGTTGGCTAGAAGAAGAATAATGACATGTGCATATGAGTGATTATCAATACCAAACATATAATCAATAAGAGAATCATCTAAAATTTCATTAGAAAGATTATAAGGAAGATCACTAGTAGCCGTATAGAATGGTGTACAATGAGTGAAGGCTATCAAATCCCTAATAATAATGCCAATGAGAGAATCTTCAAAACAAGTGGGCACATATTGTTGACCATCTAGAAGTTGTTGTTTGATATGAGCTCATATAAGAGTATGATTACTATAGAGAGTTATGATATTAGCGATGGAAGCCTCATCATAAATAAGGTTAACATTGAAATTAGACATGATGGGTGAAGATGATGAACTATCCTTAACCATTAGGGTTTGAAGCAGATCCTAGGGTAAAATATTCTAAAGTACGGGTTCACCAAAATGATCAACTAATATATGGATTTTTAGAGTTAATCTAAATAGTACAACAATGAAATAAATGGTATAAACTGGAATGTAAGTGCTAACTAATTTTATTTAATATTTAAATGAAATAAGATAATTACAATGAGAGGGAAAATGGTACTAACATGAAAGTGACTTACCTCGCTATGGTTCTGAACTAAATATGATGATGTATGGATGAAGTAGAGTATAATGGTATAACCCAAGAAGTTGCAGCAGATGAATATTTGACTAGAATAGGGCACTTGGAAGAGGATCAGGGCACCTGTGGGCACCCTAGTATATAATATGGATGCTCGGAGTGTAGAAAATCTCGGACATGAATCTAGAAGTTTCACTAGATCTTTGCAACATATCGATCTTTTCGAGTGATTGTCGCACGCGACTTTGTTGATGTTGTTGTAGATCTCCAGTGAATAATATACTACAAAACCCCACACAAAATCATCAAACCCTAAAAAAAAAGATGCAAATGAATGGGTCACACTGATTTTAGCTACCAAATGGATGGACTTACGATTGAGCACTACACTACATCTCAGACTCGATGTAGTTCTATGTGCATGTGTGTGCAATTGTTTTCCTAGGGTGCCCTAACATCAATGACATAGAGATAATGAGCAATAACTAGATGTAATGAAAAATGGTGGATGGAATAGAATAGACTTTCCTTTCCTATGTAGTGTGTGTTATGTAATGATTCCCAAATGCAGTCCCTTGCCTTAGTAGATAGCTAGTCATTGATAGTAGATAGTATGCTCATAAGATAGTATGTTATGCTTATATAGGGATATCTTGCTTAAATTTCGACATGAATGACCTGATATGCCAACTAGTACCTAGGGGAATGAGAGGGAAAATTACAAAGACCAACCTCAAAAATCTAAATTAGACACAAGTGCTGCTAGGACCAAGGCACCTAAAATAAGGACTAGGGCGCCCATGAGTGCCCCAATTCTACCCTAGGTTCCCTAGTAAAAGACTAGAGATGAAAAATGGCCAAATAACGACACCCAAGATTCCTTGAGAGACGACCAAGACTCAGTATGAACAATTGACGATTGTGCAAGACAAATGACGATGACGACCGACTAACTGACGACATGACTAGGGGATAGGTCATTAGTGAATACTTTTCTTATGCAAGATCCATATATAAAATAACATATTTGGCGGTATAAATGTAATAGTAAGTGTGTGATTTTATGATTACAATAACAACGAAGTGTAATGACATACATACGATAAAAATAACAAGCAACGAATATCTTGTGACCCTAAAAATTAGATTTTGCAACTTCTAAGTAGTCACGGCGCTAAGAATAGGTATCTAGTGCCCCTGGAGCCCTTAACCCTACATAAGCACCTTGTTCTGACATTTCCAAAACTCCTGCAAAATTTTGGGTCTAATTACGACACTCTGAGTTCTTGTTTCAACAATTTTCTAGCTCGGCATACCTTCAGGATTATTGTGAATCATCTAAGTACCTTATTCCCTTCATTTGTAACTAGGGTTTCAAATTTAGATTGCTTATTTGTTTGGATCAAATATGTACCTTATTGTTTATATTCAACGCTTGCTAAGTAATATAGAAATAGACATTTATTTATTAAATATTTTTTTAATCATATTCCAATCATCTCCAAGGAAAAAAACATACAGAACAATTATATCTCTTCTCTCATGGAACATAGGTGTACTATATCCTTGATTTAATTATTTTTCAATAAGCATTTCTATTTTCACATTCACTAAGTTAAATTTCAATTTCATTTATTGTGAGCATTGAATACACTTATCTTGCAATTACCTTGGGATATCTTAAAGGCTGCAAACCCACTTCTCTGGAGATCACTATCTCACATCAACAATTTGTTGATGATACTATACTTCTTCTTCTAGCTTCTCTTCTTGAAGCTAAGATGATGAAGCTCATTCTAAAAACTTATGAAGATGCTTCGGGGCATAAAATTAATTTCCACAAAATCTCTCTTTATTTATTCAATACCCCACCCAACAGAAAAAGGAAAATTGCTCACATCTTGGGTTGTGAGATAAAATCTCTCCCCACTACTTATCTTGGTATTCCTTTAGGTACTAAAAAGTTTCTATGAATGTTTGGAATTCTCTTCTTGACAGGTTCTAAAAGAAACTTGTTGGTTGGAAGGGAGCTATTCTCTCCAATGCTGGAAAATGTCTTCTAATCAAGAGCATGCTGCAAAACCTCCCTATATATATCATGTCTATGTTCTTCATTCCTGCTACTGTGGTTGAAATAATTGAGAGAATCCATAAGCACTTACTATGGACAGGTACAAAGGAGAAAAATAGATTCCATTTAGTGGCCCTGAACAAGGCTTGCACAAAAAAAAGAGTGGGTGGATTAGGGATTAAAAATATCATAATGATGAACACTGCCCTCATCTCAAAATGAGTGGAGGCTCCTCAAGGAAAACCACCCATGGACTAATCTTATTAGATTTAAATATTTTGACCAAGGTAAAGCTCATAACTTTTTAAACTTTGAAACTCTCCCCTCCGGCTCCATCTTTTGGAATAATCTGGTCAAGACTAGAAGGATTATAGAGAAAGGCTGCAAATGGAATATGGGTAATGGGGAAGACATTATTTTCTGGGAAGATAACTGAGTAGATTTTCAAAGCCTTAAGAACAATAAATCCTGGGAACAACTCAAAAAAACCTCATAACAACATTTGGAAAGAAAGTCAATAACTATATCTACTATGTCAATGGGAGGTTTCAATGGAAGAACCTAAATACTGAACTTCCTTGCTCTGAACCCTTATTGATGGCATCCAAAGAATTCTCATCCATACCCTAATAAGTCAAATTCAATCCAAAGATTAATTCATCTGGGTTAGGTATTTTGATAGAGAATACTTGGTTAAAACTGGGCATCAACTATTTACAGGTGAAATTCCTTCTGATTTTGACAGGATAAAAATATGGTACAAAGAGTTAACTCCTAAAATCAATCATTTCCTCTGGTTGGCATTCAATAAAAGGATTCTCACCATTGATAACCTTATCAAGAGAGGCTCTACCATCCATAATATGTGTTGTCATCAAGAGACTATTAAGTGAGATTACTATTGAAGCCAAGGAAAATATTTTGAAATTCAATCCCCATAAGAATTCAAAATATCCCAAGGAAGAGGAGAGACTTCTGATTAATGGAATATTGACATTGAGAAGGTTCAAATCAAAAGTCCATGCATTGACAAATCTCTTGTTCAATGGATCCCTTCCCCCTAAAGGTTGGCACAAACTACATTTTTATGGGGCCTCTAAGGGAAATCCAGAGCTATGGGAGGTGGAGGCCTAATAAGAAATCATCTTGGCCATAACCTTATAGCTCATGCATGTCCCATGGGAACCCAATCTAATCATTATGCTGAGGCTCTCGCTGCTCTATGGGGCATCATAACTGCTAAAGACCACAAGATACACAATTTAATTATTGAGGGGGATTCACTTAATATTATAAACAACCTTAAAGGAACACAAGCCCCAAGTTGGACCATTAAAGACTTTATCAATGAGGCCACGAACATTTGTAAAGGGTTTGACAATATAAACATTTGTCATCCTTATCGGAGGGGAGTCATGAAACTGATGCCTTAGCTAATGAAGGGGCCATCATTAATAATTTCAAATTATGGTAGGATTGCTATGATATCTCACAAATTACAAAGGAAATCATTAAGCAAGATGTTAAGGCTAGTTTGTCAATAAGAATAATACCTACTGGAAAATAATGCATGGGAGAAGCAATTACATTGAGTACCTTGTTCGTATGGGAAGTATCTTTCTCATAAGACTCATTATTTTTTATCTCTTGCATTTCCACTTTAACAAGAGTGATCATTGTGAAGCCCAATTTTGGCAAAGTGTTAAGCTTAAGTGTGTTTTGTGTTTCGAAGCCCCTTCTACCATGGGTGGCCCTCCCTACCATGTTGGGCCTGTCTATGACCCCTCCTAGAAACAAAACAAAAATCTCTCGGAAGGACTTCAACGTAGATGGATTCATGACCTTTGTGGGGAGGATTAAAGGCCACGATAGGAACATTTCTCTGTTTTGCTCGAAATGGAAGGACATGGTTATTACCTACAAAGGTAAGGATTTCAATATAACCGAAAGTCTGATTTCCTTTATCACTAGCTTGGGCATGGATGGAATTAAATTTTATAGGAATAAATTCGATAAGGATGCATAAGTAAAAGTTTGTGGAAGGTAATGAAAAATTTAAAATTGGGAAAACGGGCCTGGTCTATTCTTCCATCCCATCTCCTTATGATGAAGTAGCTAAGATGGTGGTTAGATACATAACCTTGGAGGGCCGCTTCTCTACTTTTCCTATCCATCATTTTGCCTTACTGAACCACTTCCATTGTAAGCCTAAGGTTAGCCTCTCCTACTAAATCCTCCATTCTCTAGAAAAATCCATTCTTGATGTACAATCTCACCTTAGAGGCCTTCCTCTCCACCATGGAGTCATTTTTCTCTCACACCAGTATTTTCATGATGAGGTTTCAAATACCCCCTCTCATCCTATAGTCCCTCCTCCACCACAACAAAAAGATTCGGGACTAAGAACCCGAGCTTTTGTCCTTGCTCTCCAACACCTCCCTTGGCCAAAAGGGTGCTACACAGTAGGGAAATGGGAAAATACTTTGTAGTTGTAAAAATCCTACTCAATATTAGCCAATCTATTCATGAACCCCAAGCCAACAATGACTTGAGGGCATAACTTAAGTTACAGGCTGATGCAATTAAGGGCCTTGGAGAGGATGTGGAATTTATCTCAATGAGGGTTGCAAAGAAGACACTGACCTTGCTTCCTACTCTAAAATGGTGGAAAATTTGACGATCTTGCCAAGAAGCAGCAGACCATGGAGGGGGAAATGCAATAAATTGTCAACAAACAAATTGACCAGTTTTCTATATACAAGGCTTTGCTTGACTTCATCCAGATTTAGGTTAAAAAAATTTGTAACATCAGTGGCATCTCCGAAGATATATGACAGGAAGGAAAGGCTAAGAAGAGAGCTATTTATTCGAGCGAAAATAACCTACTCAACAAACAACTATCAACCTTTTCAGGGCGTGTGGAGGATGCTAAGAAGGTCTTTAAAAATTCCTCAAGTAACTATCTCACGGCCCCTATTTTTTCGGATTCTTCTTGTCTCAGTGTTATTTTTCTGCGGGTGTACAACTATTGTATTGTTGTTGGTTTTCTGCTTTTTGGCTCCTTGATGGCAAATTGTCCCTGCCTTAGTTTTTATTGTATTATTTAGCTTTCCGAGATTTTGTATCTGGGGTGTGGTCCCCACTGGTAAAAAAACCACTGATCTTTTTATGTCTTATCTAGCTAATGAGCCCTTTTATACCTCATGGTATGGTCCCTTTTAAAACCATTTACCAATAATTAAAAAATACACTTATCTTGTTTTGCAGGTCCAACCTTATTCCAACAAAAGGCAACACACAAATAGAACAAGGAACAACCTCAAGCACAAGATGCTTCGGTAAAGTCAATATCCAAGGAAGAAATGCATACATAATTTCTGCCACACACTAGATTACCCCTAGAATCCGTATCCTCTTATAGATTCCACGATACACATTCTACAATATCCATTCGACATGATATCAAGTACAATCCTCATTTTTACAACTACCTTCGACTCTTCACAAGGTACACTCTTCTTATCTACTTTATGCTACCAAATATTCATTCACCAACATAAAGTAGGGGAAAATGTAGTCATGAAATCACACACTTTATACTTACATCATGCCTCTAAGTATGTTGTTATATACATGATTCCTAAGCAAGAAGACTAGACATTAACAACTTGTTTTACTTTGTCAATGTTTTTATATTTCCCAAACTCTTATTATTTACTTTTCTAGAATGACCACTTTACTTTTGGACACTAGATGACATGTGACTCATCTCTATATTGACCGTGTAGTCACAAAATCATGCACTTTAGACATTATTTAGCCTCGCTATCATACTACTATTTAGAAGTTTCTTTAGTGAAGAAATTACTAATTAATCCCATATTTTGGCAATCTTATTTTACTTTTATTACGTCATTCCCGCACATTTATATATATATGCCAAGTATGTTTCGACACTTTCCGTCATTTTAGCCTAAATTAGGTGGGGGTGCCCAAAGCTTGATCGGGTACTTTGAGGCACCTTGGTCCCACCCGGGGCGCCCGATCCTTTTCAAATATTTCCGCCACTTTTTGGGCATTTTCTAATCGTTTTTCATTTTAATATTTTTCCTAGTCGACCATTTTGGGGTTAATTATGAAATTAGATCAAGATAACCCTATAAATATAAAGTTATGAGACCATAATGAGGGTCCTAATGTCATTTACTACTATCACTCCATCTAGAGTTGCATCCATTGCATCACTTGCATCCACATAGTTCCATGCATCAAGGTTAGGAGATCTACATCAACACACACACTTCATAGGGGAGGGATTCTATTCTATTCCATGCACACATGCTATTACATTTTCTATAGTTACTTATTGCTCACTATTTCACATAGTGCGACTATCACAAGAGCACCTCGGGCACGACATGCACACACACACACACCAAATCTATATTTGGGTCCGAAATGTAGTACACCGCTCAAATTAGTAAGCCCAATGTTGTGGCAATGAGGTCAATCTGACCCATTCATTTACATTTTTCTATTTTTAGGGTTTTGATACTCCTTTGTCTCTTATAGGTTGTCATTACATTATTCAATACATTTGGCGCAGTTCAAAAAATCCAATGTGATAGACAATGAAGGTCACATGTCATCTTCCAACTCAAAGAATCGATTTAAAAATTTTCGAGATCAAGGCACCTATTTCTACATACCAGAGCGCCCGGGCACCCCAATACCCTCCTAGGTGCTTCAGTCTACTTAGATCCTCCAGATCCACCCTTTTTGGGACCTCTGTGTATTCATTCCTCCTTTTGGAATTTCTTGTCAGACCTACGACACTTGCGACAATCATCTACAATCAGCTAAGTTATTTCCTCACTTTATTCTTGCACATTAGGGTTTTATTTCCATTAGTTTTAATTATTTAGTCATTTTATACTACTTTAGAATATTTATTTACAACATTTATGTCCTCTTAGATTATATTAACTATCTTAGCATACTCCTAGTTTATTCTAATTTTAGTTAATCATTTTGGTGAACCCAAAATTATTCATAACACCTTCTAGGGTTTGAATTTGCATTTAGACACCATAAATATCTCCATCAATGATTATTTGCTAGCTAATCTTGATATACTTAACGCATTCAACATCTTTTTGTTACTACGTGTGTTTCTGTTGACATGCATCCGAATTCCATTTATAAGACATTTGCTGATGCATTTTCACAACATATAACATTCAAGGCCAACCCTCTCATTGACATTCATCCCTTTGATAATGATCCACCACTATATATTATGTGTCACATTTACAATGTAGGTGTCAAATGTACTCTAATTGACAATGGCTCTAAGCTTAATTTGTGCCCCATGTCATTCCTTCAGGCTTTAGGTTTGTCTCGCTCGTGACATTAGTCCCTCTTCTATTTCATTGCATGCTTATAATGGTACCATTCATCCATGTCTTGGTCATGTTACCTTGCCCATTACTGTTGGTCCCAAAACTCTCCCCATAGTTTTATTTGTTATAGATTTTCCTGTCTCATATAATTGTTTGTTGGGTAGGCCATGGCTTCATGCCATGTAGGCTGTTGCTTCTATGGTCCATCATTGCATTAAGTTATTACATGAATGAGACCATGACCCATTCCAATACTGTACAAATTTCACTAACACCTTGATGTTCTAGTGTAACGGTTCGTTACATTTGGTATCGAGTGACCACCTGTGTTTGAGTCCTTACACAGGTAGCTATGCGACATTGCGTGTTTTCCCAAGGCTCATATAGGGTAGGGTATGGTCCCCCTATATGGGTGTAAATCTAGCCTGTGTCCGAACTATGGAATCCCGGTGGGATGTCATGATCCTCATGTGTAGATTCTACTAACGCCTCGAGGTTTTGGTGTAACGGTTTGTTACAAATACTGTGTCCATGATCTTAATACTAGTCTCCATATTCCACGTATTGCTACTACTAGCGACAAGCCTCAACTTATGGATGACCCACCTCATTTACCACCACTCAAGGGAGCTATTTGTTTGCTAGATGCCATCCCTTCTCCGCCACCTACTAATACTGCTATTATTCCATATCAGGGGCCTGTCCCATCCTTGGACGTCGCTCTACCATCTACATCCTCATCATCCATTCACCCACCATTCACTTGCACACTCTTCATACATGGTTCTTATTGGGAACACATTCCATTAGATCCTACTTTACCTAAAACTATATGTACGCATGAAGGTTTAGCTCACCTAGGTTTTTCTATTGCTGATATTTTCCCACCACCATATAACTCTCACTTATATCATGGGTTGGTCCATGTTACAGCCACCTATGGGATTCATGTCTTTCATCTTGATGTTTTTATTGTATGCACTCATGCTACTTTCCCTCTCACATTAGGACAGTCCTGACTTGACTATATTGGGGGTACCCTAGATCCAGATCATATAGATATATCCTTTCCCATGCCTTTTGGATGCATTATCATCTACAATAGTTCTTTCCTTGGTAACACACAAAATCTCCATTGTTGGTATGCACACAGGGGCTGCCCATGCCCTCCATTCATTGGGACGAGGAGTATGCTATGGGCATGTACCATTTACATCTTAATGGCTTATTACATGATCAACATAATACTATAGATTACCAAATTACTAATGCATATTCATTCGTTTTCGATCTAGAGGATGACAATATCCTTGATGAGTTTACGTAGTCTCTTTTCACATTACCAAGGGGGCATCTCATTCCTATATCCCCCTCCCATAGGACACCTTTCTCCTCTTAGCATTATTATTGCATTTATATTTTTACGTAGTAATTACATCCAACTCTTTCCATTCATATTCGTTTCATCATTATATACATAACACGGGGGACCTTAGGCTCTCCTTATCATATGTTTGTTCACTCATCTATAAACATTTGGTGGGCATAGAATCTTCCCCCACTATGCTAGCATATGCACATAACCATCTGTTCATCTTCCTACATAGGCGTATTAATCACACATTCTAGCACCATCATTACTCGATGACACACTCTTTTGCTTCGGTTCACACTTGATCTATCAAGGGTTACCATTACATTGAACCCCACACACTACACTATAGATATTATACATTACATTTCATCACACATCGCATGCTATACACCAATACATACTACGCTTAGTTTACATTCTACTATTATTTTACATGCATCTTGCATCATACATAGGTCATTCTACATATCATATATCCTAGTCATTCTACACATTACATACATTATTAAGCTATCTACGTACATCGTCCAATCATACATTACACATACCTACCTCATACACATTCTACATACTATGCTAGGTTACATTACATATGATTCTAGCTTTACATTTCATCCCTACATCTTACATTACTAGTCCACTACATCTATTACATCGCATTTTACACATCCTACACATCTAGCATTGCCTTTTACACCACACATTTACAAACCCTCCTCACCACATGGTTGTTTCATCATTAAACCTACTACATTCTTTTCTACACGCTGCCCTAACCACCCTATGACATACTTTAGTTCCTCGTTCCATACTTGACTGACAAGGGTTTACAAATTAAATGGACGTCACACTCACAATGTGGCATTCCATCCTACGACATTCCTAGGCTCGTGACATATGATTTAGGATAAATCGTCACTCACTCTTTCTATCTAATAATGGTATACACTTTAGGTTAGATCAACACCTTCACTATATCATCTTGTAGTGGTATACACCTTAGGTTACATCACCACTAGTTAGCATTCATCTTATAGTGATGTACGCTTAGGGCTAAATCATCACTTATCCTTACCACTCATCTTATAGTGATATACACTTAGGGCTAAATCATTACCCATCCTTTCATCATATATTGATATACGCTTAGTGTTAAATCATCACTCATCCTTTCATCATACAATGATATACGCTTAGTGATAAATCATCACTCATCCTTTCATCTTGTAGTGATATATGCTTAGGGCTACATCATCACTTGTTCATTCATCATATAGTGATATACGCTTAGGCTAAATCATCACTCATCCATTCATCAAGTCGTGATATATGCTTCAGCTATAGGGTTCACACACATCCTTTATATATGTTGCACTTCATCAACACTACATACACACTCATCACAATGCGCTAGACAAACAACAAACACTACTCGACCATTTCCCGATGACGCACTCTCATTTACGGTTCATTCTTGACTGCTAAGGGGGAAAATATCATTGCATAAACTTCCACTCGGGGGGCATGTGGCTCCTATTATTCCATCCTGCATTCCATTCCATCCATTCACAACATATTGCATTGTCTTGGAGCATTTAGTCTTGTTTACTAGTGTTTTACATGATCACTTTATTACACATGTTAGATGAAATCCGTATATGTCATTATCTATATCATACATACATGGGCATTCACGCTTTTGTTTTATGTGATCACAGATATAAGAATCCTACATGTGGCATGGATACTCAGCTTCTACCCTTCCTATACTGGTCATTGGGGGCATCCACATTCATCTTTTCAGGTGTTATTGTTTCATTTTGTACTTAGCACTTTTACATTTGGTTATACATGCTTTGAAATATTGGTTATTTCTCTAACATGCTAACGGGTGTTCCATGTGTAACACTTGTTTTGTAGGATTATATGTTTCCATGACTACTTGTTTGTTTGTTTCTACTTGTCTTCTTTGTTTGCCATTGTATGCGGGCTTTGCCCTATGTTTGTGTGCACACTTGCTTGTTTTTTGTGGCCATGATGGCCTTGTGTGTCTTGTGACATCATGAGTGATGTCCTATATTTGTAGTATGATTTATGAGACTTATTTAATTTCTTACGCGTTTTCATTTACTACATTGTCTGCGTAGCTTACACATTTTCTATGTATACATTGATTTCTTTAGACTTGTCTTTGGCTAGCATTTTTGTTTATGCGTGCCTCGGTTTATACCAAACACTTTCTAGGGTACACAGCTTTAGAGTGCGGCATGTCCTCTTTAAGGGCTGCATTATCCTATCAATGACGTCACATGCTCCCCTAAAAAGGGGGGCATCATTTGGGGTTTACATACTAACACAACGCAGATTACACCGGTTCAAGATAAAGATTGCACTTTCGCCCTTGGCATTGTGGGTTTATATACAACGAGTGGGTTCAGACTATTCTACAAACCCCATACACAACGAATTTTACATGACATGGTGTCCTTAGCATTTTGGGAAGCGATTCTGTGCTTATGGGTTAAAGTGGGTGTGCCTCTCTACACTACTTTGCCGGTGGCATCGTATCGCCCAAGAAACTAGGATGCTATAAAGATATCTTCACACATTTCAGTAGAAGCGGTTAGATCTTGGAGGACACATAACATTTTCTCCCTACATGTCTTTAGCTAGGGTGGCGTGAGATCACCCAAAAAACTTGCAGTAGTACAAGATATTCTTCTACACCCTTTTTATCGACATGGATTAGGTGCACATGTTCCATTTACATTTTCATTTAGCGTATTTTACATTTGCGTATTTTACACATTTCTATGCACATGTGTATTTTACATAACATTTTTACATACATACATATTTGACTACTTGATCGTTTTCTCCTTACAGTCCATTGTATGAGAAACAAGCTGTCAAATCGAAAACAAACAACAACAACAACGTCAACAACAACATTTCACGACAACACATGCTTTACTAACCATGCAGGTACACTACACACCGCAACAACTACACACGTGTTCTCCCTAGGTTCACTCTCATCACTTTTTCTATGTGCATTTTTCATCTTTATATTCCACGCTCCTCCATCTTCTTTTTGTCATTCCATGCTTGAGTCTAGTCCTTTGACGTGTTTCTACTACACTCTCCATGGATATTAGGTACGCACTTTTATCTACTTTATGTTACTGAGCTTTTAGCTCACCAACATAAAGTGGGGGCAAAATGTAGTCACAAAATCATGCACTTTAGACATTATTTAGCTCGATCTCATACTACTATTTATAAGGTTCTTGAGTGAAGAAAGTACTAATTAATCCCATCTTTTGGCCATCTTATTTTACTTTTATTTCGTCATTCCCACACATTTTTATATACATGCCCAAATGTTTTGGCACTTTCCTGTCATTTTAGCCTAAACTAGGGCACCGAAGCCTCGTACTTAGGGAGCCTCGGTCCTTTTCAAATCTTCTCCGCCACTTTTTGGGTATTTTCTAACCATTTTTCATCTTTATCTTTTTCCTAGTCAGCCATTTCGAGGTTAATTACGAAATTAGATCAAGAGAACCCTATAAATATAAAGTTATGAGACCATAATGAGGGTCCTAACATCATTTACTACTATCACTCCATCTAGAGTTGCATCCATTGCATCACTTGCATCCACATAGTTCCATGCATCAAGGCTAGGAGATCTGCATCAACACACACACTTCATAGGGGATTCTATTCTATTCCATGCACACATGCTATTACATTTTCTATATTTAGTTATTGCTCGCTATTTCACATAGTGTGCGACTGACACAAGAGCACCTAGGGCACAACATGCACACACACACCAGAACTACATTTGGGTCTGAAATGTAGTGCAACACTTAGAGTAGTAAGCCCACTGTTGTGGCAGCTGAGGTTAGTTTGACCCATTCATTTGCATTTTTCTATTTTTAGGGTTTTGATACTCCTTTTGTCCCTTTGCAGTTGTCATTATATTATTATGTACATTCGACGTAGTTCAACAAATCCAAGTCGCATGTGCAACGAAAGTCACAGTCATCTTTCAACTATGAAAGAATCAGATTTCGATATTTTCGAGACCAGGGGCACCTATTTCGCATACCGAGCGCTTTGGGGTGCCCCAATACCCTCATAGGCACTTGATCCGCTCGAGATCCTCTAGATCCACCCTTTTTGGGACCTCTGTGTAGCTGTTCCTCCTTCTAAATTTCATGTCGGACTGTGACAATCATCTATAATAAACTCGAGTTCTTTCCTCACTTTAATCTTGCACATTTAGGGTTTTATTTCCATTAGTTTTAATTATTTAGTCATTTTATACTGCTTTAGAATATTTATTTACAACGTTTATGTCCTCCTAGATTAGATTAACTATCTTAACATACTCCTAGTTTATCCTAATTTTAGTTAATCAGATCATATATCTTATGAGCATCCCAAACACTACCACCCATTACGGACATGAGAGCCTTGAACACTACGCCCTTACCCTCCTTTTCCTAATTTTGAATTGCCACATCATTTGGTATCTTTTCTAAAGTCTCTTTTATCACTTTGGGTCAGCCTTTTTGGTTGTTAATGATGAAATTCAAAAAGGGAATCACACACACACACACACACCCCCCACACACCCCACACACCCACATACACACGCACGCGTGTACGCACACGCGCACATACACACATAACTTACTATTATCGGGGTTGGGAAATCGAGCTAATTCTTACTATCTACTACTTGGGTAAAGAGAAACATTCAAGGATTACATTTGGGATGTAATTGTTCACCGAAGTGGCGTTATTTTTGAATTTCATTTCACACATTCATATTGGTGGAAAATTAGTTGTAGCCCGCTATCTTGGTGTGATTGGCACAAGGGTGACCTAGCTTTAAGGGACATAAATTCAATCACACACACACACACACACTCCAAAACTACATAGAGTCTGAAATTTAGTACAACACTCGAGTGAAAATACATTGGGGTGAATGTCGAGGTCGGTCGACTTAAGCATATGCATTATTTGTTTCATCCAATTTTTGCTTGAGCTTTGTACGGGTAACTAGGGTTTGTTTTGCAGGTTGAGGTGTGACATAAGAACCATACATCGAAGTTGATGTGACATGAAGTGAAAGAAAGAAGACATTTTCAAACCAAGAAAATACGAGAAGCAAAGCATTTTCTAGGACACTAGTGCTCAAATAAGACACTAGCACTTAGGTGGTCTTGTCCAAGAGTTCCCGAACTCAATTTCTCGAGATAGAGCTCGCATAGTCTAGATCCAACCTTCTCACTGTTCTCTAGCCTAGAATCACCCGATCTCTTGATATAAACTAACTCATTCTTACTTCCTATCTTACATACTTGCTTGTACTTCACATGCTTGATCTTGGTTGTTATTGCTATATCCATTTGATCTTAGTCCTTTGATTAAGATTTAAGATTTTCTTTAAATCACAAATATCTCACATCACTCCACTACACTCAAGAGCTATCAAGATATCATTCCAAGCCTTAACAAGAGAATTCAAAGTTAGCCAAAACTTATCCAAATTCTTCCCTTAGTCAAGTATTTGTTGTCATTTATTTTGAGCAAAAAGAAGGATTCATTTGTTTGCATGGATTTTAGCATATAGGAGAGAGAGAGAAATATTCTCTTATATAGGGATATCTAGTTTGCATTAAATTTGCTTTGAGCCCTAATTGCATACTATTTTTTTCCCGAACTAGAAGAATCCTGTATTCAGTTGGCTCAAGGGCAAGCACAATATTTGGGAATCACCCCTCGAATCTAGGTTTAACCATGATAGAATGACCACTAGCGTAACTTGGCCTTTGAAGCTCCTCTCCATTAGAGATACCTTGAGCAACATAAACCATCTAATGATAGCTCTAGTGATATCGATCCCTCCATTTAAGGTTAGAATCTCTAGGGAATACTCCTAGTGGAAACTGTTGATCTCCACGTAGACACCTATTTATGACCCCTTAGTGTCATCCCCTTTTGGTAGCTCATTAATCTTTACAAATATTTTAAATATTTTAATCACTATCCTAAGTTTTAAAATCCATTATTATTTCTACCCCCATTACTGTTAATTCACCCTTTGTAATCATCTAAAGTTATTTTCTTAACCACCTACTTACCCACATCCTATCCCAAAATCCTAAATTAGTAAAGTTGTTATACTCCTTATCCTCGAAACTACGTCTTATCACTTATCCCACATGAACAATCCTGAATCAACCCATTTTAGAGGTGGTTGAAACCTCTCCCTTGAAGGTTGCTCTAAATATGTCGAATCGCTAGTGATTCTCTTCAATCGCTAGCAACCCTATAAACATAGGTCGACCGCCTGATTTGACAAGTGAAATCATTGTGAGCGAAGCCCTATTCCTTTGCGATTTGAAGCAATAATCAACGACATATAGGCGACCATCTTGAGATCATTTGAGGAGCCACACTCATTCCACAAGCACACCAAATCCCCATCGATTTCTTCCTTCTTCCCATGTGTTTCATCATCATACCAAGGTATCTCTCGATTGCAAATGCTTTATCATTATATCTCAGTAACTTCATTTTCAATTAAAACAATAACCATTTCATTAATTTATCTGGATGAATCAATTAATCGTTTGTGAACCAAATATATCCGTTTATTAATATTTTGCAAAAATCGCCAACGATTCTTCTAATTCTTTGCAATTCCCGATTTTTTTATAGCTTCATTATTTTTTATCATACTTTTAAAAATCATTTCATGTTGATCCTTTTGCCAAAGCATGGATCTTCTGTAGATGACTGTTCCAGGTATCTCTCATCCAATCACCAACATTTACAATATTTCGATCGTCCAACAACCATTCATGTGGGAGTAGTTTGACATCCTCCATGAACTCACCTTGTGCATGATTTCCTTCGCACCAAACGTCGAGGACATCGAAGAGCAACCCGAGTTCCTTAACGAAATACAAGAAGTAATCGAGGAGTTCAGTACGATTACTTCGAGGACTTCGATATTGCCACTCTCTTAGCTTGGGCCGCTTATGAAACCGAACAAGACCTTAATATCCCTCTCGAATTTTAAATCATTTATTGTCATTTATTTTTATCATTATCAAACTTAATTGTATCAACATGAGTGACACCCACACAAGGAAGTCCATTGATTCTTGGGACTGACCTTAATCGAAACTCACCATATATCTATCTAATATATTTTGGTTTAATGTTTTTGCCTCGTAGGATCTAGACCCCGTTAGAGTTTGGAGCGCCAGTATGCGGATCGAGATCAACACATCAACTACCCTTTAGTAGATGACCTTAAACCCTACAATAAACGAGGTATTGTGGTTTGTTTTATGTTATTATAATTTGAATTAAGATTACACTATTACACTCCACTCAGCCATATGGAGGCCTCATGGTAAACTCTCATGTCCCCGAGAACAAGGGCCAAGTGGAGGAGAAACTCTTCCAACAACATGCTTGATAGCGAGCTTTTCCCTACACAACTATGTGTTCGCTCCATACTAATATGTTGTGCAACACTTCTCTAATTGGAAATAGTCCATACCAATTTTATTACATACGATTCATGTTTCTATGAGTCAATTTATAAGATATGGAATTGGACCTAGGGAGAAGCCTTTTAAAGACAATGCATCTATCCTAAGTAGGTTTTCACATATCAAAGGCAAAGAAACTTGTTGGTCACGAAAGTTAAGAGAGAGATTAGTAGCATGAGAAGGACATAGTAACAACGACCACTTTGACTTGGATGCAAAGGCAGTGGCTACCGCTAGTGTGCTCATTTGCACTTTTGCTCTAGAAACACTTTTGTGTAGAGTCAAATTTGCAGTATGTTTCAGCTTATTTTCAAATCTATTGTGATCATTTACAAACCCTCTATTTGCACTAAGGTGGATAATTCAAGGTTAATATTTTAAGACTCCCACTCTTTATTCAAGCTTAAGAAAGAAGCGTTACGAAAAATCAGCATTAAAATTTTATTTTGGTATATTAGTTCATTTTAAAGTGAATTAAGATGATTTTTTTCTAAAATAAAATGTGTCTTTTTGATCCTACATTTTCTTCCAATTTTTGAAACTCCGGCTTTGGATTGGAATTTGAAAGGTTTTTTTAAAATATGTTCTGGATACAATTTATTTCATGCCATGGCAAAATGTATGAGGGCCTCTCAGGCCCAGAAAAAAATGGATGAAAGGAGAGCGACCAAGTCTCCATCATCATGTCCAGGAGAATCTGAAGATGAAGAGGAATATGATCCCTTCAAAGAAGAGGATGTTCCTCAGAATTACAAGGGCTATGAGTGTGACAAATGGTTTTTCTAGAATGGACAGCTTTTGTGACTCTCATAGCAGGATTCATATCAAGCTTCATAGCCGGGCCTTTGGCGAAACATACTTTATGGGGATTACAGTTATGGAAGTGGTTTTTGATGGTTCTGGTTATCTTCTGTGGGAGACTGGTCTCGGGATGGGTAATTCATCTTATGGTATTCATGGTGGAGAGGAATTTCCTTCTCAGGAAGAGGGTCCTCTACTTTGTCTATGGATTGAGGAAGAGTGCTAAGATCTGCCTCTGGTTTGGTTTCGTTTTGTTGGCTTGGAATGTAATGTTTGATAAAAAGGTAGAGTTCAAAGTCCTCTTTTGTTCCATAATCTCATATATTTGTACATGAAAGCACAAGTTTATAATCAAATCAAAATATGTCCATGGTGAACACAACATACAAAACTAAGCCAGATAAATTTTTTTAGAACAAATAACGCTATGAATTCAATCCCGGTTTAAAAAAAAAGGGTATATTTTATAGATGCAATTTGCACTATTTTTCCATACTACTTTTATTTGTTAATGCATCTTTTCTTTCCATGTTTGCCACTAACATAGAAACTCAATTTTGTCATTATACAGTCTTTATTACTATGTCTAATCTCTTTTCCAGTTTAATATTTGATGAATGCTTCCAACAGGTCGAGATAACTACTCACAACAACAACGTTTTGTGTTCCATAAAGAGGCTCCTATTTTGTTTTCTGTGTGCTGCTTTTATATGGCTATTCAAGACACTACTGGTGAAAGTCTTGGCTTCTACTTTTCATGTCAATACATATTTTGACAGAATTCAGGAGTCCATATTGCATCAGTATGTGCTTGAAACTATCTCTGGCCCTCCACTGATGGAGATCTGTCAAGCCCAAGCCCTGACAGATAAGAAGACCATGAAGAAGGAAGGAGAAATTCAAATTCAAATAGATTCTCCTACTAGGAATAAGAATGTTATGGCAAGCAAGAAGAGCTTTAGGAAATGCTACAAGGAGGAGGGGGCCTCCAATATGATAAATATTGAAAAACTGCAGAAGCTTAATCAGAAGAATATCTCTGCTTGGAATATGAAGAGATTGATCCGTATGATAAGGCATTCGAGAATCGCTACCATTGCTAATACAATTGACAGGTCTGTCAATTTCCACAAACATAATACAGAAATTACTAGTGAATGTCAAGCAGCAGTTGCAGCTAAGAGGATATTCGAAAACGTTGCTAAGCCTGGAACAGAGTAAGTATCCATTCCATCCCTTGTTTTGTCATATGATTAGTGATGTATTATATGTATGATTAATAGAAGCTGTTTTTCAAACAAAATAAATAAAAATTTGCTCAGCCTAGAACAGAGTGAAGACCCACTTACTTGAAGTGCTATCTTCCCCTTACATAGACTCTGTAACCCACTGAAGTACCATATTAAGTTTTAAACTTGGTTTTACTAACAGTCTTTTAAGAATCAGAGAATCTTAGCAGTTTTTTCTTTGCATGTAATGATGACCCAGTTTTGCTAGACTATTCCGATGCAATTTTGCTTGAAATAACTCCATTCAAGCATTTAAACTGGTAACCTAAGTATACTGCAACATCTTGTATTTTATAACAAAATAATACTATTCTCAAATATTAACTCTTCCATAAAAGGGGTTGTAGTCTAATTGGTGTCTAGGATAGTCAAAGTGTTGTCAAACTATCCACCAAAATAGATATTGGTGAAGATTAAAAAAGGGATGAAATTGGATCTGACTTCAAAATAAATTTTCCAAAATGGATACCCCTTAATCCTTACCACCCAATACCAACAGATGCTAAGCTTACATACAAATAGAGCAGACAGTATCAGGAAATTTCAAACCCCGTGGTTTATCTACTTCTGGGGAGATGGATATGTTAAGACTTGTATCTATAGCAAAGCAAAAACTTAGCCTAATTGGTATCTAATATTCTGCAGGTGTATTGAGGAAGATGATCTTCTGAGGTTCATGAGGAAAAATGAAGTGAGCAGAGTCTTTCCTCAATTTGAAGGAGCCATGGAAACAGGGAGGATCACTGTATCATCTCTTACAAACTGGGTGGTAAGCAATTTAATTTTTTTTTCCTGTGCATGTAAACTTTACTTTTGTGTGCAATGTTATATTCATTTCATGTTTCTCTTGACCTGGTTTCGTTACCTTATAATGACAGAAACAGCACAGAAAGAGTTGAACCATGCAATATTACTTCTATATCTGTCGTCTCTTTTTAATGACACACTGACCAATTTACCATGTTGGTGGCAGGTGAATGTATATGTAGCAAGGAAATCACTTTCCCACTCTCTTAATGACTCCAAAACAGCAGTTAAACAGCTACACAGACTGATCAATGCAGTTGTGATTATAATCGTAGTAATGCTTTCTTTGGTTCTTCTAGGCATTGCCACCTCCCATGCTATTGTTATTATATTATCTCAGCTGCTGTTAGTGGCGTTCATGTTTGGAAATACATGCAAAACAATCTTTGAAGCCATTGTGTTCGTATTTATCATGCATCCATTTGATGTGGGCGATCGGTGTGTTGTTGATGGAGTTCAGGTACTTAGCTGATGAATTTTATATAAGTTACTCCTTCAAGAAACAGAGTATATCAATGTACACAAATTGCCAAAATAGGTGAGTGGGAGCTAAAAGTGCATGTAACTAAATTAGACAAGTCTAGGAGTACTCAAGATTTACCTCTGAGCTATAACAGAAAAATTATAGTAGTAGAAAAACACTTCACCCATGACTTGAAGAATACAAAAGCGTCGATTGCCGACCCTAGGTAGTACTGTGATGGGCAACCTTTAAAGAAGTTTCAGCCCTGTAAGCATCGCCTAAATGTAATGAGTATCAAGTATGTTAGGAAACTATAGACTTTGCAGCAGTGAATTCACAGAAAGTTGAATAACAAAACTACTGTTTACTGTGATGGGCAACCTTTAAAGAAGTTTCAGCCACGTAAGCATCGTCTAAATGCAATGAGTATCAAGTAGACTGTTTATTCTTATGAGAGATGAATTCTTATGAATTACTACTGAAATATAAGTTAATGTCAATTGATTCTAAAACACAGTTGAAAATCAAAAATCATATCACATAATTTGATGAAATGCAAAAATACCAAGTTTATAAGTATCAACTATATTTCAGGTGAAGATTGTCCTCAAAACAGTCTAAGAACGCCTTCTCAAAAATGGCATGTGCTTTAGGGAACTAGTGATCTTATCCTTGAGTTACTACTATAGAGGGAGTTTAGATATGAAGAGATAGCTTGCTTAGTTTGTTTATCTGAGATTTCAAGAAAAAATGAAATGTGTTCTATATCTATTATCACTTCAAGGAACAGTATCAATTAATTATCTCAGGTTTTAAATTCAACCCTGTGCAACTAACATGTTTTTAATGGTACAGATGGTTGTGGAAGAAATGAACATCCTCACAACAGTATTTTTGCGTTACGAAAACGAAAAAGTATACTATCCAAACTCTGTATTATCTACAAAACCAATCAGCAACTATTACAGGAGTCCGGATATGGGAGAGACTATTGATTTCTTTGTGGATGCTACTACTTCCGTGGAAAAGATTGCTGCATTCAAGGATAGAATACGCAGGTTCTTAAATTTTTTATTAGTTGTTTCCTTGTATGCATTAATAATTCAACTTACTAATATATGTGATGAATAAGTTCTTCCATTTACAATATATAAAATTCTTAATTATGTTTGATGTGACTTTTCAAATTCATTATTTTGGTATGGAAAACATAAACAAACTTGGGTATCTGCTTATAAGACCTTAAAGAGCTACCTTTTGTATATCATACATTTATGATTTCTATGCCATTTTCAATAATGAAATTCAAGTGTTTTGTTTCTGGTGTGCAGCTATATTGAAAGCAAGCCCCATCATTGGCATCCAGAGTATAGTGTGCTTATTAAGGAGATTGAAAACATCAATAGAATGAAAATAGGAGTTTGCCTCACCCATACAATGAACCATCAGAACATAGGCGAGAAGTCAAATAGAAGATCTGATTTGTTGCTGAAAATGAAGGAAATATTTGAGGAGCTTAAAATAGAGTATCATCTTTTGCCTCAACAAGTTAATGTTGAGTTTATTGGGTCAGGACGTAATTATCCACTACGTTCCCAGTCAATGGGCTGTTCAAAACTCGTCAAAAGGTAAAAATGTTATAATACTATTCACTACCCTTGTAAAAATATGGAATAAACTATTAACAACATTCAGGAGTGTTTATGGTGAAAAATAACTAACATTCAAAATTATCATAAAGATTTTTTTGAAATTGACCATGTATAAGATTTGTAATATAAGATTTTAATTGTATATGTATTGTACAAATTAACATCATAAATATACATTGAATATTTTATAAACAATGACTTGTTTTCCTTCATAAAAATAAAGATGCGTGAGCTATTAATAAAGAATCTTGGATCTTGAAGCATTTTGTGATAATTCACATGAAATATATTCTTTAACCTTGACAACATATAATTATAAATCAAAAGTTTCTAAAACAAAACAAACTCATATAAAAAGGGATATTTAATCTCCAATCAAAAACACATTCACAATAAAAACCAACAATAACATTGATTATGAAAATATTTTCCTATTATGAAATTTATATTCATATTTAACTATTTACAAACTTTTTAAAACAATATGAATTGTTATATAATGCAACAAATTTGTAATATTCATGCACATGCCAATGTTCCGACACCATCCACAAATATTTCTTAGTTTATACATGTCCAGTCTCAATAGTTGATACATGATGATGCTACTCATACCACTTTTAACCAAATCTTTGTTAGTATAAGTTCTTTGTGGAGATGGTGCTCGACCAAAACAGAAAAGCTCTAAAGTTGTTGGGCATTCAAAAACAGCTCCTTCGATTGTCATTCTTTGAGGAGTTATTGGAGGAAGTGCTTATCAAAGAAAAATGGTTCATAACTAGAGGTCAAATATGTCGATTTAATAGTCATTCGCAAAGTCTTCTTGATCTTCACACCTAGATCACGAGCAATGGTGTGCCATTTTAAATGGTAGAGGATTTTTATTGTCGTTTTCATTTCATAGACAAGAACGAGGCATTCCAAGTTTGCCTATGGTCATGGGAACAACACCTCCTCTTGATGAAGCCATTGTGTCCAACATTGAACCCCATCACTTAATCTTTCAACACTAGGCTTGTCTGGGTACAAATGCAACATCTTCCATTTTAGTTTTGGGTTTAATTGAGCATTATGACAATAGGCAATATCGAGGGTGAGTATTTGTTAATGAAATCCTCTACAAAAATAGTTTCTCATACCACTTTTGTCCAAATCTTTGCTAGTATACATATTTGTAAACAACCTTTATGTTGAAATTGACCTCAAAGTGAAGGATTGCCTTGGACTCAAGCTATCGATTATAAGGGTTTACCCTTTAGATGCCACAAATGTTTTGAAATAGGGCACTTGGTTACTAACTGTCATTTTTCCAAATATAATATGGAGACATCCTAGTGGAAGGATGCTCTTCTCGACCTTCTTAAAGTAAAAGAAACATTAACGATATCTCAAAAAACCCTAAGAGTGATGCTTCGGGTTCTTCTCTAGATATGAAGTCCTCTTCTTCAAAATTTATTAAGGCCTCTACGGTGGTGAGGAATCAAGAGGGGTGAAAGCCATGGTGGAGCCAATGGATATTAAGTTAATCACGAATGTTACTCATGGTTCACAACCCATTAGTGAGTTGAAAATAACTATCCCTTTTTTTCTCCAATATGATGATTTAGGAGATCGTGCGGAGTAGGTTGTGGTGGGAAAGAAGAAAAGAGAACTTCATAAGAAGACAATTGAACCATTTAAGATGAATCTTCGTTCCAAAAAGGAGTCGGTGGGGCCGAGAATTATCAATTTGGAGGACTTGAGTATGATGGATTATGACGGGTGTCTTTGGTCGGTTAGGGGTTCCATTATCCGACAAGAACTCTTTGTTGAGGGGTTGGTAAAGTTCCGTTGTTGTTCGGTTTCCATTTGAGTATAGCTTCGTTGGACATTTGTTTTAGTGTGGGATTTAATGTAACATCTTTATGGATTTGTACAAGGTTATGGGAGCCTTTCAAAATCCTTATTAGATGATAGGCCTTTCTAAAGTGAAATTTCTTGTAACATCTTCTTGCTAGTCATTATTCATACAACAATAATGGTTGTTAATTTGTTTTTTCATTCTTTTTAATCTATTTTCATCACCCAAAAGCAGGGAATTTGATGGGACATAATGAGCAAAAAAAGGCACGGGCCTTATGTTATATGTTATTGTTACATAATCAATGCCTCTTATTGTTGTTATCATTTTCACAACTTTTGGAGCCCTAAATCAAAGGGTCCCAATAGAATCACGAATTTGGTATTTCATGAGACAATTAATCATTTTTCATTTACATAATTTCAGTCATGAATATTCATTGTAATACTTTTTGCTTCTATAAACATTTGAAGGAATATGATCTCTAGAATTATTTTTAATTTCTAAGAGTCTTGCATGCAACAATTCACCTTTTTCCATAAAAATTAATCAATGGAACATAGGAAATTAGAAAAAGTATAGGCAATGAAATGGAGCTCAATGATTTTCCTTCAATCGACTGCTTCTTCCTCTCAAATGTAAATACAAAAACAATGAGTTTCCAACCTTTGGGACAAAAAAATTCAAGAATACATTACCACTTTCCAATTCCAAACACAACATTACCCAACTATGATAATGAAACAAGAAAACAAACCAATTTTCCTATTCATAGATATACATCTACAATGTATGCCATTTGGGTCATATATGTGGATAATTTGTACCAAAATTAGTGTGATTTCAACAACATGAGGCAACATGGCATGCTTTACAATAACTTATTTGGTTACCATACATATTTTATGGCCAACTAGAATAAGGATGGTTATTTTTCCATGTAGATAACAACCTCCCATAAGTTCTTTCTATGCTCTGTATCCAATCGAGTAATAGTTTAAGTTTGTGTTGGCATGTAATTTTGCACGTATGCAAAATATGACAACAATGTAAGGGGACAAAGTCCCTCCTCAATGATGGGTGAGGTTTCCCTTATTGAAAACCAAAAAGGTATGTACAACTATACATTCAAAATTGTATTCTAAGTGGTTTTGGGATTTTTTTGTGAAGAAAAGAAATAGATAGAAAATGAGGAAGAAAGAAGTGAGAGGATGTAGATGAAGAATTGAGAAAGGGGACTATGCAAGATTAATCAAACACATATCATAAGCTTGAATGCACTATAGAAACTAACATAATAACCAACAATTGAATTGAAGACGTGGAACTCATAGAGAACAAGAGCCTTCACATTTATCAAACATAAGAATAATAAATGCTAAAGAAAGAAAGAAACATAAGACACATAATTCTCCATAAATAATTCTTTATTTCTCTCTACACAAAAACACGAAGTTTCTCATTATCTCTCAACAAAAGTATTTTCTCCTTTCTTCAAAAGTACCTTATAAATGATCTATAACTTCCTTTTATAACCCAAAAGTTGGTTAGAAAGTAGTTAGAGTTTTTGTGACATCATATTAGGACATACTAGAGTCACTTTAATTAATTATCATTATTTTAATAAACTAAAGTCACTTTATGGCTCAAGTGACTTAATAAAAGTATTACAAATATTTCAATTAAGTGGGTACATGTGGACCCCACTAGAAAGTAACATGGAAAACACATAGACTATAACATTGACATATAGATTTTAACATGACACCTAAGATTAGTGTCTTATCCATTGGGCCAAGAGTCTACCTATTTTGATCCATCTTGATCACCAAGGACAACCTCATCATAGCATTGAAATATTATTTTGAAAATCCCGGGTCCAAGCATTTCTCCATTTTGAATTTCTTGAATTTCTCTAGTGATTCCATCTATCTCGAACAATCAAGGAAGTAATGAGGAGAAATGAAAGTCTCATAGGTGACTTTCATTTCCAAAATACTACCAGGAACCATATGAAATTCCATCATTTTCTCTTCCATGTTGGTGAACACACTTGAAGCTCGATAATTTTGTCAAGAGAATTGGTACATAAATTTGTCGAGGAAGAATATTGATTCTAGACTAGATCGATCAATTACGCTTTGAGAGATTGCATGAAGCTCCTTTGATTGTGATCGTCAAATAAATTGTAAGGGATTTACTCAATAAACTCTTATATTTCACACATGATTGATTCTCGTTTATCATTTACATCATCAAATTGTACTTTGACATCATTGAGTACCATTTTCCTGAATTTGACAAGATTCAACCATTCAATGTGAAGCCCATAGTGTTTGAAATCTAGGATACCTTTGACAACAAGAGATGAAAAGTCTATTTGTGCAAGTTCTCATTTTTCAGGAGAAATCTTATAAGAGTGGTCATCATGATCCTGAGAGACTCTTTGAATTGAAAATTTGAATCTAGATTATAAGTATGGACCTTATCGTAGATTCTTATAGCTTCATAAATGATTCATAGACCCTATATTAAAAAATTCTCAATCTATGATTTGGTTACATGACCTAGATTATTCATTTCTTTGGAAAAAAAGAGTGTCTCTTGATATGGTACTTCTGGGGACAAAAAAATTGAATACCGAGAAGAACTTAGATTGAAGAGGCGTTGTACATATGCTATTAAATGCCAATTTTCTTACTTGAGTTGAATTTCTTGAGATTTGTAATTTTTCATCTATTGTAGAACTACATCAATGGATTATCAAGTATGAACAACATCACTTTCCATAGTTGACTTGCCAAGGATTACTCTAGAGACTTCGTAACAAGAAACAACAATTTCCCTTTAGTCCTTATTAACAATGTGTGTTGTTATGTCGACATACTAGATTTCATGCCAAAATAGTAGAACTTTGTTAGGAGATTTTGTAGATTCAATGTCAAAGAAAATATCCGGAGACACACAAATACAATAATCCAAACGCTTCATCACAACGGTTGTAACATGTCACTTTCTCTATAATTAAGATAAATGTAATTTTTTTCCCTAATCTGAGTGATATTGCAACAATAAATGAATAAATAATTAAGTACATAAATTAAGCCAAGAAAACTAAGCTAAAAGTATGAAACCCTAAGTGCAAAGAGAGGGTAGAAAGCCTTATCGATTCGCAAAGATCCTGAAGGTGCGCAGAGCTAGAAAACTGGAAAATTCAGATCACTAATTGTTGCAATGAAGCTAGATAAAATGTAGAGATGGAGGAATATGTTGGTGATTAAGCTAAATATGAAATATATATGCCTAATTTGAATGCAAGATTGCAATAAATAAATGAATAATGAAGTAAAATAGTAAATACTCAAGTAAACTAAGCAATAAATAATGAAACCCTAATGTGCAAAGAAGGGTAAGAGGCCTTATTTGGTTCGTCAAGTTCTAGAAAATGCACGAGAGATGGAAAAAGAGAAATGTGAAGAACTGATCATCGTACGTAAGCTCATAAAATTGTAGATATGGAGGATTTGGCTGTAGTGGGATGCTTGGAGAGGGACAGGGCACCCTTGTGGGCACCTTAGGAATTTTTTTGGGTGCTTGGGTCTATAGAAATGATCAGAAACCTGAATTCTCGGGAGTCGCATGATGTTTTATGACTTGCCTTTTTTTCGCTATGGATTCACACAATGATCACCGAGGTCACTGGAAACCTACAATGAAGAATAAACCTACAAAACCCTCAAATAGACATCAAATCCTAAAAAAGAAAGATGCAAAATGAGGGGTCGAGGATCATCTCACCGCCACAATGATGGACATACTACTGAGCACTGCATTACATCTCAGACCTAATGTAGTTCAATGTGTGTGTGTGTGTGTGTGTGTGTGTGTGTGTGTGTGTGTGTGTGTGTGTGTGTGTGTGTGTGTGTGTGTGTGTGTGTGTGTGTGTGTGTGTGTGTGTGTGCGTGCATAATTGTGCCCTAGGTTGCTCTTGTGCGTGTCACACTTGGAGTAGTGAGCAAGTAGTTAGATGTAGAATGTAGTAAATGTGTGCATAGAATAGAATGAACTTCCCTCATATGAAGTGTGATACAAAAACTAGCCCTTATGTCCCTTGTGATGGAGCTAGATGGATGTAATGGAGCTTTTAGATGCCTTGATGGATGTAACCTTAGGTGGTGATAGATAGTGCTTAGTGCTTGGTCGTTGATTATAATCATATAATTTTATATTTATATGATCCCTTAAGCTTAAATTTTGTAATTAACCCCAAAATGTCGACTACTAAAACAGATAAGATGATCAAATGGATAGAAAGGACCCAAAAGTGTGAATAAAGTACAAAGAGGACAGGAGCGCCCGGAGAGGGGACGAGGGTACCTAGCGCTACTGCATCCTAGGCTGGCGTCAATGTTCGAGATGACAAATGTCTTGAAGAGTAAAAAGGAAGAATGAGAAAGTAATGGTAAAAGACTCAAAGAAACAACATAAAATAAAAAAGTGACCAAATACATGGGTTAATTAGTACTTTTCTTGCTTATGAATCACATGAATAGTAGTATGTAATCAGGACTAGATAATTACCCAAAGTGCATGATTGTGTGTCTACATTTTCCCCACTTTATGTTGGTGAGTGAAAATATCGATAACATAAAGTAGATAGAGATGCATACCTGATACCCATGTAGATCGATGGTGAAAGCATGCCTAGGGACTAGAAAAAACATGGAATGATAAAAATGTGAAGCGTGGATGCTAAGGATGAGAAAGTGTAAAAAGTGATGATGAAAATGAACCTAGGGTGGAAACGCATGTGTAGATGTCATGATGTACCTATTATCGATGTCGATGTGTGTGATGTTGTTGTTGTTGGTGTTGTTGACTACCGCTTCCCATATGGATGGACCTGTAAAAGAGAAGTCAACAAGTAGTCAAATACACATGTATATGTAAAAAGTGTGTAAGTAAAGTATGTAAAAATTATGAAAATGAAAATGGAACATGTGCACTTGATCCGTGATGAGAAAAGGGTGTAGAAAGAATCCTGTAGATGATGTTGACACGCGATTTTTTGGGTAATCTCACACCAGTGTAATGAAAGAAGTGTAGGGAGAAATTTTTGGTATTGTCGCCAACCTTTAACTACTTCCCATTGTGAAAAACACCACTTTGCAGATGGTGTGCATGTGCTAAGGACTATCTTCCCTGTAAAATCCGTTGTTTATGGAGTTCTATAGACTGTGTTGAACTACCAATCATTGTATAATTGTCCCCTAGTCTCGGGCATCCAGGGAAAGACCATTATATTTTCCCCCTCGTCCTAGAAATCTAGGAAAGGTTGCTGTGTTAAGGACCCACGTCTAATTCTAAGCCCTGTCCAAAATGAAAAACTATGTTGATCTTTGATACCGTGTTGTGTATAATGTTGTATGGGGTAAGTGATTCACCCAAATGATGCCCCCCTCGTTTGGGGTGCATGTGACGTCGATGAAGGAGCATTAACCAAAAGAGAACTAACCACTACATTGAACAATGCCCTATAGGGGAATGGAATGTGCTTGGTAGAAGCCAAGGAACATGCAAACAAGTTGCTAGGAAAAAAAGTGTTAGTACAAGAAAAGACTCATGTAAAAGAAGAAATGTAAGCTACACAGATAATGTGTAAGCTAAGATGCAAACAAAGAAAAAGTAGATCAGAAAAGTGGGTTACAAATATGGAACATCACTCACAATGTCGCAAGAAAATCAAGGCCGTAGTGGTTGCAAGAAATCGAGAACAAACAAGTCATAGGGAAAATCCCATAAACAATAACAAGCAAAGGCAAACAAGAACAAACAAGAAACAAAAAACCATGGAAGCAAGTAGTCCTGCAAAACAAATGCTGCACATGAAGCACCTATTAACATGTTAGAAAGATAAAATGTATGTCACAACGTGTATAATATGATAAAATAAATTACTAAGTACAAAATGAAATAATAACACCTGTATTTTACGAAGAATAGATGCCCCAGAGCCACTATGGGACTAGTAATAAGTAATCTTGCACCAAGCATTTGTGCTTTGCGTGTAATGGATCTGTATAATCTACGATCACAACTAGAAAGGCAAGTGAACACACATGTGTGTATGATAAAGATAATGACATACAAGATATCTATCTAGCATGTGTAATAAAGTGAACATGTAAGAAAGTAAATGTAAGCAAGAGTAAATGCAACCAAGATACACAATATGTTGTGGATGAGGTGGAATATAATGTAGTGTGAATGATAGAGTAACGTGCCCCCCGAGTGGAAGTGTATGTATGCAATGAGGTTCATTTATTTATGCCCTTCAATAGTCAAGAATGAACTGTAAACGAGAGTACATCATTGGGAAATGGTTTGAGCGATGTGTTGTATGTAGAAAGGGGTGGTGAATAGAGTGATGATAGTGGAATGGTAATACGTTGATGATATTGTATGTGACATATGGGTGATGGATTTTGAATGTGTGATGATTTTAGCCTAAAGCGTATATCGCTAGATGGATGAGTAAGATACTAGTAAATGTGTTGATGTAGTACAAGGCATATATTACGAAATGGATGACTATGATGATGGTAGAAAACTTGATGATGTAGCACAAAGTGTATATCACGAGATGTATGGATAATATGCTAGAAAAGGGGTGATGATTTATCCTACAAGCATGTATCAAAAATGTGTGAAGAAGGCACTATCTAGGAATGCCACATTGTATAAAAAGAAAGGTTGATTGATTGATTGTGAAGATCGAGTGTAACATGATGTAAGTTTGATGAGGTGAGGTTCAATTTTGATTTGGACCCTCAATAGTCAAGTATGAATTGTTAGACTAGAGTGCATCATCGGGTAGTGAGTGCAAAGCGTAAAAGTGGATGAGTAAAAATGTCTAATATATAGCATATGTAATGATGAGAAGATGTCATAAGTATGTGATATGTTTTAGCATGCAAATAGAACTTGTTGGAAGTTGAATCGACATCGGTTAGAGTGTGACCGGAATCGGTCAGGGAAAGTTGGAATCGGTGACGGTTGGGCAGAACCGACATTGGTTACTTGTGCGATGAGTTTTAATTAACTCTCAGGATTTATTTCTATTTTTAACATCGGAATAGATTTAATGAATGTAATTGCATGGCTAAGTGCCCTAAAGTCTTAAACAACTATTTAAAGCATAAAGCCAGGGTTTAGAATTAGAGGATTGATCATAATTACAAGATAGTTATGTGAGAGAGAATTCTTTGTTAAGAATAAAAAATATTGAAGGAAGAAAGTATTGAAACATGTGAGAAGTGTAGAAGATTGTAAATCTTCATTATATATCTTGTCAAAGCTTTGGATAATAGATTGGCTTGTTTCTTGGTGGACGTAGCCCACACTGGGTGAACCACGTTAAATCTGGTGTTGATTTATGTCTCTTGTTTTGTATAATTCTTCTGTAGAATATCCACTTTTATTTGTATGTATGCTTAGATCTGATATATCATCTGATACAACCGGTGTGCTAACCCCAACAACTGGTATTAGAGCTTTGTTTGAGGGTTTTTTTGTTGATAGATTTACTCACAGAGGGTTTTCTGATTGAGTGGGAGTTACAACAATGATAGAAGATAATAAATACAAGGTAGAGAAGTTTGACGGCTGAAATTATCAATTATGGAAGATGCAGATTGAGGATTATCTGTATCAGAGAGATTTGTACTTACCATTGGATGAGAAGTCTAGACCTACGAAGATGACTGATGAAGAATGGAAGATTCTTGACAGAAAGGATTTGGGATCTATAAGATTGAGCCTGCAAATCTGTGGCTTCCAATATTATAGAAGTGGCTTCTACAGTAGACTTAATGAAATATCTTGCTAATTTATATGAAAAACCTAGTGCTTCAAATAAAGTTTATTTGATGAAGAAACTTTTTAGTTCTAAGATGCATGAAGGTGAATCTGCCTCTAGTCATTTGAATGATTTCTGATCTATTGTAAATCAGTTAAAATCGGTTTCAATACCGTTTGATGATGAAGTAAAAGCACTTTTATTCTTATGTTCTTTGCCTGATAGTTGGGACAACTTGGTAATGGCTGTTAGTAATACAACATCTGCTAATAATATTTTAAAGTTTGATGATGTGGTTAGTATAATCTTGAATGAAGAAATTCACAGGAAAAGTACAGAGGAAACATCATCTGGAAATGCTTTGAATGTAGAAAGCGAGGGAGAGCGAGAAGGAGAGATCTAAGAGTAAGAGTAATGGGAAATCAAAGTAAGGGGATTGCTTGTTAGAAATGTGGAAAGAAAGGACATGCAAAGAAAGATTTTTGGTCAAAGAATAAAGAGAACCAACAACTAGACAAAGGTAAAGAGGCGAATCTTGCTTTGCATCGAGGTAATGCAAGATGCTCTTATTATTTCTTTAGATAGTAGAATTGAATCATGGGTTTTAGATTCAGGAGCTTCTTTCCATGCAACCCCTAATAAGGGTTATTTTAGAAATTATGTACAGGGTGATTTTGGGCATGTTTATTTAGGTGATGATGAACCTTGCAGTATTCTTTGTAAAGGGAAGTTCATATAAAATTACACAATGGAAATACATGGGTATTGAAAGATGTGAGGCATGTGCCAAGCCTTAGGAGGAATCTTATTTCTGCAGGGACAACTAGGTGAATCTAGTTGCATGGTTACTTTTACAGGAGACTCTTGGAAAGTCACCAAGGGTGCTTTTGTTGTGGTAAGAGGTAAGAAGGTAGGAACGTTATATTTATCTACCTATATTATTGATTCCTTTTCTACATTATCTACTTTAGATTCAGATGCATGCATGTGGCATAATCGGTTGGGTCATATGAGTCAAAAAGGAATGCAGATCTTAAAGGCTAAGGGTAAGTTATCATATTTGAAAGATTTAGATCTTGATTTTTGTGAGCATTGTATCTTTGGAAAGAAAAAGAGAGTGAGATTTCTCAAAGTTGGGGCAACTAAGAAGGAGCAGAAATTGGAGCTTGTACACTCAGATGTGTGGGGACCAGCTTAGGTAGCTTCTCATGGTGGATCCCAGTATTATGTTACTTTCATTGATGATGCTACAAGAAAGGTATGGGTTTATTGTATTAAACATAAATCTGATGTTTTTGAAACTTTTAAAAGATGGAAAGCCCTTGTTGAGAATGAATCAAATTCTAAGTTAAAGTGCCTTAGATCTAACAATGGTGGTGAATATTGTAGCAAGGCTTTCAATGATTATTGTTCAGTGAATGGGATATGTAGAGAAAGAATGGTTCCAAGAACACCATAGGATAATGGTGTTATAGAGAGAATGAACAGAACAATCATGGAACGTGCTTTAGAAGTATGAGGATACATTCTGGATTTCCCTTGCAGTTTTGGGTAGAAGCAATTGATATAACGGTTTATTTGATTAACCGTGGCCCTTCAAGTTCACTAGATGGAGGAATACCAGAGGAAGCATGGACCGAAAAAGAGGTAGATATTTCTTTTCTTAAAGTTTTTGGTTCAGAAGCTTTTGTGCATGTTGATAGAGAAAATAGAAAAAAATTGGATGCAAAATCCAAGAGGCGCACTTTCATTGGTTATGGAGTTGGTGATTTTGGTTTTTGTTTTTGGGATTTAGAGAATTCTAAAATTGATAGGAGTCATGATGTTGAATGGAATGAAAAGAGAATGTACAGGGATCAAATTTTAGTACCCAAGGATGAGAAAATTGAGAAGTTTATTGATGAAAATGAACTCTCGGGTTTTAAAGAAACACCTACAGAAATACACATGTCGTGGTCGGTTAGGCTGACCGACATCGGTCGATGAACCGCCGATGGTTACAAAGGATCGAACGCATCGGGTTAGCCGAACCGACGCGTCGGTTAGAGGTGATCGGCGTCGATCACTATCAGAAGTTGATACTAATGTCCAGGAGGTCTAGATTGAGCCTCGATACCCCAAAATCCTGTGAGAAGGTCACAAAGGGTAGGTAAATTTCTAGAAAGATTTTCACCTTCTCTATTTTATCTATTATTAATCAAGTGGTGAACCGAAAGCTTTGAAGAAGCAATGCAGGATAAAACTCACATTCAGTGGGAGCATGGCATGGATGAGGAGATGAAATCTTTGGAATAGAACCAGACTTGGGATTTGGTTAAATTGCCAGCAGGAAAGAGAACATTGCAAAACAAGTGGGTTTACAAAATTAAGGAAGAAGAGGGTGGACAGAAAAGGTACAAGGCAAGGCTTGTAGTAAAGGGATTTGCATAAAAGGCGGTATTGACTTTGGTGAAATATTTTCTCCTGTTGTTAAGATGACTTCTATTCGTACTGTATTGAGTTTAGTTGTAGTAGAAGATTTACATTTAGAGCAACTAGATGTGAAGATGGCTTTCCTTCATGGTGATTTGGATGAAGAGATTTATATGTAGCAGTTGCACTTGGGTATGAAGTCAAGGGTAAGGAGAAATTAGTGTGCAGGTTGAAAAAGAGCCTATATGGGCTCAAGCAAGCTCCAAGGCAATGGTACATGAAGTTTGATAGTTTTATGCCCGAGCATGGTTACTTGAGATGTGAATCGCCATTGTGTTTATTTCAAGAAGCTTTAAAATGGGAGCTATATTATTTTGTTACTGTATGTGGATGATATGCTTATTGTAGGATCTATTATGTAGGACATTGGTGAGCTTAAGAGAAAGCTAGCTCACACATTTGGAATGAAGGATTTGGGAGCTGCAAAAAGAATCCTTGGCATGCAAATACATAGAGACAGAAAAATAATAAATTGCATTTATCTCGGAGGATTATATCTACAAGGTGTTAGAAAGGTTCAATATGCAGAATGCAAAACCTGTTAGCACACCTATGGCTGGACACTTCAAATTGAGTAAAGATCAGTGTCCTTCATCACAAGAGGAGGTCAAATACATGACATGAGTTCCATATGCTTCAGCAGTTGGAAGTCTCATGTATGCTATGGTTTATACAAGACCATACATTGCATAGGAAGTGGGAGTTGTGAGTAGATATATGGCTAATCCAGGTAAAGAGCATTGGAAAGCAGTCCAATGGATACTCAGGTATTTGAAAGGGACATCTAGCATGCAGTTATGCTATGGAGGTTCGAGATATTTCATTACGTGGCTATGTTGATTCGGATATGGCTGGAGATCTGGATGGTAGGAGGAGCACTACTGGATATATTTTCACAGTAGGTGGAACGAAAATTAGCTGGATTTCAAGATTGCAGAAGGTTGTGGCTTTGTCTACTACAGAGGCAGAGTATGTTGCAACTACAAAGGCTAGTAAGGAGATGATATGGATGAGTAGGTTCATGGAGGAGTTGGGAAGGAGTAGGATGATTGCAAGCTATTCGGTGAAGGATCAGTCAGTGCAATTCATTTGGCAAAGAACTCAGTGTTTCATTCCAGAACGAAACACATTTAGTTGAGGTATCACTTCATATGACAAGTATTAAAGGATGGACAGTTGAATCTGGAAAAGATTCATACAAGCAAGAACCCTGCAGATATGCTAACGAAGCCATTAGCAAAGAAGAAGTTGGAGCTACACTCCACTTCTATTGGTCTTCGAATTTGAGGCTCAAGGAGGAAGAAACAAAGCTAAGGATGATCCAAGAATAGAACCATGCACAGGTATAGTGTGCAGTAATTAATCTCCAAGTGGGAGATTGTTGAGTATGGAGCTAAATTACTCATGTTTTAGCATGAAAATAGAACTTGCTGGAAGTTGACAAATGAATGGCAGCATCGGTTAGAGTGTGATCGACATCGGTCAGTGGCAAGTTGGAACCGCGACATTGGGCGTAACCGACATCGTTACACATATGTGCGACGAGTTTTAATTAACTCTCGTGATTTATTTCTATTTTTAGCATCGAAATAAATTTAATGAATGTAATTGCATGGCTAAGTGCCCTAAAGTCTTAAACGACTATTTAAAGCATAAAGCTAGGGTTTAGAATGAGAGGATTGATCATAATTACAAGATAGTTATGTGAGAGATAATTCTTTGTTAAGAATCAAAAAGCTTGAAGGAAGAAAGTACTTGAAACATGTGAGAAGTGTAGAAGATTGTAAATCTTCATTATATATCTTGTCAAAGCTTTGGATAATAGATTGGATTGTTTCTTGGTGGACATAACCCACACTTTGGGTGAACCACGTTAAATCGGTGTTGATTTATGTCTCTTGTTTTGTATAATTCTTCCGGTAGAATATCCGTTTTTATTTGCATGTATGCTTAGATATGATATATAGTACCTGTATAACCGGGTGTGCTAACCCCAACATATCACTAGATGCACGAGTAAAAGGCTAATACATGTGATGATGTAGCACAAAACGTATATCACAAGATGTATGGAGAAGATGTGATGATGTATCTCAAAACATATATCACTATATGAATTAAGAAGGTGTGTAATGTAAAATGTGTAGTGTCTAATGCAAGATGTGTTAGATTGTAAAAATGTAATGTGTAGAATGTGTGTGATGTATGGGTGTACACAACACAAAGTGTAGATGATGTATAGTAGATAAAAGATGATGATGATGTATATGTACAAAAGTGCATGATGTGTGAAGATGTGTAATGTGTAGTGTCTCTTTGTGTAGTGTGTGAGGTTCATGTGTATAGGATTCCCTCAACAATCAAGTGTGAACCATAGCACAAGAGTGTGTCATAGGGTAATGATGATGTTGACACGTGTATGGAGATATATATGTGAAAAATTAGGTTTGTAAGAGGGTGAATGTTAGATGTGTGTTGATATTAGGGGGGGTATAACTGTAATGCCCCCAAAGTGTGTGTATGATGAAGAGCACAATCATGTAATGTCATCTAGGAGGTCATCGATATCATGGTCAAAGCTAAATGGGGTAGCATACCTGAAAGCAATAGTATCGGGTTGATCATGTAAAGATCCATTGAGGCATAGGTTGTACATGCCCATAGCATATTCCTCATCAGTGAAAGGAGGTAATGGGCATCCGTGTGCATACCAGTGAGTGATATTTTGTGTATAGCCAAGAAAGAAGCTGTTGTAAATGAACACATGGCCAAAGGGCATATGAAATGAGATATCAATATGATCAGGGCCTAATTTCCCCCTATATAGGCGAGCTAAAAATTCCCTAATGTAAGTGGAGAAGAGTGAGGAGTGCGTGCAAGGTAGACTATGAGATGAAAGACACGTAAACCATAAGCAACAGTGATGGTGATGAATCCATAATATAGATGAGGATCATGAGTAGGAGGATAAAGGTCCTCGAAAGTGAAACCTAGCCGAGCCAAACCATCATGTGAACATATAGTGACATCACAAGTAGGGTCAAATGGAATGTGTTCCCAATAAGAAGCATTCATGAAAAGCGTGCATGTGAAAGGAGGTTGTACCGATGGAGGTGGCATATGAGAATGTGGAGGAGCTAGAGTGATGCCCGATGTAGGGACATGCCCTAATAAAGTATCATAATAGTCGTAAAAGGCGGGGAGGCGTAGATGTAGAATCTATCATGCAAATGACACCTTCAAGTGGCGATAAATGAGGTGGTTCATCTATAGGTTGGGGTTCATTTGTAGTATCATCTCGTGGGGTAGGAAGTGTAGTATGAGGATCACGGTTGTAATATTTGTATGGATGATGGTCACGAAAAATAGTATACTTGATGCCTTCATGTATGAATTTGACACAATGATGTACTATAGAGCGAACAACTTGCATGACATGAATCCATGACCTTCCAAGTAAATAGTTATATGAAACCAGAAATTCAATGAAAAAGAATACACTGTTAAGGGTTTTGGGCCCTACAGTGATAGGTAGAGTAATGTGATTGATGAATAGACAAAGAAAACCATCATATGCACGAAGGGAAAGAAATGATGGACTAACATTGGTAGCGAAAAGACCTATATTTTCAAGGAATGACATAGGACATAAATTGAGTTCATATCCATTGCCAACTAAAGTACACTTAATACCCAAATTGTAAATGCGAATCATGATATGCGAAGTTGGTTCATTGTAAAAAATAATAAGATCAACATGAGGATTAGCCGGGAATGTAATATGTTGAGAGAATACATTGAAAAATGATTGATAGACGATTCGGGATGCATATCATTAGGAATGCGAGTAGTAGCGAGAAGATGTTGGACTCTATGTATTAATTCAGGATTGGAAAACAAAAATCATTAATTGAGATACTCATGATGATAAGATGCTAGAAAGATGAGCAATGACAGAATGAGGATCCTAGGAGTGCAATGATAGAGTACGGGTTCACAAAAATGATTAAGCTAAATATGAAATATATATGTCTAATCTAAATGTAAGATTGCAGAAAATAAATGAATAAAGAAGTACACCAATAAATACTTAAGTAAACTAAACAATAAATAATGAAACCGTAATGTGTAAATAAAGGAAAGAGGCTTTAGTTGATTCTGTCGAGTTATGGAAAGTGCACATAGCTAGAAAACAAAGAAATAAAAATATCTAACCTTCACATAGAGCTTGTAAAATTACGATCTGGAGGATTTAGTTGGATTGGGGAACTTGGAGAGGGACAGGGGCACCCTTGGTCACACGATGTTCATTGATGCTCACCTTCTGTCTCTATGAATTCACACAATGATTGCGAGGTCAGCTGAAACCTACAATGAAGAATAGATCTACAAAACCCTCAAATAAACATCAAATCCTAAAAAAGAAAGATGTAAAATGAGGGGCCGGACTGTCCTCAGATACCAAAATGATGGACTTACTACTGAGTGTTGCACTACATTTCAGACCCAATGTAGTTGTGTGTGTGGAATTTTCTCTAGGTTTCTCTTGTGCATGTTGCACTTGGAGTAGTGATAAAGTAGCTAGCATAGAATGTAGTAAATATGTGCATGGAATATAATGAACTTCTCTCCCATGAAGTGCGATGCGTAAAACCAACCCTTGTGTCCCTTATGATGGAACTAGATGGATGCAATGGAGCCCTTAGATGCCTTGATGGATGTAACCTTAGGTGGTGATAGATAGTGTTTGGTCCCTTATTATGATCACATAACTTTATATTTATATGATTATTTCACTTGAATTTCATAATTAACCTCAAAAAGGCCGACTACCAAAAAAATAAGATGATTAAACGACTAGAAAGGACCCAAAAAGTGTGAGTAAAGTACAAAGAGAATAGGGGTGCCCAGAGGGGACGAGGGCACTGACACTGTTGTCTTGGATGAAAAATGTCAAAGAATAAAAAGGTACACTGAGCAAATAAGGGTGCAAGATTGAAATAAGAAAAAAAAGCAAAGAAAGGTGGCCAAAGACATGGGTTAACTAGTACTTTTCTTGCTTAGAAATCACATGAATAATAGTATGGAATCAAGACTAGATAATTACCCAGTTGCGTGATTGTGTGTCTATAATTGGATAAGGGCGCTTGGAGAGGGATAGGGGTTCCTGTGGGTGCCCTAGGATTGTTTCTAGGCATCCGTGTATGTGGAAATGCTCATAAAACCTCCTCTAATTGGTAACAAGTTGTTTGCTGTTGTTCACCTTTGGTCACACAATGATCGCCGGAGTTACTGGAAACCTACAATGAAACAATGACCTACAAAACTATCAAAGAGACATCAAATCCTAAAAATAAAGATGCATAATGAGGGGTCAAACTATCCTTAGTTGTCATAATGGTGATCTTACGACTGAGTGATGCACTACATCTCATACCTAATGTAGTTCTATGTGTGTGTGTGAATCGTGCCCTAGGTGGCTCTTGTGTGTGTCACACTTGATAGTGAGAAAAGTAGCTAGATGTAAAGAAATGTAATAGATGTGTGCATGGAATAAAATGAACTTCCCTCCTATGAAGTGTATGTAGAATAACCAGCCCTTTTGTCACTTGGATGGTGCTAGATGGATGTAATGGATCTCTTAGATGCTTGGTGGATGCAACTTTAGGTGGTGATAGCTAATGCTTGGTCCTTTATTATGATCACATAAATTTATATTTATATGATTCCCTTGCTTGAAGTTTGTAATTAATCCTAAAAAGGATGACTACCAAAAAGATAAGATTCTCAAGTGACTAGAAAGGACCTAAAAGATGTGAACAAAGTATACTTTGAAGTCGTGGGTACCGAGGGGACAAGGGTGCCTAACGCCGACATCCCGACCAGGGCAATCGTGTTAGGATGATAAGTATCGGGTACAAAAAGGAAGATTGAGCAAGTAAGGGTGCAAGACCAAAAGTGGAAACAAAAAAAAAAAAATGTGGCTAAATACATGGGTTAATTATTACTTTTATTACGTAAGAATCATATGAATAGTAGTATGTAATCAAGACTAGATAATTATCCAACGTGCGTGATTTTGTGTCTACATTTTCCCCCTCTTTATGTTGTTAAGTGAATGCTTGATAACATAAAGTAAATAAGATATGCGTACCTAATAACCATGTAGATCGATGATGAAAGTGTGTCAAGGGATGAGACAAAACATGCAATGATAAAAGTGTGAAGCATGGATGCTAAGGAGGAAAAAGTGTAAAAAGTGATGATGAAAATGACCCTAGGGTGGAAACGCATGTGTAGATGTCGCGATTGTGCCTATTGTTGATTTGATTTTTGTTGTGATTGGTGTTATTGATGTTGTGATGTGACCGTATCTTCCCATAAGGACAACCTACAAAAGAGAAGAATGAACAAGTAGTCAAATACGCATGTATATGATCAAAATGTGTAAAAAGTATGTAAAATACCAAAATGTGAAAAAGAAACATGTGCACCTGATCCGAGGTAAGAAAAAGGGTGTGAAAAGGATCTTGAAGATGTTGTGGACGAACGAGTTTTTCAGTGATCCGATGCCAATTACGTAGGCCATGATTTTTTGGGGCGATCTCATGCCAAGTCATGGAAGAAGTGTAGGGAGAAAAGTCCAATGTTATCCTCCAACCTTTAATTGCTTCCCACAATGTAAAACACCACTGCAGATGGTGTGTAAAAATTTGAACAATTAAAACAATTTGATCCAATGCGAAAGTAAAAATTTCATGTAATGCATGCATGTCGAGTGCTAAGGACTGTGTGCCCTATAAAATCAATTATGTGGAGTTCTATAGACTATGCTTTGAACTCGCTAAATGATGTGTAACTACCCCTTGGTAACAGGCATCTAAGAAGGGTCACAAGCACCCAGGCGCTACTTTCCTTTCTGAGTGCCTGGTGCTGCTAGTGTCATGCAGATGCTAAGAACCCATGTCCGATTCCGAGCCATGTCTGATCGATGACTATGTTGTACTTGGGTAATCTTGTGATGTGTTGAATTGTGACTATATGCCATTATATGGGGTGAATAATTCACCCAAATTATGCTCCCCCTCATTTGGGGTGCATGTGACATCATTGGGAGTATGCACCCCAAAGGAGAACCGACAATTATGCAAAAACTATGCCCTATAGGGAGAAGGGAATGTCAAAAAATCCAAAAGCGACATAATGTATACACAAGACAAATGGAAAATCCCACAAAAAGAGCATACAAAGAGAAATCAATGTAATAGAAAACCATGGAAGCAGATATTCTTGCATAACAAATGGTGCACATGAAGCAATCATTAGCATGTTAGAAAGATAAAGAATATGTCAAAACGTGTATAATCCAATAATTTAGTGTGATATGAAACAAAATGAAACAATAACACCTATAATGTATGAAAGTGGATGCCCTCAGGAGCCATTGTGGGACTGGTAATAGGTATTGTGCCAAGCATCCATATTGCATGTAATAGATCTGTATAATTTGCGATCATAACTAGAAAGGAAAGTGAATGCACATGTGTGTATGATAAAGATAATGACATACAAGATATCTATCTAGCATGTGTAATAAAGTGTACATGTAAAAGCATAAGTAAGCAAGAGTAAATGCAACCAAGATATGTAGTATGTTGTGGATGAGACAGAATGGAATGCAGAGTGAATGATAGGAGCAACATGCCCCTTGAGTGGATGTGTATGTATGAGATGAGGTTCATTTATTTATGCCCCCTCAGTAGTCAAGAATGAACCGTAAACGAGAGTGTGTCATTGGGAAATGGTCTGAATGTGTGTACTAAAAAGATGTGATTGTCAAAGCACAAAGTGTAGGGTGTAAGCGTGTGAGTAAGTGAGTAAACACAAGAGTTTGGTGAGGTCCATTCAAGATGTATACCCTCATTATTTGAGTATGGAACGTGTAACTAGAGTGTGTCATAGGGTAGTGAGTGTAGTACATAGTAGGAGATGCGAGAAATATATGTCGTATGTAGAGTTAATAAGACACAAAATGTGTAGTGGAGGCTATGAGAGAAGATGTCATAGGTGTATAATGCGTGATGTGAAGTATGTAGTGTGTGATGTCGAGTGTATAATGTATAGTGTGTGAGGATCATGTGTATACAATTCCCTCAACATTCAAGTGTGAACCAAAACACGAGAGTGTGCCATTGGGAAATGACGATACGTGTGTGTATCAAGATGTATATGGTGTATGTGAAAGTTTAGATGTGAAACAATGTGAATATAATATGTGTGTGGATGTTGAGGGGGAGGAAATAGGTGTGATGCCCCTCCTAGTGTGTGATGATGAATGTGCTATCTGATAAAAGTGAAAGAGGAGGGTCCTCCACCCGATGCTTGTGGAGATAAAGGCATGTGATCATGCTCTAAGAGTGACGGTATATGAGATAGACATTGTGCAGGTGAATGAATCCTATATGCATGCAACCGATGAGTATACTATGGACACCTTTGTGTAACAAAGTGTGGATGTGATGGAGATCTATGTGAAGCAAAATGCAGAGATGATGGAAACCTATTTGAAGTAGAGCGCAAAGGTAATAGACACCTATGTGGAGTGAAACGAGGTGGTGAAGTATGACGAGATGAATGAGATATTCTTGTTAGGAAATAAGGGATAAAATATGTGGAACAATCCCACACAGAATCACAATAGTAGAAAATAATATGCAGAAAGATATTACAAATCTGAAATAAAAGTGCAAAAATAAAAGAACAAAACACAGAGACAAGATTTAACATGGTTCACCCAATTTGGGCTACGTCCACCAAGAATCACTTACTCATATTTTATTACAAGCCACCTCTTTCTCTCAATACAATACCCAGATATGTTTGGATCTATACTCAACAAACTCTCTTGAATTCACACTTGAACTCACACACATCTACAATGATATGTCTACCCTATAAAAATCCCAAAAGCACATTAATAGGAAACTGCTTAAGCAATTTTACAATACTATGGGTACCAAAACCATGGGCCAAAACCACCCCATAAACCTATGGGTCAAAAATCCCACCCATATGAGAAGAACACATTTCTGAGATATTAGACACATTTTTTGAGGTTAAAAAATTGTGGAGAGTGTACAATAATTTTAGTGTATAATCTTAAACACTTCCACACATGAAAATAGGCTCCACAACATAACAATATCCCACTTGGAGACTATTTTTCCTCTGAGAAAGCTTCTCAACTCTTCAACATCATCTATAAGGACCAACCAAAGCTGAACACAACTTCGCTTCTCCTTGTGACCATCTTGGTCATCATGTCTATATGATTCTGACTGGTATGAATCTTCTCCAGCTTCAACTTCTCTTCCTCTAAAGCTGTCCTAATGAAGTGGTACCTTAACTATATATGCTTTGTCCTAGAGTGGAAATCATATTTCTTAGCTAGGTGTATAACATTCTGAATAAACTATACAACTTCCATTCCTCCTATTTATGCCCCAAATCCTCAAGAAATTGTTGTAACCAAATCATCTCTTTACTTACCTCTCAGTAGCAGAATGTACTCAACCTCCGTGGTTGACAAAGCCACAAGCTTATGTAGTCGTGAAATCCATCTCACTGTTGTCCCACCTATAGTGAAAATATAACTTTTTGTACTTCTCCTGATGTCTACATCTCTAACCATGTATGAATCTACATAACCACACAAAGTGGTGTCTCGATCCATCAGAGCACAAAACTATCCCCATGGTCCCTCTCAAGTACTAAAGGATCCACTTTACTACCTTCCAGTTGATCTTTACCTGGATCACTCATAAATCTACTCACAACTCCCACTGCATGGGAAATATCAAGCCTATTGCACACCATGGCATACATCAAACTGCCAACCACTGATGAGTAAGGTACCTTGGACATCTGGTTTCTCTCCTGCTCTGTCTTGGGACATAGCTCCTTTGATAACTTGAAATGGCTTGCCAAAGGAGTCCCAACTGGTTTAACATCCTACATATTAAACCTCTCCAAGACCTTCTTAATGTACTCTTCCTAAGATAAAGTCAGCTTCTATTCCTTCCTATCCCTAGATATCCTCATACCAAGGATTTGTTTGGTTGCCCCCAAATCCTTCATAGCAAAGGAGTCACTTAGTGCTTCTTGAGTACTATTTTTCATGCATGTTTTTTCCCCAACCAACATGTCATTGATATACAAGCACATGATAATATAACTTCCATTATGAAATTTCTTTATATACACACAATGGTCGAGTGGCATCTAATATAACCTTGCTCCATCATGAAGCTATCAAATTTATTATACCATTGACGTGGAGCTTGTTTCGTGCCATATAAACTCTTCTTCGCTTTACACACCATCTCCTCTTTACCTTTGAAATCATAGCCCCTTGCTCACCGCAGATATAGATCCTTCTCCAAATCAAAGTTATTGAACCGATTTATGTGTCACTTTCCCATCTAGAAGATCCTCTACCACCGCATATTTTTTCCGGATTCTTCCTATTTTCCCGCAACTATTTCTTATACATAACTTTCTCATTAAAGACCACATCCCGAGATAAAATGGTTTTTTTGTCCTTAATACTCAAACATTTATATCCAAAGTCATCACCACCATAACCAATGAAAGTGCATTTTTGATTTAGCCTCTAGCTAGGTCCTATCATCCTTATCAATATGAAAAAACACCTCACATCCAAAGACTCTAAGCAACGAGTAATCAAAATTCTTACTAGACCAAGCCTCCTCGGTATGCCTCCATCCTAGGCACTTGAGGGTCCTTTTTTATCAAGTACACAGCTTATACTCACACCTTCGTGCAAAAATAAAGAGGTAGTCCCGCATGTAACCTCATGCTCCTAGCTCGCTCCATTATTGTCCTCTTCATCCCTTCTAACACCCCATTCTACTCAAGGAGTTCTTGCACCATCTTTTTCCTACGTATTCCATTCTTAGAACAATAATAATCAAAATAATTTCTGCAATACTCCCCTTCATTATCTCGATCTCGAGACATTTTACCTTAAGACCCATTTCATTCTCTACCAAGGATTTCCATTTAAAAATGTTAAATACATCATATTGTTTCTAATACAATATACCCAAAATTTCCTTGTTGCATCATCAATAAAAGTAACATAATAATTTGAACCCCCAAGAGATGATACCTGAGCCGACCCCCACACATCAGAATGTACCAGCTCCAACTTACTCCCTTTCTTCGTATATCCAGCCTTGAGAAAAATTAATCACTTATGTTTCCCATATACGTGGTTCTCAAAGAACTCCAAACCTATTTTTGTATATCCAGAAAAATTCTCCTTTATGATTTGCATACCCTTATGGCTCATATGATTGAGCCTATAGTGCCACAATGTTGTATCTGTGTTTGAATCCACAAGATTATAAGCATTAGTGATATCAGTGGTTGAATACAAGGTTCCAAACTTCTTACCTCTTACCACCATAAGAGCACCCTTGGTAACCTCTCAAGAGTATGCTATAAATATCATAAGTACAAACCGTCATTTCCCAACTACCCCGCCGATTGTAGACACCTAGAATTTGGTCAAGCAATTTTAATACCTAAATTACACTAACTATCATGTTTTCCATAAATTGATGACACTTTGTCAATAAACCACCATTTTCCCTCTATCATAATTAATTAATTACATTTTTATAATTAATTAGCTCTCATATTATTCAAGATATGAATTAATGACCTTTCGTTAATTAACATTAGCTTATACCTAGGTTAATTAATTATTCTTAATTAATTACTACCGTTAAGCTAAATTGATAAATCGTCATTTATTGAACCATTTCCTCTATTAAAATTTCCTGAATCATACTAACTTTCTTCTAAATATTTTATAAGCATACCCCCTTCTATTAATTAATCACCTTTGATTAATTAAACCCTCTTCAACTCCCACAAAGTGCACACACTTTATTAAACATACATGGCCTTTGTATTTCCTCTTTGGGGTTTATCCCACATTCATCAATTTGTTAGCCTTGCATGAATTGGCAAGCTATATAAGGAACCCTCTTCCTTACCTTTCTTCTTACATCTCATTTTCCCTAGAGTAAACTATAGGCATTTTGATCTTGATCCATTCTCCATTAAAGGAAATAACTTCTCCATCTTGCATCCATTCTCTCAAATTGAAGAGCATGGGAAGATCCAAAAATGGCCTTGTAGCCATGTTTTGGTGAGATCTCATCTTCAAACCTTGAGGAAATCACTCCCTTTTGATTGCTAAAGTGATCTAAATAGGTTCATTTGTTAGATTAACAATCTAGAGAGTAAGAAATAGCTTAGCATTTTGATTTGAGATTGTTCATGCATTGAAGAAGTTGTTTCTCATAAGCTCTTATCTTGATGGTTCTATAGTAGGTTTGATTATGCTTAGAAGCTACTAGGTGTTAGCTTTGTTATTTAGCATGAAAATTTCTATATGAGCACATTTGGCACACCCTTGGTGGGATGGATCCTTAGTCCCTTAGAAGTTGATTTTAAGCTTTGTTGTTCTTTATCTCAATTTGGACTAACCCTAATCATGCACATGTTAAATATTTTGAATTCCTTAGGGTATTTTACTAACTTTACATGTGTTGAGTTGCTCTTATAGGTTTAATTGTGATGGGTTGTTAATTTTGGGCTAAGAGATCAAATTTTTAACCTTTTGAAGTTGTTTGTGTCAATTTATGTATTTTTGACGTCATTCCGTAAAATGCATAGGTGTTTGGTAGGGACACACATGTGTAGTAAGGGCCACATACTTGTTGAAAGGGGAGTGCTAATTTTTGTAGGTCTATGTAGGTGCTTCTTTTTCGCACATACATCATTCTAAGTCCTTACAATTTTTTTCCTATTTGTCCCATGTACACGCTCTCAAGTTTGCGTACTTGTTTCTCTCGCCATGCAGTGTGTGCAACCGATCGTGTCATTTTATCAAAGCCACACATGTTTCTAGGGGAACGCAGTGTTATAAGTGGCATGCAGGTGTTGTAAGGTCCACGTAGGTGTGATCTATTGAAGTTTGGGCACCTTTTTCAAAGTTTGCATAATTTTGATCTCTATTTTTGGCTAACATCTTGTAGGTTTCTTGAAGCTAACAATTGATTGCAGGATATATATTGGATAATGTTTTGTGCTAAATTGTTTGATTAAGTTTGATGAATGTTTTGTTTTCACTTGTTAGGATAGAGTTGTGTATGCTCTTCCCTCGCACCTTCTAGGTGATCTTGGGAATAAAAAATAACTCTAAGCCTTTTTCATGCTTTCAAACCTTTCATTGAATCATGGTTAAGGGAATGATCTTTAGTTTTGATAAAATTAATTGCTTTGCACTTTAATTTCACAAATATTCTCCATTTTTCTTATATTTGGGTTTTTGTGTTGCGTATGCTCTTCCCTCGCATCTTTTAGGTGATCTTGGGAATCAAAAACAACACTTGAATCCTCTTTTCATGATGTTTTGATATTTTTGGAGAACTACTAATATTTCATGTGCATGACCTAATTCACAAGTCAAAGAATCGAGATCTAAAAAATACTAGTACAATTTGTTGCGGTTGTCATCGATGTACCAAAACCACACTAAGCTAAAAGATTAAAAAAACACCACATTCAAAACACTGTATATGCAAGTTTCGGTTAAGAGCTACGGCTCATCCGCTTTGAACTGGGAGAAGTGCCCTTGGCATAAGCCTTAAAATCACAAAAGGGATGCTCCTAGGAACCCCAAAGTAGTCCACGCAAGAGGGAACCTTGTGGAAGAAATGGGAAGCACCATGCTTAACTACTTGTCTAATATACCTTGGAAATATTATAGTCAAAATTATCTTCACGCAACCCCAATGAAAATACAATTGAATGCATTTATTTCTCATTGTATCGAAGGGGGTAAAGTAAAGTCGGGATACTCCAAGGTTTAGTCAGTGTGAATTCCTTGGAAAACCATGCTTGCAGAGGTAATTTGTGACACCTAGTTGAGAGAACCAATTAGGAAGCCATTTCATCTTGGAGCCAACTTGACCGACTCAAATCCAATCGTGTTTTAAAGAGATTTCATGAAGCAAGAAATTTTGAGTCAAAACCTTGTTAGTCAAACAAGGGGAGAGTCCATTAAATTTTGAGCCAAGCGTCATTCATCACGAAATTTTTGAAGCATTACTTTGTCTTAGTTTTTCACTCGCCATAAGATGAGGTGAAACTTTTCCAAAGTGAAGCCAAGTATTTTTCAACCCCACTTGATCTACTTTTCTTTCTTGTTGATATTTTGGATCAAAAGAAGAGCAACATACATGTGCTATTGATTGATTGTGTCCACCACTTTTGCACCCGTTTACATTCATCCTTTCTTGAGACTGGATGGTAAACATTGAAAGTGTGTTGGTACATCTTCTCATCTTGATAGCCATTTGATCTTGATACCCATGTCAAGATATTCATCATAGCTAGGCTTGATTCATCATTGAACTTCCTTTGAAGTGTTACATTTCTCGCATCACCTTGATACAATTTTGATACTTATGTCTTGTTTCTCGTAAACTTGATCTAAGTGTCTAGATTGTACCATTACATTGCTCGCATCTTAACAATTCCTTGGTATACTTTGGCCTTGTTTCTTTTCAAACATTACCTCAAACCTTGAAAGGTGTTGTTACTTTGTTAGCGTCATATCAATACTATTTTGATACTAATATCTTGCTTTTTCAAAAATTTGGTTAACGTATCCAAGTGGTATTGTTGCATTTCTCGCACTTGTAACTTCCACTTTTTGGGATTTAGGCCTTATTTGTGTCTAAACGAGTTATAGTATACTTTGATTGAAGTCACATCAACCCCTTGTTAATACTTATGCCTTGTTTATTCTTAAACTTGACTTAAGTGTTGACATTTTGTTGATCATCTTGCGTCGAACTACCATTGAAAAAAATTTACATAGGGAGTAGTTCCTTGTTGATTGGATTGGTTTACCAAACTTGCGTGATTGTCCCTTGTGATTGTTTTTCATATTGAATTATATTTTTAGGAAAATCCTATTTGATTCCTTGATTATTTATCATTCGTTATTCTTTGACCATTTTTGACACTCTTTTGTGACCCTCACAATCATCGCGTTCTAGGTTTTCACTTAGGTTTGTTGTATCCTTGATCACATTTGAAAAAAAACTTTGTGAAACACTCCTTTCTATTCCCCCTATAACAAGGATGGCATCTAAAAACTAGAATGGGAAACATCTAACAAACAAGGATAAAATCCTTTCATTGGTCACGATTTAGGACCCCTCTTCTCCATGAAAAAGGAAACAAAGGACATGATTGATCATAGTGGTGATGAATTAGAATCACCACGGGGTAGAGTTTGAGTTTGACCCCACTTAATTGGATGAATTCCTTTTTCTCAACAAAGATAAATTACTTGCACGAGTTGTAGAATTAGGTGCCAAAATTCCAAATGAACATGAATTCATTCCACCTACCAACAATTCCCATGAGGAAGAAGAGGCACAACATCCCCTTATTAACATGGATGAAATTTTAGGGCATGGAAAAGATTCTACTTCAAACCCTCAAAATGACAACACGGGTGGTTATAAATTGCCACTTATCAAAATACCCCGCAAGGTTAGAGTGGAGCATGAACACACAGAGTAACCTCCTCCACATGAGAACCAAGAAGGACCTCAAAATGATGAAGTAACTATGCAACAACAAATACAAATCCTTAGTAGACAATTATCTTATTTGGCTTCCCATGTGCAAAAGGAAATGAACAAAAATGCACATCAAGAGAAACCTAAGGCCAAGAATAGTGAACTTCACACTGAAAATCAAGGGGGTGAAACATCAAAATATAGTAGGGTATACATGCTAGCTTCCCCTACCAAAGATCAAATCCTCACACAAGAGTTACAATCCATGAAAAGTATACTCACGACCCTTTAGGAAAACAATGTCGGACATAGTAAAAATTACCAATACGAAGAGTTATGTCCTTACCCTTTGACAGAGCTATGCTACACACACCATTCCCTAAAATTTTTATTTCCCAAAATTTGACAAGTATAAAGGGAAAGGTGACCCACAAGATCACGTTAAAGAATTTTACATGGTGTGTCAGGAAGTGGCTTATAGTGACAACTACCTTATACACTTATTCCCATGTAACCTAGGGGTCAAGCTTTGGAATGGTTTCTTCACATACCTAAAGGGTCTATCTTTACTTTTCTTGAATTAGTGGAAATATTTGTACGACATTTATCATTCAACGTAGAAAGTGATGTTACCATGGTGGAATTGTGTAGCACTAAACAAAGACCTAATGAGACATTTGCTAGTTTCTTGCAACGATGGCGGGGTTAGCTAGTTGTTTCCCTTGTTCAATCCCATAAAAGAAATTGGTTACTATTTTCATACCCAATCTAAATTTAGACATTGCTTTCCATTTACAAATGCATAGTGTCAATAACTTTGAGGAAGTTATAGAAAAAGAAGCCAAATCGAAAAGGCTTTGATAGCTAAAGGGACATTGAAACCCTTTTCAAAAGACAATCAAACATCTAAACCTATAGACAAACCAAAGTTATTTAACAAAAAAAAATGTCGTAGGAGACGGTATCACAGACTCTAAATGTATACAAGTAGTTCAAATTGGTCCTCCTTTCAAACTTACTAAAGGGCCTATTCAACCCCCAACCAAACGTCAAGTGTTCACTCCTCTCACGGACTCCTTGTCCACAATTCTGAAATAGTTGGACGTAGTGAACATGTTCTAGTACCCCACTTTAATACTGTTATCCAAAATTCACCCCCCAGGGTAATTTTGATAACATGCATTAGAATATTCAAGTCCCAGGAAAATTGATTGATTCAGAGCAAACATCATGTTTCTGGGGTTCCCTCAGATTTTTTCTAACTCTCCTGGCCAAAGAGGAAAGAGCAACCTCTGAGAAAATGCGAAAAAGTTGCAGAAAGGCAAGTAGGTTGATCCAGAAAAAATCGTGAAAATTGGCTAAGTCCTGCTCAAGGTAGCCTTTGGGACAATTGGAACAAACGTACGCGAAAGGCGCGGATCGGCCGAGAAGCCTCCGTGTGGCCCAAATGATTTGGGACAATCGGGCTGAAGTACGCGGCGGACGCGAGAAGCCGATCCGGCCGAAAGAGGAGGAAAATGACTAATCGCCGAGCGGGACAGATTTGGGGACAAGAGTACGCAAAGACCCGAACAGCCGGTTTGGCCGAAATGGGAACAAACAGTCAAAAGCATTTGGGACATCTGGGACAAAAAGACCCGAACCGGCCGGATCGGCTGAAATGAGCACAAGGAGCACAAAGCAAATGGGACAAAGGGACGCGCGGATGCGGATCGCCAAGGATTCGAAAGCCAATCAAGCAGCGCCACGTGTCATCGGCCGAATCAGACAAGGAAGCCCATTTCGGGCGGATCGGAGGTTTATGTCCCAAACGGTTTGGGACATCCGGGACAAAAAGATGCGAAGGGCGCGAAAGAGCCGGCAGACCCGTCGACCAATCAAATCATGACACGTGTCACAAGGGAAAAGGTCAAAAAGTCAAAGGGTGAGTTTTCGAGCACTGATCCGAACCAATGAGATAGTGCCACGTGTCCCAGCTAGGGCCCACAAGGAAATTTCAAATGAAAGCCCGCCGAAAGGCAGAGGAGAGAGAATCACGCGGCCAATCAATGCGTGCCATGTGTCATCCAGTGGCAGAGCGCGGGAAAGATTTCAAAACACGTTTTCACCTGTTTTGTGCCCTAAAACTTCAGACCTCCATAACTTTCGATCTAGAGCTCGGATTTGCACGTTCTTTATATCAACGGAAAGCTGATGAAATTCTCTACATGATTCTGAGATCAATCTCGAGTTTTAGTGTGGTCTGGAGATAGAAAATAGAGAAATGGATTTGACGCGTGATAATGGCCTCAAGCGGCGACGTTTCAACAACCTCGTTTTAATGCTAATGGGTTGCATTCTTCTTCAAGAAGGCGCCGTGACATTTCAAGCAGCCACTTTAACGCACATGGGTCACATTCTCCTCCAAATCAGTCAAAGATGGCAGGGTATGGGTTTGTAAGATCTTCCATGCTGATTTAATGCATCTGCAAATAATGAGGAATGGGCCGCACGCTTCCCACGCTTTACTGTCTCTCTCGGGCTCGACCCATGCAATGTAAAAGCCAGATTTGGCTCATTTTAACAAAAATTTGTTCATTCTTTCTCGCTCCGCCTCCCTTCTTTTCTTCTCTAGGGTTGAAAATGGAGTTCGAACCTCCTCCCTTGCTCCGTAATGGCGTTTTTGCCTTTACTAATGGAATGATGTTCATGCAAACTTCTCCGGAGCAACAAAACGTGTTTTGTGATGCATCTATCCATCCTTCCTCGTTTTTGCTTGTTCTCTTCTTTCGCCTCTCTTCATTGCAGGTATTTGTGCATGTTTGAATGTTCGCTTGCAGTCCGGATCTCGTGTTCATGGAGTTTTGGGACATTTTCTCGTGTGAAATCTATCCTTGGGCCTCGTGATGCATCTCGTCCATCCTTCCCATTGCTCACCTCTCTTTGTCCCATGGCGCTTTGATAGATGTCCAACATTCTCCTTCTCTCGGTGTATCACCGTTTTAGTGTAGGCTTTTTCTATTTTTCCCTTCTCTCTCTCTCTCTCCGTCTCCTCGGCATGGTTAGATTAGGATTAGATTATCTTTCCCGCACTGGAATAGCTTGCAGGGTAGTTTAGAGCAGAAACCACCTTCTCTGGAGATTCCTCTCTCGCCACAAGTCCCACGCTTGGAGAGAGGTTTCCATGTTGTGCAATCACACTGGATGCCTGAACATCAACCTAGAAGCCTGATGTGCGTCCAGGGGTGCTGTGATTTTGCACTAACAGTTTTGGCACGCCCGGTGGGACATCACAGAAGTTAGAGTTTCATCTTTCAGAGGTGTCTCATTATCAAATAGAAAATCTTAAGCCACCGTGCGACCACTAACAGTTTTGGCACGCCCGGTGGGACCTTAGAGGTCTTTCACTTCATCTTTTGCAGGTTGGTGTGTTCCTGTGAAGATTTCACCTTTGGAGGCACTTGCAAACACATCCGCGACTCCATCCGATCAAGCAACCCATTTCTCTGAGCTTACAGACCCATTTCCATCCATTTTCATCCATCTTTCTTTCCATCCCTTTCATTCTTTTCCATTCCATGAAGTTGTGCAATCATGACTTCATTTCCATCATGGAATTCACATCAACAACAGCAGTATATTCCACCTCCAACATGTTTTACAAATCCTCCAAATCAGCATTTTGAGCAGATTCAAGATCAGCATGCATACCCATATGAGCAGCAGTGCCAAAGTCAGTTTGGCTATGGAGCTTTCCAAGAGCAAGGGTATGCATACAATGAAGACCATCAGATCCAAGATGCTGGTCTGTTGGAGAAAATCCAAAAGATGGAGGTAAACATAGTGCAGTCCAGGGCTCAGGCACAAATGAAAGCTTTTGGAATCGGTTGTGGAGCACCCTGTCCATGGGTAGGACTTTTCCAAGGCATTACAACCCTCGGAGAAGCTTGAATTTATGATTGCAATGCTGCCTTTGCTTGCAAAGTGGATTGAAGAAATAGAGGTGTATGAGAGAAGTATTCAGCAACCTTGTCAACGGGTAAGCACATCTTCTCATGCCTTTTCTTTTCCTCTTTCCCAATCTGTTTCATTTCAGCAGTGTCAAGTTTCAAACCCTCCATCTGCTGTCCCAAGTGTTGAATCCATCCCTCCATCCCCTAGTCTTCCACCCCATCTCAATTCTTCTTTCCTTTTCCCTTCCAAACAGTCATCCTCTCCACAAGAGCTAATGAAAATACCCCCTCCTCCAAAGAAACAAGAGGTTTCACCGCCTCCACCACCACACAAAATTGTAAAATCAATTGAGTTACAACCCATCCCTCCTCTTGCATTCCCAAATCCATGTTGGGAGGATGAAATCGAATGCCACTCAAGGAAAACAACATAAAAAAGAGAGGCCAAACAAAGATGAAGAAATTCAAAGTCTGAAGAGTTGGGCTCTTAGATTTGGGATGACAAATATCCCCTTGATGGTTAAGCCTACATAAGAGGCCAAGGTTGAACAAATGGTGGTTAGGACTGAAAGCTCTGAAGAAGATCTTGCAGTCCCAACTTGCCCTCTAGAGCAGCAGAATGAAGAGTTTGACTTGACAAACTTCATGCTAGAGGAAGAGTTTTATCAAGAGCAAGATTCTCTTCAAGTAGTAGAGGAAGGAGAAGCTGCTCCAAATCCAAAAGAAGAGGAGCACAATCTAGCTGTGGAGGAGAAAAGTGCAGATCCAAAGGGTTTGAGCACAAAGCAGGTTACAGGAGAACCTTCAGTTCTTCTTTCTACTCCATCTCTCTCAAGTTCTAGTACTGAAGAGGAGTTTGATCTCTCAAACTCAATATTGGAGAGTGAAGGAAACCATGGTGGTCAAGTTACAGATCAAGAAGGCACCATGGAGAAAGTTGAACACGAGCAACAGGATAGCAATGAGGCAAAGCTTTACTGCCGATTTGAGGACAAGCTTTTGATGGAGAAGATCCGGTTGAGTTTTCACCATTCTCTCTTTCATCATCCACATTCCAAACACCGAGTTTGCTGTCATGGAGGAGAGATTTCATTTGCAACAGCCCGCATCTTATAAAGAGCTCTTTGGAATCAAAATTGGAAGATTTTAATCTTCCCTGTTCTTCATTAGAGGAAGAGAAAGGACAGAAGGATTCCACCATTTCTTCCACATCATCCACCTCAGAGGGTCTACAAGAGAACTCCATTCTTGGAGTAGAAAATCAGAGTTATGGGCATATCAAACGGATCAGACCTTTCCCAATCAGGTATTTGGCTTCATTGGAGCCAAAGGAGAAGCCACAACCGGTCATGCTCACTTCTGGGCATGAGGATGAGCTACAAAGTACCAAGGATCAGCTGCCATACCTCTTCAATCCAAATGTAGAGAAACTAAAAGAGGTATTGGATTTGTTTTCAGTTGATACCTTGATGATTTGGGTGGAAGACCAGCTTCTTGTTGATTTTTCACTCATCCTAATAGCCATGATCAGCTCCAAATCAATTGCATGGCTGCCAATTTTGAAGAAAGGAAGCTATTTCTCACAACCAATCAAGCAGAGGATTTGTTTAGCTTGCCTTTGCCTCCAGCTAGAGTAGAGTAGCTAGGTTTTCTTTCAGCGTAAGAAGTGCTTGTGCACACTCGCATGTTCCATTTGGGGCATGTATGATTTTCAGCTTTGTACATAGTTTCGGTGTTGCTTGGTTTTGCTTGCAGCTTCTTTTCAAAGGGTTTTGGTGAGAACAACTCCATGTCCAGTGGGATTCAAGTGGCTCAGAGGGAAGTTTTCAAAGTTCAGATCAGTTTTCAGGCTTGCTTATGACTCCATGCCCAATGGATTGCTTCAGGCAACTGGTCTTTTCATCTAGCAGGCAGATGACCCCGCTGAGTCGCCAAATTGTTATCCAAAATTCACCCCCCAGGGTAATTTTGATAACATGCATCAGAATATTCAAGTCCCAGGCAAATTGATTGATTCAGAGAAAACATCATGTTTATGGGGTTCCCTCGATTTTTCTAACTCTCCCGGCCAAAGAGGAAAGAGCAAGCTCTGAGAAAATGTGAAAAAGTTGCAGAAAGGCAAGTAGGTTGATCCAGAAAAAATCGTGAAAATTGGCTAAGTCTTGCTCAAGGTAGCCTTTGGGACAATTGGACGAACGCGTCGCGAAGGCGCGGATCGGCCGAAAAGCCTCTAGGTGGCCCAAACGATTTGGGACAATCGGGCCAGAAGTATGCGGCGGACGCGAGAAGCCGATCCGGCCGAAAGAGGAGGAAAAATGACTAGCCGCTAAGCGGGACAGATTTGGGACAAGAGTACGCAAAGACCGAACCGGCCGGTTCGACCAAATGGGAACAAACAATCTAAAAGCATTTGAGACATCTGGGACAAAAAGACCCGAACCGGCCGGATCGGGCTGAAATCAGCACAAGGAGCACAAAGCAAATGGGACAAAGGGACGCGCGGGACGCGGATCGCCGAAGGAGCCGAAAGCCAATCAAGCAGTGCCACGTGTCATCGGCCGAATCGGGACAAGGAAGCCCATTTCGGGCGGATCGGAGGTTTATGTCCCAAATGGTTTGGGACATCCAGGACAAAAAGATGCAAAGGGCGCGAAAGAGCCGGCAGACCCGTCGACCAATCAAATCATGACACGTGTCACAAGGGGAAAAGGTCAAAAAGTCAAAGGGTGAGTTTTCGAGCACTGATCCGAACCAATGAGATAGTGCCACGTGTCCCAGCTAGGGCCCACAAGGAAATTTCAAATGAAAGCCCACCGAAAGGCAGAGGAGAGAGAATCACGCGACCAATCAATGCATGCCACGTGTCATCCAGTGGCGAGCGCGGGAAGATTTCAAAACACGTTTTTGCCTGTTTTGTGCCCTAAAACTTCAGACCTCCATAACTTTCGATCCAGAGCTCGGATTTGCACGTTCTTTATATCAACGAAAAGCTTATGAAATTATCTACATGATTCTCGAGATCAATCTCGAGTTTTGGTGTGGTCTGAGATAGAAAATCGAGAAATGGCTCGACACGTGATAATGGCCTCGAAGCGCGTTTCAACAACATGTTTTAATGCTAATGGGTCACATTCTTCTTCAAGACGACGCCGAAGTGACATTTCAGCGGCTAGTTTAATGCACATGGGTCGCATTCTCCTCCAAATCAGTTAAAGATGGCAGGGTATGGGTTGGTAAGATCTTCCATGCTGATTTAATGCATCTGCAGTCAATGAGGAATGGGTTGGCACGTCTTCCCATGTTTCTGTCTCCTGGGCTCGACCCATGCAATGTAAAAGCCAAATTTGGGTCATTTTAACAAAAAGTTGTTCATTCTTTCGCTTGCCGCCTCCCTTATTTTCTTCTCTAGGGTTGAAAATGGAGTTCGAACCTCCTCCCTTGCTCAGTAATGGCGTTTTTGCCTTTTACTAATGGAATGATGTTCTGTGTAAACTTCGGAGCAAAAAAACGTGTTTTGTGATGCATCTGTCCATCCTTCCTCATTTTTGCTTGTTCTCTTCTTGCCTCTCTTCATTGCAGGTATTTGTGCATGTTTGAATGTTCGTTGCAGTGTCCGGAGCCGTGTTCATGGAGTTTTGGGACATTTTCTCGTGTGAAATCTATCCTTGGGCTCTCGTGATGCATCTATCCATCCTTCCCATTGCTCACCTCTCTTTCTTTGTCCCATGGCGGTTTTGATAGATGTCCAACATTCTCCTTCTCTCGGTGTATCACCGCTTTTAGTGTAGGCTTTTCTTGTTTTTCCCTTCTCTCTCTCTCTCTCCTTGGCATGGTTAGATTAGGATTAGATTATCTTTCCCCGCACCGGAATAGCTTGTGGTAGGTAGTTTAGGAGTAGGAACCAGCCTTCTCTCGGAGATTCTTCTCTCGGTTTCACAAGTCCCACGCTTGGAGAGAGGTTTCCATGTTGTGCAATCACACTGGGATGCCCGAACATCAACCTAGAAGCCCGATGTGTGTCCAGGGGTGCTTTGTGATTTTGCACTAACAATACCCTTTAGTGACGACACACCTAAACCATCATGGTACAAAGAACATGAATATTGTGAGTACCATTGTGTCAAAGGCCACAAAACAGACAAGTGCCTAAAACTGAGGCACTTTGTCCAAGACCTCATTGATAGTGGAGAAATCGAGGTTGATTCACCTGAGCCCCATCAAACACCTAATAAAAAAATGGGAATATTCAAGGAACCTTTCCCTAAGCATGATAAATAGGTGGAGAAGAAGTTGGATCAGGGTCATTCTTCCAAGAGCTATAAAACTACTAATTATGTTTACACCCAAGCCAAAAATCCATTTGACTCACTTATTGGATGTGTTCATTCTTCTAATGAGCATGTGAATATTATAAGAATCAAGAGAAAAGATTGTGTTTTGGTAACACAATGCGCTCGCCTCGCGATTACATAACCTCCTCTATCTACCCATCAGGATAGTCAACATGATCTTTTATAACAACTCGAGAAGACTACTGCTAAGATCTCGATCTTAGATCTTCTCAAGATATCAAATGTACATAAAGACATCCTTTACAAAACACTTTAGGGGTCAGGAGTGTCAATGGATATAGATCCTTCCCACCTTCAAACTGTGGTGGAAAATATCACACCAAGTGAACACATCACCTTTAGTCATAATGAGATCTCAAACAAAGATCACACCCATAACTTACCTCTTTACATCGAAGTATTTGTCACCCAAAGAAAGATAAAGAGAGTTCTTGTGGACAATAGGTCTGGGTTGAACATATGTACATTGAAACTAATCAAATAGTTGGGATGAAAAAAGTAGATCTAGAATCCCACATCATCACAATCACAACATATGACAATGTGGAGCATGAATCAACTGGAACCATAACATTGCCAATGGAAGTAGGACCTACCTATCATAACACCAAGTTCCATGTCCTAGACTTGGAGCTTCTGTATAACATGATTCTTGGCCACCCATGGATTCATGCCATGTAGGCCATACCATCAACCTTCCATCAGTGCATTAAACTAAATCATGAGGGACACACCATCACCATTCAAGGAGATCCATAACCCTTTTCTCACTATAGAGATCTAAATATCTTTGCACGCAAGGGTGCTTATGAATGTCCCTCTACCGAAATTGTTATACCTCTTCAATATGAAGCTCTTGCCTCATGTGTGGATTTAGATTTAGATACACTAATTTCTTGTGGCCATGGTGCTTCTACATCTGTTTCTCCCTTTGATTCATGGGAGATGAAGGTTCTTGAATATGGCTATAGAGAGTATGATATCCAACATGCCCTCTTGGTTTTAGATCTATCCTTGTCACCCAAGATAAGAGGAAATCCCAATTACCAATACAAATGACCTAGAGATGAGTGAACTGTCTTGAAGTTCCAACTAGGTGTCCTATCAGTAGAAGAAAAATTGTTGGACCCTCCCACAATTTGGGTCCCTGAAGAAACTATGCCTTCCTACTACCAAACTTCAGAGTACACCAAATCTAACAGAATGATGTACTCCATGGGCTATAAAGGACACATATGTGGTAAAAATGAATAAGGTATAAGGGAGCCTATCCCAACCCCACACTTTAAAACTGAAATATATGGCATTGGCATTAGACCTTATGGATCTCACCCCCGGAATGAGATGTTACATCTTCTGAACATGAGGATAGCTCTTCTTATTCAGATAGCGACACAAATTCTTGTAATAGCCAATACGAGGATCTTTCCTCTACGAACCTATTTCCAGAAACTTCCATTTTTACCATAACCCCTGCTAAACCTCAATTCAACCTTGTCTATCCTAATCTTGTTGATTGGGACTAAAAACTTCACACACCTATGGACCTCTTTGAAAATGATGAGGCAATTACATAATTCATGGGTATTCGTGACAACATTCCTATCGGGGACCATAAAAATAATTCTACATTGACCTTGATACCTGTGCATACTTTAGGGAGGAGGTTGAGTTACGTGGTCGAAAAAATTAAGAAAAAGAAAGGGAAAAATTTCCTCCAAAAATCCTTGGAAAAAACAAAATTCAAAGTCACACGGTGAAAACCTCTTCGAGGCGCCGACTTACAAACATATAGAAAAATATATGGACATAAAAAGTGACCACACCAAGGGTGAAAATCTTGTTGCAACACCCTTGGAAGAAGATCTTAATCTCCCCCTTGATCCTACGTGCATGGAGGATACATCTAAGATGTTAGTAGAAGAAACCATTGATGTCAACATTGGCAAAAAGAGCAACCTAAGATAGTCAAGCTGGGAGCTTCGCTTTCAACACAAGAACAAAAGACTTTTGTAATTCTTCTCAAAGAATTCTAAGACACATTCTCTTGGTCCCATGCTGATATGTCGGGCCTGGATCTTTCTTTGGTAGTGCATAACTTGTGCATACGAGATGCAAAGCCCATCAACCAGAAGCTTAGAAAATGCATCCGCGGGTGGCCCTTCTCGTCAAAGAAGAGCTTGAAAAACTCTTAGCAGCTAGATTTATTAGACCAATTGATTATTTAGAATGGATATCCAATATAGTCCCAGTGTACAAAAATCCTGTAGGAATCAAAATCTGTACCGACTTTAGAGACATCAACAATGCATGTCCAAAGGATGACTTCCTCTTCCCAACATCGACGTGATTGTCAATTCAACCACTGGTTATGAGATTCTATCTCTCATGGGTGGTTTCTCTAGCTATAATCATATTAAGATTGTAGAGGACCATCATAATACTACCTTCACAACCCCTTGGGGACTTTCTATTCTCAGGTGATGCCCTTCAGCCTTAAAAATGCCAACGACAACATATCAACAGTCCATGACAATGATATTCCATGACATGCTCAATGACATCATGGAGGATTATGTGGACGATATCTTGGGTAAATCAAGGATAAGAGAAGAACACCCTAAGGTCTTGAGATGCATCTTTGAATGTCTCAGAGAGTATAAAGTCAGGTTGAATCCAAAGAAATGTGTCTTTGGGGTATTATCAGGTAAACTATTGGGTTTCATTATATCTAGAAGAGGGATTGAGGTTGATCCTGCTAAGGTAACTACAATTACTGAAATTCCTCCTCCCAAAAACCTCAAATAGTTGCATAGCTTGCAAGGAAAAATCCAAGCCATTCGTTGCTTTATATTGCAGATCGCAAAAAAATGACATCCTTTCACTCACCCACTGAAAAAATATGTTGAATTATTTTGGGGAAATGAATGGCCATAAGCCTTTTCCTTACTCAAATAGTATTTGGCCAATCCTCTAGTCCTCATGCCACCAACCCCAAGTGAACCACTATTGCTATACATATCCACTACCCAATTTGTTATTGGTACCTTGCTCGCTCAATATGATCTTAGTCAGAAAGAGAAAGTGGTGTATTATCTCAGCCATACTTTGATCACTTATGAGCTCAACTACCCTCAAATTGAAAAAGCTTTCTTGATGTATCGTTTTACCTTTCAAAACTTTTCCATTATCTATATCTAAAGTTGACCCTCTGAAATACCTGTTATCAAATCCAACACTTACTGGTAGGATGGCTAATTGGATCATCCTACTCAACGAGTTTGATATTGAATATGTGCATCAGAAGTCAATTAAGGGACAAGTGCTTGTAGACCAACTAGCTGAGGCACCTTTACTTGGAATAGAGCTGGTGTGTTTGGATCTTCCGATGCATCACTAATGTATATCAAAGAATCTATCACGTGGCAAGTACACTTTGATGGATCATTCACTTTCCATGGTTCAGAGCAGGAGTAGTGCTAGTCACTCCTTCCAGGACTTTATACCTCAAGCTTTCCACCTCAGATTTCCATGTACGAACAACATAGCAGAATATGAAGCACTCATCGCTAGGATGAAGCTAGCTATCAAATGGAACATCCACCAACTTAAGGTCATTGGAGACTCGCAATTGATCATCAAACAGGTCAATAATGAATATAAGGTCAAGGATGAGAATCTCATCCCATATAAGAAGTTAGTGGAGACTCTCAAAGAGTATTTTGTGTGTATCACTTTTGACAAATCCCAAGAGAAAAAAATCAATCTGCAGATGCTATGGTGACAAAGTGGGTTCCATGCTACAGATTCCACCAGAAAATAATGACATGCCATTCTTTATTGAAAACTTACGACAACCTGCATATGACATGCCGGAATCATCCCTGCTTTGTGAAGTTGTTGGTCCTTTATCCCCTTGGTATGATCCTATCTTTAACTACCTATAAGATGATACATTTCCCCCAAATATAACCCACTCTAAAAATATGAACCTTATCCAAAAGATAGCCCACTACACCCTCCTCGAAGGCACCCTCTATCGTTGTGGCTATGACAGAATCTGTTACGTTGTCTAGATGTAGCGGAGTTAGTCTAAGTGATCAAGGAAGTACACAAAGGAGTTTGTGGAGCCCACACCAATGGAATGGTCTTGACAAAGAAATTATTGAGAGTAGGCTACTATTGGCCTACCATGAAAACTCGATCGCTACCAGTATGCCAGAAAGTGTGCATTGTGCCAGAAGTACAGGAACCTTATTCATGCATAGGAAAAACCTTTACAACCAATCACAACATCATGGTCGTTCTATAAGTGGGGACTTGATCTCATAGGGAAGCTCACCCCTACCTCCTTAGATGGTCATACCCATATCATAACTGCCAAAAAATAATTCACCAAATGGGTGGAAGTTTTTCCTCTCACGTATGTTACTGGGGCACAAATCTCAAAATTCATCATGAATCATCTCATCTCACAAGCATGACACCCCTTCCAAAATTGTAGATGATAATGGTAAATCCTTTAAGAACAAGACTATGAAATTCCTGTGCCAATGCTTTCAAATACACTTGAAGTGGTCTACTTCATATTAACCTCAAGGGAATGGATGAGAATATGTGTCTAATAAAACCCTTATTGGAATTATGGAAAAGAAGGTAAGTAAGACTGGTCGTAATTGGCATTTGTAGATCCATCCTAATCTCTCGGGCTTATAGGGATTCCATCCGCACTCCTATTGGTGTAACACCCTACTCCTTAGTCTTTGACACCGAGTCCATCACCCCAAATTGAATTTTCTTCTCTAAGAATATCTCTTAGAGATTATCTAGACAAAGATGAAGACTACCGCCATATGCTTGGATAGGTAGAGCTTGAACTTATAGATGAAATATACCTCTACGTACTCAATCACTTGAAAGTGTCTTATAATCGAGTATCCTGAAGCTACAAAAACAAATTATACCTCGTTATTTTGAGGTAGGATATTTTGTTGGGGTTAGACACACACTATTGTTGTATAGATCTATAATCAATCAAGCATACAAGCAATAAACATGAAAATTAAACCAGAAGAAAAATACACAAGATATAACGTGGTTCACCTAGTGTGAGCTATGTCCACCAAGAAATTTCCAATATATTATTCTTTGCTTTACATAGGATATATAATGAATATTTACAATTTTCCACACCTCTCCCCAGGATGTACAATACTTTTCCTTTTCAAGCTTCGCTACAAGAAAATCTTCTTATAATTCTCTCAATTCTTTTCTTCTAACCCTAGTTCTCTAGCTCATAAGCATATACAAACATTAGGGAAACTTAGAAATGCATTTACAACCCTATGATCACCTTTATAACAAAGGGTCAGATTAAAACCCGCGTTTAAAATAAAAAAATTCATGCACATGTAATTGATGTCGGCTACCCATCCGATGTCGGTTGCTCCCATGTGACCAATTTCAGCTTACCCAACCGACGCTAGTTATTGTATAAACTTGTAAGTTTGTAAAACATGCTATTTGTGAAGCCATTTAGCTCCACAACTCAACAGATTTGGTGTGGAAAAAAAACCAGTTCAACACTGTGAAAGAAAGAGAAAAGAAGGAAAAGTTCGAACCAAATTGGTTGGGGCCTTATATGATAGTGGAAAAATATAGGTCAGGAGCATACAAAATTTCCTATCTTGGCGGATATGAGTTACGTGAACCTATGAATTCCATACACCTCAATCGGTTCTATGTTTAAACATGGTGAAAAAAACTAAAAACAACCAAAAAGTATAAAAATATGAAAATAAAAAAATCAAGAAAAAGTAAAGAGAAAACGGGTTGTCCAAGTGTGAAAATGATGCAATTGTGGTACTTTGGACATGGCCCCTTAGTGAAAACCAATTTTAGGAGCTTTGGGAGGATTCATTGTTCACAAGAATCTCACATCTATGGGTACATTTTCTTTATCTAGAGCTAGTTTTTCACCTACATTTGAGATTCCTTTTGAGCTTGTCCTTTCGAAGCCTTGATCTGGTTGATCCTCCTCTTGTAAATTTGTGAAGAGATTTCCTTTGTACATTCCAATTTAACACTAGGGGCATCTTCACATCTTCACTTTCCTGTACATAACACGTGGCATCTGCCCTTGTATATTCCCATCTCGCACTAGGGGCATCCACATTTCTCTGTTTTCTTGTACATAACTTCGGAAAACTTTTAGAAAATTCCAAAAACATTCAAGATATGTTCAAAAAATCATAAAAACATTGAAATATGGTTTGATAATCCCAAAACATTAGAAAACCATCTCATAGAAAATACAAAAACAATAGAATATTGTTCCCAAAACTCTCGAAATAACATAAAACACATCAAAACTATCTCACAAAAACATAGTAGTACTTTGCTTACTTGTTTGTTTCTTGCTTTTCTTGTTTGTTTGTACATTTTTGTATAGCTTTACTTACTTTCTTGTACATTTTGTATAGTGTGTTGCTTAACATACTTCTTATGATTGATCTATTCTTTTCTTGATTAGATTCATTCTTGTTTATATTCAGTGTGTTTTGCATGCTTTGTATATTTGTACATAGTTGTGTTGTCAAATTGTTTAGTGTGTAAATTTGGTAGATTTGTTAACTTTTTCTTGTGCTTGTTTGTTACTTGTACATTGTTTGTTATCACATCATCACATCTAACATCACATACATCATATATAAAATTAATAATAACTAAGATACATAATCATGAAAATAACCATATCATCAATAGGGAAATAGGGACCCTCTTGTCCCCCTCCCCAATATAAAAAAATTAAAAACATGGACAATCATAAGTATCTCATAAAAAACAATGTGATATCATCTAATGCTATCTCATAAATCAAACACATGTGATACAATCATCCATCATAATAAATTCCATCATCATATACATGTAAATATGTCAAAAATGTCAATGTCCATATACAATGTGTCTCAGTACATAATCATCAGATACAATGTATGCCATCATGGGCATGGATAAAAATGTGCCTTCATATCGAGGCATAACCAAAAACAATACATATACATCATGTCAAAAGTATGCCTTCATATTGAGGCATACATAAAAAATACATCATCCAGTAAGTATATCATCAAAAATGGAGTCATCTCGTGGCTCTCGCCGCCCCTGACTACCCGGCATGGGTGGCGTAACTTTCTCGTAATGAAGGACCTTATACCGATCTTGTGGATCGAGATGGTTTCTATGATTTGGATCTAGATCTTATCTCGACAAGTTGACTATAATATGAAGCCATCTGATCCACGGGCATGATGGAATGGTATAACATCTTACGGTATGTGGCATCCCATGTAATCAAGGAACACTAAAAACCCTCTTTGGGACTCCTACAGATGTCCCCGATCACAAATAGTATCTCACTCTGCTCTAACACTACCTAACTCCTCTCGAAGCTGGTCCCTCTTTTCCTGTAGCTGATCCCTCTCACCTATTAGCTGCTCTACCTACCACATCAACGTAATCAATTCCCTAGAACTTCTAATATTCATTTAGGAGATGATAATGCTCTATATTCCTCTCTCCATCCACCATCTATGAGGCTCCACGATGGGGACCCCATCCATCTCAACCTCCATCTCCACCTCCTCCATCAAACCCATCCCCGAGCGGACGGTGTGGTGGACTTGTTGCATATGGTGATGAAAATAACACCTATGGTATTTAAATATGAAGCTATGGCATTTGTGCATGAGGAGCCATTGATTGTCTTTGGGCCCCACAGCCAACCTATTACAAAGGTATTTCTACTCCAACTAGTTGCACCGAGATTTGTTGTTGTGAAGACATGTGAATCTGTACACCTGTCCCTTCCCACAGATCGTAGCCACCCCGTTGCACTAATCGCTGAGCTCTAGCTCTATAAGCTTTTCCCTATAACCCCGCTATAGCTTCGTGACCCCTACATCAATGGCGACTTATAGAATCATCGCTTCCCTGAAGCACGGTGATGTACCATCTGTGATAATCCACCGTCTCACATGGATCTACGGTATGTCGTAAGGGTACCCATGGCCAGGGCATCATCCGACTAAAACTATCTTTGGCCCAATGTGGTCCGATGAGAGGGCCAATGTCAAAAGTATCTCTAGAGTTGGGACCATACCACATCCGATCATCGTGGATACCTTAAAATTGGCCAAATTGTCACCGAACACGATCCACTCTATGCCACTCTGTAATATAATCATGACTCGCTAATCAAGAAGTGCTCAATCGATGCTACACTCAACTCTGCAACATCCTCGGGCCACCGATAATATCCATAAGGGAACTAGGTCACCATGCACAACTGCAACTCATCAAACACACATCAATAGAAATTTGTATCTCCGATATGGCCCCGGATGTCATCACCCACTAGTGCCCATCCCATCATCAAGGGATCATTTGGAGCCCAAACTCAAAGAACTCATGTAGGGTGACCAATGACAATATGGTCACATGCCCATATCTTTAAAAGGGTAGATAGACCCATAGTCTTCTAACCGCGGTAAGTAATAAGATGAAGATCCCAATATAAATTTGTAAGTAAAAATTGTCCCTAGTAGTATGTCTCTCCATTGATCAATCCATGAGTAAATCCAATCACACCCAATTTTAGTCACAAAATCATGCACTTTGGACATTATTTAGCCTAGTCTCATACTACTATTTAGAAGGTTATTGAGTGAAGAAATTACTACTTAATCCCATCTTTTAGCCATCTTATTTTACTTTTATTTCATCATTCCCGCACATTTTTATATACATTCCCAATCTGTTTCGGAACTTTCCCGTCATTTTAGCTTCGAACTAGGGCACCTAATCCTGTACTAGGTGCCCCGGGGTGCCTCGGTCCCACACCGGGGTGCCCCGATCCTTTTAAATATTCCCACCACTTTTAAGGCCTATTCTAACTATTTTTCATCTTTATATTTTCCATGGTCAACCATTTCGGGTTAATTACAAAATTAGATCAAGAGAACCCTATAAATATAAAGTTATGAGACCATAATGAGGGTCATAACATCATTCACTATTATCACTCCATCTAGAGTAGCATCCATTACATCACTTACATCCACATAGTTCAATGCATCAAGGCTAGGAGATCTGCATCAACATAAACACTTCTTAGGGGGAGGGATTCTATTTTATTCCATGCACACATGCTATTACATTTTCTATAGTTATTTATTGCTCACTATTTCACATATTACGATTGACACAAGAGCACCTAGGGCACGACACACACACACACACACACACACACACACACACACACACACCATAACTACATTTGGGTCTGAAATGTAGTTCATTGCTCAGAGTAGTAGAGCCCACTATTGTGGCGGTTGAGGCCGATCGACCCATTCATTTGCATTTTTATTTTTAGGGATTTGATACTTTGTTTGTCTTTTTGGTCTTCAACATCATCTTGCTTTAGTTGGTACATTCGATGCGGTTCAAAAATCCAATGCAACAACCTACGAGGGTTATAGGTCATCTTATGACCCCTAAATAATCAAATTTTGAGCTTTTTCGAGACTAGGGCACCTGTTTTGTCATACAAGGGCACCCCGAGGTGCTCTAATACCCTCTTAGGCACCCCACTCTTCTCGATCTTCCAGATCCACCCTTTGTGGGACCTCTGTGCATCCGTTTCGCTTCTAGAATTTCCCGTCGGACTCGCGACACTCTACGATAGTCATCTACAATCAGTTGAGTTATTTCCTCACTTTATTCTTGCACATTAGGGTTTTATTTCCATTATTTTTAATTATTTAGTCATTTTATACTTTGCTTTAGAGTATTTAGTTACAATGGTTATGTCCTCCTAGATTAGATTAACTATCTTAGCATACACTTCATTTATTCTAATTTTAGTTAATCACCAATGGAAATGAGGTACTTGTCTTGTCGGGTAGTAGAATGCTACTGACAAGAGCTATAAAATATATAGCTACATGAGATAGCCAAAGATCCTGAAAGCACATGTATAGCCGAATTGCCATACTTTCCGGGGTATGTCCCTAAGGCCAAACATCTCAACAAGAAATTGTGTAATGCGAGCGTCGTCCCCATCATACTCTATGAGTGGGTCATGGATCAAAACTCTAAGAATCTACCACACATCCTCCAACAAAATGATCATCTTGCCAGTAATGAAGTGAAAGCATTGACTCTCACTGTGCCATCTCTCAGCTAAGGTTATCGAAGGTTGTGATCCAAAGTAATATGTGGCATATGCGCCATGTACGAAAGTCCAGTCACGTCTAGAGTCATCTCTAGGTAGATTTGATCACATTGAGTAAAGGTCTCTTAGAAATAATGTAGCTTTTCAGCCACGTATTTCATTCGCATGTCTCCAAGACGGGTAGGTCGATCGAAAAGATCAAGAAAACACTTATAACATCATTTTTCTAACACATAACATCTAATTTTCTTTTATTCATCCCTACGTTCTTTTAAAATTCTCCTAATTTCTTCTAAGGTTGACTAAAACCTAACTTTTCACACCAACATTTGTTATTAAGCACCTGTGCACCCCAAGTAACACTTGCATGCTCCCGCGCATGCACTCCCTATTCATACCCACATGCCCCATTTGGCACATGCGCCCCACGTAATTATCACATACTACCCTATAAAATGTGTGCACCTTCTTACACATACGTGCCCCTCCATGCATGCACTCCCCGACAACACTTGCACACACAAATGGTTGTGTATACATTGTTGCACAATTTTATACCTAGCAATAAACACATTAAATGAGATCGAAATGAAATTTTTTTACTTCACATACCCGAGGTCCATCGCTAGGAGGATGCATATACTCTCGAACAAGAACCGCACTTCTCGCTTCGACATGAACTCGAGCCATCTCCCCAAACGTTAGAGAAAAATAAATTGACAAACCGATAGAGTTTGGTATCAAATAACTCACCGCGATGATTTACCCCCAATGGCTTGGTATATATAGGCTATTTCGACCCCCTCCCGACGATTTTCACTTGTCGCGATGATCGTGGGAGATGATGTGACTGCCGTGATATTTTTTATTTCTTCTACCACTTGCCATGATGATTATTTTTATAAAATAATCATTTTTGCTCGATTTTGCTATGTAGGGGCATTTGCTTTACTACCAAACACCCCTTTCTTCTCCCTGGGGCATATGTTTTGCTTCCAGTGATCTTTTCTCCTATGGTTCTTCTAATACATTAAAAATCCTAGAAATTTGTAAAAATTCAAAATCCTAAAAATGGGTAAAAATCATTTAAAAATAAAACAATGAATTTTTTTCAAAAATTGGTAAATGGCATGCATGCAGCTGAAATCTATGTCAAATGCATTATACTCGAACATCAAAAATTGTCCTACAAAACATCTTTCTTTGAATCTCACCTGTTCTTGTGTGCGACTCGTAGATCATTTGGATCTACCCTCCATCAACAAAAGCTGGTTTGCTCACTATCTCTGTCTTCCTTTGCACGAACACATTTCTTAGGGAAGTTTCCTAGGGCATGATTGATTTTTCATTGGACTTCTACGTCCTTTACTTATTCACCTCGCATGTATCCTTTCTTGGGGTGCCATTCTTAACCCTTGTTAATTTGCATAGGTCGGAATCAAATTTTGATAACAAAAACATTTGTACAATTATCTTAAACGTTGTTTATTTGAGTATGTGTGTTTGTACTTATTTCCTTGTAAGGTTATCTTGTTTACTTTCTCATCTTGTATGGTATTTCTGTATGTTGTATTGAGTTAGTGTTTTGGCAATGAAAAAATGTTCATTTATGGATTTTCATGTCATTATAAACTTTTGGTGTATGCATACATTTTAATAAGGACTGATGACGTAGATCACTTGCAATATGATGACATAAAATGGTTTTTACACCAGTTGGATGCAAGCTATTTCCATCCCCTTCATCTTCATTTTTATTCCATATCATTCTCTTCTATCAACACTATTCTTCTAACTCCCTTGGGGAAATAAGGATCACCTATCATCCCCTCATTTCCCCTCCTTATTCTTCTATCCATTTCCTTTATCTTTTTGATTATCAATTGACCTCTTTCATCACCTCATCCTTCACTCTACTAATTTAAGAAAAAACATTTCTACAAGATCTGTTAAGAAAAGCATTTCTTGCACTTCACAACAATACCCACATGAAATTTTCAACAAAATATTTCATTGACACTTGAAGGGGCATCCTCATTTTACTAATTTTTCTTCTATCCCTTTTAAAAAATTACCACTTGTTTGTACTTGTCTACTATATTTTAACCGGCGTCCCTTACGCCACCCCAAATAGGGGAAAATGTAGACACCTAGAATTTGGTCAAGCAATTTTAATACCTAAATTGCACTAACTATCCTCTTTCCCATAAATTGACGACACTTCATCAATAAACCACCATTGTCCGTTTATCATCATTAATTAATCAGCTCTCCTATTATTCGTGATGCGGATTAACAACCTTTTGTTAATTAACATTCACTTCTACCTGGGTTAATTAATTATTCTTAATTAATTACTACCGTTAATCTAAATCAATAAATCATCATTTATTGAACCATTTCCTCTCTTAAAATCTCTTGAATCATACTAACTTTATTCTAAAGCTTCTATAAGCATACCTCCTTCTATTAATTAATCACCTTTGATTAATTAAACCCCCTTTCAACTCCCACAAAGTGCACACAATTTATTAAACATACATGACCTTTGTATTTCCTCTTTGGGGTTTATCCCACATTCATCAATTTGCTAGCATTTCCTAAATTAAAAGCTATATAAGGAACCATCCTCCTTACCTTTCTTCTTACACCTTATTTTACCTAGAGTAAGCTATATGCATTTGATCTTGAGCCATTATCCATTGAAGGAAATAGCTTCTCCATCTTGCATCCATTCTCTCAAATTGAAGAGCATGGGAAGATCCAAAAATGGCCTTATAGCCATGTTTTGGTGAGATATCATCTTCAAACCTTGAGAGAAATAAATCACTTTTGATTTCTAAAGTGATCTAAATAGGTTCATTTGTTATATTAGTAATCTAGAGAGTAAGAAATAGCTTAGCATTTTGATTTGAGATTGTTCATGCATTGAAGAAGTTATTTCTCATAAGCTCTTATCTTGATGGTTCTATAGTAGGTTTGATTATGCTTAGAAGCTACTAGGTGTTAGATTTGTTGATTTATCATGGAAATTTTCTATATGAGAACATTGATATCAAATTTCATCTTAATGTAGGCACATGTCTAACATCCTTCAATAGCCTTGTATTTCCATTCTACTTCTTAACCTAAATGTAACCTTTTCCAACTATGTCAGCAAGGCTCATCATCACTAAGAAAAACATGCCCAAAATTCCCTCAAATATAATCAACAAAATAATGCCTATGTGGAGTAGCATGGAAAGAAGCCCTCAAATCTAAAACCCAAGATTTAGAAATATTGTGAAAAAAAAAGAATCAAAGCATCCTGATGATATTACATGTTGCCACATTAACCTCCTTATTTTATTCTTGTTGTTTCTTCTTTTCCCAAAGCTCCCAAAAGTTCTTCTTTGCATGCCCAAAGTTTCTACAAAGTGCCAACATACCATCTTTCTTTTGGATTTTGACCTTGCCGGTATTTTGATTTTCCACGGTTTCCTCTATTCTTATGTCTCCCTCTATTTTCCATGATCAAAGAATTCCCTGAAGTAGAATATTCCCGTAGATTTTTCTTTCCATTTCCTTGCTTAGAATCACCCCTACAACATCCTCAAACTTCAGTTTTGAGTTATTTGGAACTGATTTGCTTACCGTCATTACCGAGACTATTCTAAATCTCGGGTAAGGAGCACAAAGTTAATAAAGCCCTAACTTTTTCATAAAATTATATTGTAACCAAAGCTAGCATATTCACAACCATATTAAAATCATTCAAATGATCTGCTACTAAAATATTCTCAGACATATTCATATTAAACAAATTTTTCATTAAAAATAGCTTGTTAGAGGTAGAGGGTTTTTCATATAACTTCCTAATGCTTTTGTAGTATTTTCCTTTGAAACATTAAATAATATCGAAGATGCAAGACATAGCCGATTGTTCCAAGTACCTTCCTATGATGAAAATTCCACTATGCATTCGTCATACTTGAGTGTTTGTTCCCTTTCTCAAACAATGAAATATAAAGATCCTTCTAATAAAGGTAATCTTCCATTTGGATCTTCCAAAGACTAAAAATATGCCCGTTGAATTTATCGACCCTTGATTTTGTATCATCTGTCATATATCCCACTCAAGATAAAACTTTCCCTATGATTCAACACTTCAAAAACCAAACCAGATCTCATACCAATTTTTAGGAACAAGGGATAAAATTTGTGAAACAATCCCAAACCGAATCACAATAGTAGAAACCAATATGCGAAAGATATTAAAGATCCGAAATAAAAAGTGCGTAAAATAAAAGAAAAAAACACAGAGACAAGATTTCATGTGGTTTACCCAATTTGGGCTATGTTCACCAAGAATCACTTGCTCATATTTTATTACAAGCCACCTCTTTCTCTCAATACAATACCCATATCTTCTTGTAGCTATAATAAAAAAACTCTCTTGAATTCACACTTGAACTCACACGCATCTATAATGATATATCTACCCTATAAAAATACTAAAAGTACTTCAATAAGAAATTGCTTAAGTAGTTTTATAATACCGTGGATACCAAAACCATTAACCAAAACCACCCCATAAACCTATGGTTCAAAAATCCTGCCCATATGAGAAGAGCACGTTTCAAGAGATATTGGACATATTTTTCGAGGCCAAAAACTATGGAGAGTGTACAATAATTTTAGTGTGCAATCTTCAACACTTCCACACATGAAAACAAGATCCACAACATAACAGTTCTATCGATGGATCTAGACTGATGTGATGGACTAGTAGATTGATGAGACCGCGTAAGTCATGTGCGAACATGCGAGCTAGGAAAAATTTGTGCTTTATTTTTGAGAGGCCGCATGGACCTAGATGCTCTAGCTAATGCAATAATAGTCTTAAGAGGAGGATACGACCATGGAGTAGATGGTGGAACACCATTGATAGAGATGACTTGGTTGTTGTGAATGAATTTAAAGCATAAATGATTCATAGAAATGATAGTTTTAGTTTTGCGGGAGCCGTAAAAGACGTAAGAACATGTGACACCCTTCGAGTGATGGTGCCACAAAAAAGGAACAAACATGGTGAGAGGAATGAAAGTGACTGGAAGATGAACACCACCATATGAGTTGGGAATTGGATATGAAATTTCTGATAGCGGATAACCAATAACAACAAGGAGTGCAATGGAACATGCGTTGATGGGCCAGTGATGGATCAACTTAAGTGTTATTGATAGAAATGGATCTGATAGAAGCATGAATGTGTAAGTGATCAAAATATAATGTAGTGTGATAATCATGATCAAAGAAAGAAATAATTGGTAGAGAAATGTCAACATGAGAAATTAGGAAATCAAGATCCTTGATACAGAGGAGACAATACGTGATATGTATGATTTTCCAAGGATTCAACCGCTTGTTTGTCATGCTTTGGAAGAGAATTTTGAATATTTTGAGCTTATGATTTTCATTGATTGGTGCAGAGGTTGTAGGCTCTAGAAGCTCGATTTTGTTACTATCGATAAGATCTTGGATGATAGTGCGAAGTTTGAAACACCTATTTGTAGAATGTCCGACACATTGATGATAGTTGCATCAAAAGTTTTCATTGTAATTTTGACCTTTAGGATGAGATGGATCCAAGTTGAGTGGAGGAGGAAGTGTGATAATATTTCTCTCAAGAAGTTGTAATATAAGATGCAAAGCAATAGTCAAATTTGTATATGTACGCTTAGGTGGTTTCCATTGGATTTATTTGGTGTTAGAGACAACGTTGACAATGACCTTAGCTTCAATAGGTTTTGTGGTTGGTTTAAAAGTTGATTTACTTTGAAAGCATGTAGAGGAGGAAGCTTGCTCTTGATACTTAATATTTCCTATAGATAAGAGTTTAGTTTTGCGTAGCTTGAGAGTGTGACATAGTTGATCAAATGATGGAGATGTCTCAAATAGAACACTCTCCTAAAGAGGTGGAAATAAAATTTGAATGAATAAATATTGAAGTTTAGAGTCCGTAAGCACATTAGACATCTTAGCTAGGTTGTTTTTGTATCGTAAGACATAGTCTACTAGATGTTCATTAGATCCTTTTTAAGTTGCACGTATGAGATCTTAGAGCCGATATTGATAGAAAAATGAGTAATAAAAGCATCAGCTAGATGCGTGAAAGATGTTACCGAGTGGACAGGTAGGTCATAGAACCAATGCATCGCATAATTGTGGAGACTGTAAGGAAAGAGATTAGCTAGAAGAATGTGATCATCTACAAAATCTAGACAGGCCACATGGAATGCTCTGGAGATGCTCTTGTGGGTCACCATGCCCATTGAAAATGGGAAGCTTGGGGGTGATGAAGTTGGGAGGAAGCGAGTAAGCAGAGATGGTGGGTGTGAATGGATTGTGTAGTAATAAAATGGAATCCAAAGATGTAGATGCATGAGAAGTAACATTTTGTAATTGAAAAATTTGTGCTTGAAGGTCTTGATAAAGGGAGGCTAAATCTTGAGTGCCAACAAGAAAATTGTTGCGTATGAGAAAAAAGAGGTGGAGTAAAGTGTTAGTGGGAGTAGGGACATAAATGTGGACAATAGAAATGGTTAGAAGAGTGGAAGTGGGTGGTTGAGTAGCAATGGAGGTGGGAATAGTGGTGGAAGCATTAAGCTCTGCAAGGTTGGTGGATTCCTCATGAGCAAAGTGAATAAAAGTAAGTCTAAGTCTCAGGATTCTCAATGACATGATCATTGAGGTCTTTAATGTGGGCTTCCAAAAATTAGCCATAAGATTGAGCCATAGTAATAAGAGGATAAGAGCCCTAAGGATAAGGTGGATTCGAACATCGTGTTCACCAAAATGATTAAGATAAATGTGAATTTATATGCCTAATTTTATTGTTATTACAACAATAAATGAATAAGTAATTAAGTAAAAAAATTAAGCCAAGAAAACTAAGCTGAAAAGTATGAAACCCTAAATGAAAAGAGAGCATAGAAATCCTTAGCTAATTCGCAGAGATCCCAAAGGTGAAAAGAGCTAGAAAACTAGAAAATTCGAGCACCGATAGTCACAATAAAGATTGATAAAATGCAGAGATGGAGGAACATGTTGGAATGAGGTGTCTGGAGAGGGACAAGGGTGCTTGTGGATTCCCTAGGCTTGTGTCTAGGTGCATGTGTCTACGGAAATGCTCAGAAAACCTCCTCTGAGTGGTTGCAAGTTGTTCGCCTTTGGTTGCTATGAGATCGCACAATGATTGCCGAAGTCACTAGACATATGCAATGAAATAATGACCTACAAAACCCTCAAAGAGACATAAAATCCTTTAAAAAATATTCAAAATGAGGGTTTGGACTGTCCTCAGATGTCACAATGGTGATCTTACGACTGAGAAATGCACTACATCTTAGACCCAATCTAGTTCTATGTGTGTGTGCAAAATCATGCCCTAGGTGACTCTTGTGTGTGTCACACTTGATAGAAATGAAAGTAGCTAGATGTAAAGAAATGTAATAGATGTGTGCATGGAATAGAATGAACTTCCCTCCTATGAAGTGTGTATGCAAAATAACCATACTTTGTGTCCCTTAGATGGTGCTAGATGGATGCAATGGAATTCTTAGATGCTTGATGGATGCAACCTTAAGTGGTGATAGCTAATGCTTAGTGCTTGGTACTTTATTATGATCACATAACTTTATATTTATATGATTCCCTTGCTTGAATTTCATAATTAACCCCGAAAAGGCCGACTACCAAAAAGATAATATGATCAAACGAATAGAAAGGACCTAAAAAATGTGAACAAAAATACCGAGGTTAGGGGCACTTGGCGTTGGCATCTTGGTTGGACCTAGTGTCAGGATGATTAGTGTCAAGGTATAAAAAGGAAGACTGAGAAAGTAAAGGTGCAAGACCAAAAGTGGCAACATAAATCAAATAAATGTGGCCAAAGACATGGGTTAATTAATACTTTTCTTACTTAGGAATCATATGAATAGTAGTATGTAATTAGGACTAGATAATTACCTAAAGTGCATGATTTTGTGTCTAAACTCTGCATTAGGAGTAGGTTATTTTTCAAGCACCATTATTATTCGATGTATTCCCTTACCCCTCAAAATGAACTGAATTTTAGACTTCCATTCATGATAGTTAAAGGGTGTGAGTGGATTTAATTAACTTATTTCAATTTTTAAACAGAAAAAAAAATGCAAAAGGTAGAATGTAAATTTAAATGTAGAAATACAAAACATAGTATACCCCCAAAATTATAGAGGTTCAATTTTATAATGCACAAGAATAACTTCAATGCATAGAGATTGAAAAAAATCACAATAAAAAAATTGTACCTCAAAAGGAGATGTCTACTAAAATTTATAGAAAATTAGAGTTCTAACCTTGCTGTAGACACCTTGGAAAACCCAAAATTCACTATGTGATAGTTTTCTATTTTCTTAGCATTTCAAAGAAACCGAAATGGTCTTGATTAGGGTTTTGGACTTGCTCAACACATGTGAAATCTTGAAATGCACTTGTCAGGGTTTTGGACTTTCTCAACACATGAAAAATACCGAAATGGCCTTGATCGGGTTATGGAGTGTGTATGAAAGCTCTCTAAACCCAAATCTTGATGAGCATGTTTTGGGACTCACCCATTCAAGAATGGTGTAAATTTTTGAAAATTTTAAAGTTTTTTGGGTTAGATACCTGTGTTGTGGATATTCCAAGAGGCCCACCTTTAGGTAAAATGGAAAAATCAAGAACATTGCTCCAGAAACACCTCCGAGCTACTCTTGTGTTGAGGGAAAGCTACATATTGATTGTGTTGTATCGAGCTCTACATTAAAGGTCCGAGCTATGATAATGTGCACCGAGCCCTTGTTGGGCCCCTAAAATATTGCCTAAGTACGAGAAAGGCACATGGGCGCGCAAGGCCTAGGTTGAAGAAGGGGTCGCACAAGGAGAAGGCGTGCAAGGCAAGGTTCTAAGAGGGTTTTAGAAAGGACGTTTTGCACACCAAAGACAAGGCCTCGGGGCTTAGCCATATTTGGCGATCGGGTAGACACGAGAAAAGCATGACCTGACTACGCATGCAGAGTGGATAAGGTGTCATCCTGGTGACAGGTTGGCCTCGGGAGGAATATGCTTGGTAATAAAATATTATAGAAGACATCATGGCAAAAAGTGGAGAGCTCAGTCTTGGAGGAGTATGCTCCCATGGAGGACCACATTCAGACACTTGGCGATGGATCTCGTAGCCCCTAAAAGTGGGTCGGTGGTTAGAAAAACCTATATAATACAAGTTCCCACATAGTAGAATGGGGAGAATAGAGAGAGCAGAGCTCAGAGAAATATCAAAGAACCATGTGGGATTGGGTAGAGGCTATATAAGGGAATAATGTATTAAGGGGCTGGGATATAAATTTTTCTTTATATGGATGAAGGACATGATCCCTGTTGTGATGTGTGACTTCGATCCCGATCAAGTCATGGTATTCTAATGGATCCATTGAATGTAATGAGGTTATAAAAATGAATAAGTATGAATGTAATTGATTTGATTCATATCTATATCTTTTCATTTCTATTCATGGATGTTATGGAATAGATGTAAATCCTTATGTATTTTCCTTTCTGTTGTAGTTCTATCTGTTATCTATAAGTACCCTCTATTTGGAATGAATACATTTGTCTAGAGGCCGTTATGAGCCCTATGATAATTGTATGTCTCATTTCCACCTTTATTCATTAAGTTCCTGACATAGATAATGGTGTCCCACTTAAATCACATAAAAGAGAGACTCGGCTCCCCACGCATGCCTTGGTGAGCACTCTAGCATCTGCTCGGTGAAATAATGATGCACATGGTATTTCTTTCCTTTGTGATGGGTGTAAAAATGACTACATGTTGGTTCCGTTGCCAGACCTCTTTTCGAAGTTGTAGTGGGAAATGGCATACATCATGATCTGTGTGACGAGTGATGACAGAGTGTTTAACCTTGGAAAGTGTTGAAACATGGTTTAAAATCACAGAGGATGAATTTGCTCGAGATTCAAAGATTGGACCTGATTTTGATGCATGTACATGGGTAGAGGAGAACCTCTACCACAAGTTACATGAAAATTTATCTGTTGCTTCCCAATAGAACTTTATGAATGGCTCTCGACATATGTGTCTAGATAAAACTGGTATTATAGATCACACGTGTGGACCCAAGAAGAATACCAGAGCCTGCAGGATGTAGATCTGACATGGACTTGTGTTGTGGATCATTCGTGGAAGGTGTGTTGGCTAGTTACACTCTAGAGTATGCTATTTCTACATATTCTTGCCTAGAAGTTGCTGAGTTTGAGTTTCTGCAGGAGCCCATAGGATCATTTCTATGTGTTATTCCTATGACAATGAAGATCTTGATTGTTACCTTGAGTTTAGAGGCATTTCCAATGGCCGGCTAAACCGTTTGTTATCCATATTTTTCCCCATGCCAAATATTGGATCGAATCACGACCCCGTATATAAATAACCCGAGAAAACTCATTCAAATCCTACAAATTGGTTGCAAAAAGATTCAACCATGGAGTGGCGGAGGCCAAGAGAGATCGAGGACCTCGTACTAAAAGAAATGACTCTTTCAGGCCGTTTCCACGTCTTAAATCCATTCTTCAAATTACAGTGTGCTCAACTATATGATAGCAGGTTAGACAAGAAGGGGAGATGCTGCAGAGGAACTAGAGACAAGAAGGGGAAGAAACGATGAAGATTCGAAGTCCTCGGGCTCAAAACGGTTCAGGAAAAGGTAAAAAATGACTAAGTATGGAGGAAGCAAAGTGGAAGAGACCAGATGTCCTAACAACATTTCTCCAAGGATGAATCCAAAAAAGAGAGCTCAAACTCGTGCCAACCCTCCATGTAGAAAATGGTCAGACAGAGTCAAAAGGCGGGCTTCAAAATTGACTAAGTATAGAAGTGCAAGTGGAGAGTTCCAAGTGTCATCCTGGCGCATCTCCAAGAGTTGGTCCCAAGGCGGAGACCCAAATGAGCGTGAGCTCGCCACGTAGCCCAAAGTCTAAAAGGTAAGAGAGACTGTTAAAAAGTCCACGGATCAGTGGAGGCCGACAAGTGTCAACTCGACGCTTCTCCAAAGGAAAACTTTGGGTTGGGTTTGCAAGAAAGCGTTGTGCCTCCATGTGTTATTCCAAATAGGGGCCGAGTTAGTTGAATAGTCAATGCACAGACTAGCTATGGAAGCCGCCAAGTGTCATAATGACATTGATTCAAGGGTAAAATAGAGAAAAGGTTTCCAAATGAGTGCCAGACTGATGCGTGTCCCAGGAGAAAGCGGGCGTTGGGGGAAAAGTTAGTTTTTCACCCTTTTCCCCAAAAAGGTAAAAGTTGTAAAATGACCCGTAACTCCGCCTAAGGAAAAAGTCAACATTTTGGCTCGAGTCAAAACCAAGGTGGAGAGTCGGGGAAAGGTGAAAATTTACCTTTCATCCAAAAGGCACAAAGGTAAAAATGGAAGAGCATTTCCCAGCCAACCAAAAGTAGCCACGTGTCCAGTTGAAGCTTCGGGGCTGCGGGAGTTTTTTAAGCTTTGTGTTTTTGCTCAAAAAGGAAAAAGGATAGATTACGGACCTGCGAACCTGATTTTTTTTCCAAATTGGTTGCCACGTGTCCTAAACAAAAGGGGGGACCCATTTTTCAAATTGTTTTCCCTCCCATTTGTATGGATTTGATACAAAATTTGAAGGGGTGTATCTTTCGACCTGTATTTGAAATATTACAAATCTGACACCATTGGAAAGATATCAACCTCATCTATGCCATGGTAATTTGAAACTTTAATTTTGAGAAGGTTAGGTAAAGGAAAATGGAGGAAACGCCTTCGAGCCTTTAATGTAGGATCCATCAGTCTCAACAACCAGATCGGATTTGATCTATTTCCACTGTTTCCTCTTCCTTCAAGACGCCGAACCAAGGATCGATGAAGAAAAGATGGGTACGGGGGAAGACTTTAGCAGAAACATTAACAACATTGGTTGAGCTTCGACATGTGTTTCCCGCTTCTCTCTCTCTCTTTCTTCTCTCTAATTGAGTCTATAAATATGGGGGCATGATTCATTGTAAAGGGTTGGACATTATTTGTTTTGTAGAGGTCTGCTCTCCTTCTAAAGAATGGGATTTGAGGGGTTCAGACCTTCCATTAAAATTGTAACACATTTCTACCTTTTGGCTACTTTGTAATGAATCAGTATCACCCCATAGAGCAATAAAATACATCTGTGATCGATCTTTGATCCTTTCTTGTTTCTTTTGTTTCCATTTGGTCTTTCATTACAGATCTGCTATCTGTGCTTGTTTATTGTATGCATTTTATTGGTTTGTGTCAAAGGAAAACTAAGTGTTCATCATTCCTTTGGTGCATCACCTGGTAGTTTAGTTATTTCTTATTTCTTGTACTCTTTTATCCCTGTCTCCTTGGCAAGTTTTAGATTAGGTATAGAAATAGATCCTCTGCAAATCCTCACGTATGCACGTAAACAAAGGGATAAGGAACCAACCTTTAATCTAGAGATATTTTCCATTTTTTCAAGGTCCCACGCCTTAGGAAAAGTTCAATGTTATGCAATCACACCAAATGAATCTCGCATTAGGAAATCGACTGTATAACTCATTTGGGGGTGCTTGTGATTTTGCACTAACACCGCTCGAGCACTCGGGCAAGGAAGCTAGGGTGGAGGAAGATGGCGAGATATTATGACAGAGAAAGAAAGGGAGGAGAGATGAATCAAATATAGTGAAGCACGTGAAAGGGAGATTTCTAGACAACGCAAGGTTGTAAGTATGATGGATCTATGGAGGCAGACGTCGGGAAGGAGTTGAGGTTCACACAGAGGACGTGGAACATGAGCAGTATGTGCTACCCCATCTTGGCAAGTGCGTAAGAGAGACCCCTTCAGCTTCTGATGAGAGTTCGTCATGTGGAGAGAGAAGATTCGTTGGCACACATCTAAACCCACCTAGTGACCAAACCCTAGCGCTTGGTTTTCTAGACCAAGGAAGGAGTATCGCTAACCCAGTTGGTATCAGTAGAAGTGACATATCTACACCTAAGAGATATAATTTCTCATTTCCCACTTATATGGCTATGCATACTATTCCATTATTTGGAGGCGATTTTGGACAAGGAGCAAGTTCACAAGCCTTCGGCCTCGCATCTGGGAGTGGTGCGGGGTACACTAGTGGTAGTGGGGCATTATCATAGACTCGTCAAGCGTGTAGTTCAAAGGGAAATTTGGGGACCGTTGGCACAACCACTACAAGACATGGTGGACTCCGATGGATCTCGGTGGGTCAGAGGAACAAGACTCTGGTTGATTTGGTGGGTCGGGAGGAACAAGATCTCGTGGCTCGGGAGGCATAGGACCCGGTGGATCCGGTGGTGGGGGAAACATCGGAGGAAACCAAGGCTCTGGCTCAGAGGACAAGGGCCCCAACCACACCCTCAAGTCTTCTTTGAGATGTCTTTGCATTTTCTAGATTACGAGGTATATTGAAGATGCTTTGCGGAACATGTTCAAAAATGTGAGTTGTTATGGCGCACAAAGGGGATCACAACCGGGAGTGGAAAGCAAGTCAGCTTTGTAATGACGTTGTAGAGGGCACACACATAGCTGGTATAGGAAATATGACTCTCATCAAATGGTGGTGGATTATACTTGCTTTAAAGAACAAATTCTTAGTAGAATTCCACATCCCTAAGTTTGAAATGAAGAGCATCAACTCCTCGAAGAATATTCAACAAGGAATGGCAGAGAGTGTACGGGAATATGATACACGGTTTAAAACCCTCATGTCAAAATTGTCATATGACATTCACCCTTCACAGCATGCTCAATGGTTTTTTGGGGGGTTGATAAATCCATTTAGAAGAGCTTTATCTCATAAAACTTTCATAGACCCACATGAGGCATTAGAAATTGCTATGTGCACCGAAGTCATGGAAGTGTTGATACTTGGTGTTATCCCATTTTCGAGGCTAAAATCGCTACTATGGCTAAGTAGGCCGGAGAAGTTATTTATGAACTCAGCTCATGAGACTCACAGTGGAATGTGGTGTACATATTGTGAAGTAGAGGGGCATTTCAATGATAGTTTCCCTCGGAGGATAAGACGCTGAAATTTGTAATGGGGACCATGATGCAAGTAGATGTCCCTTGTTACAACGTGCAATTCGAAGAATGTGTCTTGCTACTGTAAGATCTACACCTCTACAACCCATGATACTAAGGATTGTAGGCTTATTGACCAGATCCATGAGGCCATTGATCTTGGTGTGCGCTAGACCAGCATTTCCAGTAGTTCTAAGAATGATGACCGCCATTATGAGGAGCGCGCAGATGGAGGCATGCGTGGAAGGGGATTTTACGGAGGATTCCATGGTCATGGTAACTGCAGAGGGGAAGAAGTAAGTTCCCACATAGAACCTATTTTAATTGTGGGTCTACAGAGCATTACAAGCATGAGTGCCTATACTTATTGCAGTGCTCATGGTGTGGGAAGAAAGACAAGTATGAGGAGTGCCCTGATTTTTTTGAGCATATGAATCAACATCACCGAAAATACAAGGGTACTACAATGGTAAGCATTAAGAAGGATGACACACAATGGATGCCATGGGTGACACATAATGTAGGCTTGGAACTTATTATGGTAACAACAAGAGCACAAAGGCTGCGCACAAGCAAAGGAAATACCAAGGCGAGAAGATCCCGTTTCAAGGGAAGAAGTGGTACATGGGTAGTACCCATACCCTGTGCATCAAAAGGAGGTATATAAAGAAACCATGGATGTCATTCAGAGTTTACAAGGAGAAATCCAGTGTCTAAAGGAGCAGTCCAAAAGGGAGGAACAAAGAAGGAAGGTCGAGGCACCAAAAGATGACCTGAATGAGGTCAAGGACGTCTATAAAATGCTTAGGCAAGAGAATATTATTCCCTTGCTAGGAGCATGGTTGAGAGAGAAGGTACCACATGCCGGAGAAGAGCGTAAGAGGTAGGTCTTACATGAAAACCTTCCCCCTCATAGCCTTGAATATGATAGGGAGATCACATTAAATGCGGTTGTGGATGGATGGCTCCTTAGTAATATCCTCATTGACACATGTGCAGAGGTCAATGTTCTCACTTTAGATGCATGGAATTAGATGGGGAGACCTACATTACAGCCATCTTTGAATGTGTTGTATATGGCAAACAAGACAAAGGAAATTCCCATCGTGTCTTAAAGGATGCAACCATCACCATTCAGGGAGCTAAGTTTACTAGGGATTTCAAAGTCTTGGCGCTCACCGAGGTAGACAATTTCCTAGCACTACTTGGGCGCCCATGGTGTTATAAGAATAATGCGGATCTTCGGTTCAACAAGGGGTACATAAGCTTTGAAAATGAGGAGGAATATGTTATCATACCATTGGCTGATGGGAAGTCAACACCCTATACTGAACCTTTGGGAGAAGAGGTTCTGGATAAAATATATGTGTGCTCAATCAGGGATCTAGAGACAATTCATCCCACCGAAGGAGATATCTAGTTTGAGTATGCTCAGTCCCTAAGTGACACCACCAATATAGCGTGTGATAATTGGGCGCATGGAACCTAATAGTTGATTGGACGTCATTTGAGAGGATCGGTAACAAAGGTGACAAAGGTGACACCTAGGAGGAAAGGAGATACCTAAGTACTTAGGAGGAGCCTTCCCTAAGATCTTTGTAGAAGATGGAAGCTCAATGGAAGGAGGAAAATGAACGAAGAGGGATGTTAAGTTACGTCCTACTCGGAACTACTGCACACTGGTGGGCAACGCATTGGGATAATCTCTTGGAATGGCGCGAGGTGAGAATTTCCTTCTCTGTAAGGTTTTGCAAGAGCAACATGCCCACGGCTATAAAATATTACCATGGTAAAGAGATCGCTTCCTTCCATATCCAAGCATGTGAGACAACCTGGATGGGAAGCACAGAAGCATTGCCACCTTCATTATGGGTTCACAAGTTATATTCCACCCTACAAGGTTGTGTGTGCGCATGGTACATTCATTCTGAGACACGCCGCCAGACAGGGAATTGGCAAGAGTTAGCAGCTGATCTCATTCAAACATTTGAGTATCGGAGTACAAAACCCTTGGTGGATAAGGCATTGTAGGTTGTCAAGTGCCTTACCATTGGGGATAGTTCCATGGTAGAAGATAGGCTATTGGAGTTTTTAGGAGAGCTTGGCCTTGAGGCACACTTTTAGGAAGAAGAAACAGAGGAGATACAACTTGAGCACACATGTTTGGAAAAAGAAAAAATGAAGATGGTGTATGTTATTGATGAATAAGATGTAGAACACTTGGATGTTGACCATTCCGTAGAAATGTGTGAAGTCATAGACAATGCTGATGAATGGGCGTGCACCTATCATGAGCTTTTAAAGACAGAAGGTTAACATCGGCTCAGAAGAAGAGCCTAAAGAGGCTATCATCAGAGATTATTGGTTGGAGAGGGAAGTTTATAAGATCATTGATCTTTTATGTGAGTTTGAGGATTTATTCCCACGCGGGTATCATGAGCTTAAAGGCGTTCACCATTCCTTGGGGGAGATGAGGATAAAGCTAAAGGAAGGTGCGCGCCCATTCAGGAAAAGACCATACCGGATGAATCCTAACTCAGCGTGAAGGTTAAGGAGGAAATAGATAAGATGATAGCGTCGAACATTATCAAGCCGCCAAGAATCGAATGGATAAGTCCAATGGTAATTAACATCAAGAAGGATGGAAGGATAAGGATCTGTGTTAATTACAGGGACCTAAATGCAGTGTGTATCATTGATCCTTTCCCAACCCCATTTACTAAAGAAATTTTAGAGGGAGTGACAGGGCGCGAGGTCTATTCTTTCACAAATGGATTCTTGGGCTATCACCAAGTAAGGATCGCAAAGGAGGACCAAAGGAAGAGGACTTTCACCACTGAGTGGGGAAGATTTGACTATACAGTCATGCCTTTTGGGTTGAAGAATGCACCTACTGTATTCTCACGCATTGTGGTACAAGCTTTCTAGGATTTTATCCATAAATTCCTTTAAGCCTACCTTGGATGATTGGATAGTATATGGGTTAGTGAAGGACCATTGTGACAACTTAAGGTTGATGTTTGAAAGGTGTCGGCAGTTGAGGATATCCCTCAACATTAAGAAATGTGTCTTTGCTACCCCATTTGGGACATTATTGGGGCACATCATATCTAAAGAAGGATTGTTAGTAGATCCTACCAAAGTTGCAGTAATTATGGGATTGAGGGAGCCTACTAGTCAAAGCGCGGTGCGCAGATTTCTTGGGCATACAAGGTACTACAAGAAGTTCATTAAGGGATATGCTAAGATCACTGTGCCTTTAGAAGAATTGCTTGGACATAAAGGGCCTTTCATTGGGGAGAGGCACATTAGAAGGCATTTAACACTTGAAAGGATAGGATGGTCACCGCGCCCATCCTACGTTTCCCTTCTTAGGAAAAGCCTTTCCATGTTCATGTGGATGCCTCAGGGACCGCCATTGGAGCAATACTTGCAAATCCTGGTGAAGGGATTGTTGATCATCCTTGTGCTTTGCAAGTAGGAAATTGACACCAATAGAGTAGAATTACACTACGAATGAGTGCGAGGCATTGTCAATGATCTACGCACTTCATAAATTTAGACAATATTTATTGGTAACCCCTTTTATATTTTACATTGACCATATGGCATTGAAATACTTGGTGAAGAATCATGTTCTACAAGGGTGCATATGTCGGTGGATAATATTGTTCCAAGAATTCGAGTTCACAGTGGTTGTCAAACTAGGAAAAAGTAATTCCGGACTTGATCATTTGTCTAGGATTGATTCAGGGAGGATGCGTAGAGTATTGAAGAGACTATGCTAGATGCGCAACTATTTAGATTGTGGCACACGCCCTCGGATTTGGAGGATATTTCAATATTTCTCAAAACAGTGTGGCACCAGATGGAATGAAGTCCTTGGAGAAGAAGAAGTTGGCCATATGTGCCACGCCCTACATGCTAATTAGTGGAGATCTAGTATAAAATGGGTCATGATGAGGTTTTACGCCGATGCATACTAGAACATGAGCGCATTGCAATTATGGAAGAAGCACATGGTGGGATTGTAGGAGGACACTATGTGGGAAATCCAAACACTTTAAGATTATACTCGCAGGCTTTGGTGGGAGACCATTTATTAAGATTGCATTGATTTTTGTAAGGCTCCATGTGACCATTGCTAACACCTTGGCAAACTTAGAAAAAGGGATGAAATTCCCTTTCACCAATATCCGCACGAAAACCATTTGAGAAACGGGCTATTGACTTTGTCGATCAATCTCGCTAGCGGCGCGAAGGACTGGTTCGCTGTATATGCTCACTTGCACCAACTATTTGACAAGGTGGGCAGAGGCAACACCTACAAAGGATTGTACAATGGCTACTACTGCTATATTTTTATGGGAAAACATAATCAATAGGTATGGATGCCCATTGAGTTTGACAAGTGATAGAGGTACGCACTTCCTCAATGAGACGGTTAAAATTCTCTTGTCAGAGTTCATGGTGGCCGATAAAAAAACTACTCCCTATCACCCTTAGGAAAATGGAACTGTTGAGGCATTTAACAAAATACTTAGCCACACATTGACTAAGATCTATGATGTTGGTAGACAGATTGGGATGACAAAGTATCATCCGTTCTTTGGGCATATAGGACAACCTATAAGAGGTTGAATAAGGCCACACCATTTCAATTAGTGTTTGGCGTGGAGGCTATACTTCCAATTGAATTCATGTTACCTTCTCTGTATAGTGCACGTAGGAGGATTAGATGATGAACAAGCACTGGAAGAAAGAATTGACAAGTTAATGCAATTGGATGAAAGATGATCACTTGCTAGGTGGAGCCAGAAGACTGAAAAAGTAAAACAAAAGGCATGGCATGATCATCACATTAAGAACAAGAAGTTTGAGGTTGGGCAGATGGTGCTACTATATGATTCTAAGTTTCAGCCATCCTAGGAAGTTAAAAGTGCATTGGTTGGGTCCCTACATCATCTCGTACATCCTTGATTCAGGCGCATGCTAGTTACAAGTGCTAGATGGGACGAGATTGCTAGGACACTTCAATGGGAGTAGGCTAAAGCCCTACTATAAATAAGTCTTCTTGGTGTTTGTAAATAAGGTAGTATTGCCAATTAGTTTAGGATTTCCCTTAATGCATTTTATTTTCTTGTGTTTCCCTTTCTTGTTGTTGTTTTGTGTTGCACCTTGGGTGCCAATAATCTCATTAATTTTTGAAGGTTGTAATTATACAGAGGACCACACATCATTTTAGTGTGGGGTGGAGTAAGGTGGAAGAAATTGAGGCAAGAAGCACCAGGAAGGTTTACGTTGGAAGCTCGGTTGAATGGCCTTGTGAAGGAAGCACATGCAAGGAAAGGTGAAAAAGTATGGTTGATGTCAGGATAAGGCTACATTGTAGATCCACGTACAAAATTGGAAAAAGTACAAACACAACATGAGGTAGGCGAGAGAAAAAAATCATGACAGAAGAAGTGCCATCAACGCTGGTGACGTGCGCGCAAGAGTCTCCCCGTCATGATGGATTGGTTGTGCACCATAAGGTTGGGGAATTTTCCACGTAAGATTCAAAACATGAGGTAAGGTGCTAAATACGGGTTGGTTTGAAAAATTCGCATTAAGTGTTAAAGTATGGTGGTAGGTGAAGTAGTATTTAATGCTAAAAATGGGAAAAACTATAAATAGAAGGTTAGGCACTTCATTATTTACATTGCGAATACGAAGAGAGAAGCACTTTTGCATCATTGCAAACTAGGGCTTCCAGAACTGATCTGTGTGAAGAAAAATTTGAAGAGTTTGAGCGTGAGTAACTAGTTTGGATTTACAAACCGAAGGAAGGGATTTCACGGGTGTAAGAGAATTTGTGAGAAGGTGCCGTCTTGTGAAAGAATTATCCTAGTTAGGGTTTTAAAAACTAGGGCACGGGTTTAAGGGGTTTTCTTCACAAGTTTGAGATCTAAGGATTGAAGGAGTGGAAGAGAAGAGTAACAAGAAGAGATTGAAGTGATAAGAGGACCTAGACAATGGCACCCAAGAAACCAACTGTGTCACCCAAGAAGCCAAAGGGCAAGGGAAAGGGAAAAGAGCTAGCAACAACCACCACAAGCATGAATGAGGAGTGGTATGCAAAAATGCAGTACCCAGATGGAGTTTTTCTTGGGAAGGAGTGGGAATCCCATTTGAGAAAGATGGCGGTGAGAAATTATAACCATCGCACAAACACAATAGAGAAGGAAATGGTGCTGGATTTAGTGCACCCAATGAACAAAAGGACACTAGAGGGTTTTCCCATCTATAGCGATGAGGTAAAAGTGAAGTTGGAGAAGGCAGGGTTATTGCAACTCTATGAGTTTCCCTACTTTGGAAAGCTTGAGCACCTCTATCAGTGGTTGATGTTGCACATGCATGAGGACCACTTTTACTTTGTGGGGCGCAAGATGCACATAACCCTTAGCTGATTTTGAAGTTTACAGGCCTCATCTATGAGGGAGAAAGCATAGATGATGACCTAAGCGACAAGGACGCCATCAAAGCAACCGTCATTGCATATGATTACAAGAAGGGGTCAAGGTATTTTGATATTGCGGAAATCCCATATCCTGTCATGAGAATGGCCGTGCACCTGGTCATAAAGTTAAATGATCAAGAAAGGTGGACGCAGGTGAATAAGTCCTGGTTGAATGTTTATACAAGAATATCAAAGGGCACAATCTATAATTTATCGGCCTTTCATTACAGATGAGATAATCATCAAGATTGCACAGAAAGAGACAAGATAATATTTGGAAATATCCTCATGACGATTGTATTTTTGGAGATAGGAGTGCCTAATGCAATGCATAATTTTGTTTGGGAGTATTCAACTGAAAAATCCCTCACCTCGAAAATATTTGCAAAGTATACATGTGAAACAATGACAGCCTCCCACAAGGTGCACTGGACAAGTGGTATAAGCGCTTAAGGGATGTGTTCGGGGTAGAGTGGAGAATCCCAGAGAAACTACCGGTGCTTACAGAGGGAGAAGCTAAGTTTTCTATGTACTAGCACTTCTGCATAGGAAGATTCAAGTTGGTGGATGAAACCATGAGCCCATGGTGTAAACTACCATTATCCTTCATCACACAGTACTTACAAGTGGGAGTTAACAAGTTAAAAGAAGAAAAGAGACTAAGGTTTGACCTTAGTGAAGTTGATTAGGACCACAGGGAGATGCATAGGATGCTAGTATACCCCAAAAAGTGCACGTACTGGAAAATTATGTAGCACATGAATTCAAAATGATGAAACCCCTGACTCTACCAATTACAGGAAAGTCTGCGGCACGTGTATATCTCCGCATTAGGCCAAAGTTTGAGAAAGGTGCATACCTAGAGAATGATGTCTCCATACCTAAAGATCCCACGGGTAGAAGAAAGCCTACGCTCAAGAAAAGGGAGAGAGAAGAAGAAAAAACACTAAGTGTGCATACTGCTCAGCCAGTAAGCGTACCGGTGGTAAGTGCCAAACCTAGCACCTATGCGCATAGGAAGAAGTCCCCAGTAAAGGAGAAGACCCCGGAAGAAGAGGCACTAGAGCAACCCCTCACCAAGGAGAAGTCACCAGAGGAAGTAGAGAAGGTTGGATCCCCTATGGAAGAGTCACCTCTCAGAAAGAAGTAGAGGATAGAAGAGGAGGCTGATTCAGAGGAGACAAAAAGCTTGGAGAAATACATAGGTGAGAGGGATGATGATGAAGAAGATGATCCTGAAGGAGATCAAGAGCCACTTGTCTTCAACGATGCATGATTCAGAAGAAGAGGGTAGAGAAGAAGAACATGAGTTCCTTTTCATGTGGCGTAAGGGTAGCCAGGAGGAGGAAGGTGCCTAGGACATGGGAAGAAGTGAGGAGGTTGGCGTGTAGGAGTAGAAAACTCCAAGCCTTACGTAGGAGCAAGTAAACAAGGTGGCAGAAAGAGAAGAAATAAAAATAATTGAGGCCTTAGTAGAACAAGAATTGGAGCGTAGCACTAACATAGTGACGAAACAAGATAAGGAGGAAAGGTTTGAGAAAAAAAAATTCGAAGTGTGGGATATGGTCCCGGTCTTACGACGAGTTTCCCCAAAGCCGTGCGCTTGGGAAGGAAGATCCTTGATACAGAACGAGGACAGGTCATGGGTTATGTGGATGAGCAAAGGAAGGTGCTACGCGTGTGCTTCCAAAGCACTAAACCCTCACGGGAAAAATTCTAGCTATGGCGTCATTTGACAAAGAGGGTGTGTACTCCAGACAAGGAAGATGCTCTCTTGGGCATTTGAGTCCCATATTGACGAGCCAAAGTTTGAAGTATGCCAAGGGGCAATCATGCTAGTACCGAAGTCTAAGGGAGCCAACCCCTTGGTAAATGCCCAACAACTCTCGGATGAGCAGTTGTGTAATGTGCTCAACAAGGTCGCGGTCAAGGCTGAGGCTAGGCTCTTTGGAAGAAATGACAGAGTAAAATTTCTAGAGGGAGAGCTAGAAAAGAAGGAAGAGGAGCTGGCTGAGAAGACTAAGGGCTTGAAACAAGAAGAGTTGATTAGCGCACAGCTAAAGCACGAACTAAGGGATGAGAAGGAAAAGATGCGTAAAGTATACAAAAAGGTAGAGTCTATCACAAGCACCATTATGTTAAAGCATCCCGACCTAATGTCACCTGCGCAGAAGTATGGATCCACTCTTGAATGCTTAGAAGATCGATGCGCATCCTCACCATGGAAAGATAAGCGTTGGCCCCGGAGTCTGTGGAAGAAGTGGGAACATGCTTGGTGAAGGAGGAAAAATTAAAAGTGGTAGCAATCATTGCTTTGAGTATAGCAAGGTACTTACGGATGTTAATATTGCTTCCCAATCTGGAGAGGCCACGTCGATAATTGCGCGAAAGGGATAGAGTGGCAAGCATCTTGATCACCACTCACGAAGCAAAGTCAAGGAGTTTCGATGATTCCATCTCCCACCACGTTTTTGTTTTTGCTAAAGATCTTCGGCTTTTCAAATGGGTTTGACACTTTGGTTGTCTTTAGATTGGGTTTTGAGGATGCCTTTGGCAATGAGAGCCTTTTCTATTTGAATCCCTTTCTTGATAACCTCCTCAAAGGTGTGGACACAATGCATTTGAAGGTGGAAAGGTATATCTGGTTGAGATTAGGGATGAAAATACTCGACCACCGCTTCTCGGGGAAAGCGCAAGGAAGTGACTAGCTATCCCTCTCCATCTTTAGAGGAAGGCTGGCGAATGTATCATTTGGGCGTTGTTTTGCGCGAAAAGTCTGCCATGGTGATGTCACTCTCTATGTTATACGAGAAATGAAGCACAAATCTTTCTGCCAATTCTAGCCAGGTGAAAATTGATCCTCGTGGTAAGTGTGTAAACCATTCCAATGCTTTACCTCCAAGACTCTTAGGAAAAATTATGATGAGGTAATTATCACTATAAGACACCTCTTGACATGCCATGTAGAAATCTTTAACACAATCCCTTGAGTCTCCCTTTCCTTTGTATTTTTCGAACTTTGGCATATCAAATTTCTTTGGAAAGGGTTGAAGGGTCATTGTCTTGTCAAAAGGATAGGGGCATAGTTCTTCGTATTGGTATTTCCTAATACTCCCTATATTGCTTTCTTGTATGCTCGCAAGAATTGCTTTTATAGATTTCACTTCTTGTGTGAGCAATTGTTTTCTAGTGGAAGAAGCGGGGATGTGTACACGATGATAGCCCGTGTATTCTTCTCCATGGTTTTCTCGATGGAGTTTGTGGATCCTAAACTTAGGCCTTGACTTTTGAACGTTCTTGTTTGTATCTTTCTATACCTGGAAAGTAAGCAAAGCTAGTTGTCGCTTAGGTTCTTGAGTTGTTGGATTGTGACTTGGTTTGTGTCTTCTTCTTCTAAAGATTATTCCTCTTCGTATTGTGGAGGTTCTTCCCCTGTCTCATGTTCTATCTTGTTTCTTTGTGGCAGTTTGATAAGGGGTAATCTATGCCCTACCACTTTATCATTTTCTCACGTAAGAAGTGGAAGCATGCCCGCTGCTAAAAATATCTTCCATATTGATAAGGGGGCGTTCTTCCTTAGTAGTGTCATTTGTAGGTAATATTGGTTCATTCTCGGTGGGAAATTTGGCCCCTAATTCCATGACCCATGCCAAAATCTATTTTTGTTTCTAAGGAGAAACTCATCTAGTAGAGTAAGGTCAAAATCAAAGTCTCAGTGTAGTGATTCTAATTCATTTCCACTATGATCGACCATCTCTTCGGTTTCCTTTTCTATAGAAAATAGTGGATCTAAGTCGTGTCCAATGAAAGGGTTTGACCCTTGTCTGATTAGAGGTCTCCCAAGTGTGCACTTGTTGTTCCTCATATGTTTGTTTCTTCAACCCTAGACGTGTTTTGGGAGCCATGTTTTCATGATAGTTTCACTAGGGTGAGTTGTAGATATGTGCAAATCTTAGTGACTACCCCTAAGTGAAATGCAAAATGAAATTGCTAAGAGTATGAATATGTCAACAATGTGAGAATACCAATATGATAGAGTGATAAATCACCCGTGATACAAGCGTTTGGTATTAAAACTTGATCAAAGGAAGTACTTCCTAGACTACGTTTCAAAAAGTAGTTTGCGTCGCAAGATGATCAACAAGATGTTTTCACTTATGCCAAGTTCAAGGAAATGAACAAAATGTAAGTAAATACAAGAAGTCAATGCGATCTCCCAATCAAGATATACGATGAGTGAGCTCAAACTCGATTAAGACCTATATCTCAAAAAGTGCCAATTACAATTCGTGAATGACACAACAATATCACCAAGATATGTTAACCCACTTTGCTAGAAAGTGAAGTATTGATATCGAGGTGTTATTGATATAACACGCACAAATGGTAACACCTAGCACTCTTTGAAATCAAGGTAATAATAGAACCGAACTAAAAATCTCAAAGTATAGCTAGGAATAGTTAAAAATGTGTGTAGCGTAACCATACAATATAGGTATTTATGTCGAGTTTACAAGAAACAAGACGTAAATATCGAAATTGTAATGATACGAGACAAACAAGCTAACTCCTCTATGGAAGTCTGCGGTGATGAACCACGCCTAACTACAATGATGATCTTGACGTGGGTATCAAGATCACAATGGCTACCAAATGACGTGAAAATGCCTCCGCTCACTTTAGATGTTTAACTAACCCAGCCACAAACATGGATGGGCGTAAACGGACATAAAAGTGAGAGAAACAGTCGAATGGCAACACAAAGGTAATCACACCTCTTTTGATCAACAAAGTGTCAAAAGAATATGAAGGAAATAAATCAAGAAAAATGACGAAAAATGCTAGCCTCACTTTGGCAGAGTTTCACCTCGCCCTAAGGCAAGTAAAAACTAGGCGAAAGTAATACATCACACGTTTCTCAAAAAGAAGGTTCACAACTCAACACTATTTTAAAATGGTCAAAGTGGGCTCCTGGCCAAAGTATATTCTCCTAGGTGGTTCTCTTACTCTAGGTGTTAAAAAGTTGCCCCGAGCGAGTGTGATTTACCCAAAAAGTCGCACTGACTAGTTTGGGAGTATCTCGGCTTTACTTTACCGCCTTCAAGAATAGTAGGCAACTAGTGCGCCTACGTGTACTATCACTGGGGTCGCCACAACGGACAACTGTGTAATGCTATCTCACAAAGGAATCACTAGTCAAGTAGGTAGTGCGAGCACTTCTAGTTTCATCCACAAGGTTCCTCTTGCGTGACTACTTTGGGGTTCTGTAACCACCCCCATTGTTGTAGCTTAAGGCGTTATGCCAAAGGGGTTATGTTCCAGGTTGAGCCGAGAGGGACCTACCCTTTTCTCAAACCTGCAATACAATGTTGTTTACGAATATGTTGTTATTTTTATCTTGTTTAATTAGGTGTGGTTTTCTTGAACACCTTTTGGCAACCTATATAACAACTATATTAGTAGCTTTCGACTTTTGTTTTAATTCCTCCTTTCTTTGACAAGCGTTTTTAGGTCCCGCACTCAAGCGTTAGTAGTTCTCCAAGAAAATAACATTATTTAAAAGAAAATTAAGAGTTGCTTTTGATTCTCAAGATCATCCAAGGATGTAAGAGAAGAGCATACACGACAAAAATAATCCAATTAAAAATTAAAGAAAATATTTTCAATCAATGAACCATACAAAATTCTTAATAAATGTTCATTCCCCTAAACCAAAAGTGAAAGATGAAGTTTCCAATTTACCAAATGTTATAAAATGAAGAATAAAGTTGTTTTTGATTCTCAAGATCACCCCAAGGTGCAAGAGAAGAGCATACACAAACTTTATCCCAATTATATAGAAATGGAAAACTTCAAATCAAAGGACTATTGAAAAATACTTTGTAAAAGGTTCATTCCCTTAAACCAAAAGTGAAAGATGAAGTTTCTAATTTACCAAATGTTATAAAATGAAGACTAAAGTTGTTTTTGATTCTTAAGATCACCCTAAGGTGCAAGAGAAGAGCATACACAAACTTTATCCCAACTATATAGAAATAGAAAACTTCAAATCAAAGGACTATTGAAAAATGCTTTGTAAAAGGTTCATTCCCTTAAACCAAAAGTGAAAGATGAAGTTTCCAATTTACCAAATGTTATAAAATGAAGACTAAAGTTGCTTTTGATTCTCAAGATCACCCTAAGGTGCAAGAGAAGAGCATACACAAACTTTATCCCAACTATATAGAAATGGAAAACTTCAAATCAAAGGACTATTGAAAAATGCTTTGTAAAAGGTTCATTCCCTTAAGCAAAATGAATAATCAAATTTCTAAGTTTAATCCCAATGTTAAAAAGATATAGATCAAAGTTGTTTTTTATTCTCAAGATCACCAAAAGGTGCAAGAGAAAAGCATACACACACTTTGGTTTAAATCGAGGAAGCATGGAAATACAACATTCATCAAAACATTAGACATGTTAGAAAATGACCAGTTTTAAACTAATATAAAAACCTATAATTTTTGTTAGTATAAATCTTGAATTTATGTTTTCATTGCATGGTTAACTTCAATACCTTTCTAATGCAAAAAAATGGAGTCATTTCAAGTTCGGGAGAAAACGTTATGGCCTTCGGAAGATGGGTTACGCATATGCTCTTATGCGCACGGGTATGCACATTATATGTACTCAAAAAATGTCAAAAAAAACGTCTCTTAATCTGCAAAATGGGAAAAATTTTCCAACCAAGATTCAATTTTGAAAACAACCCATCACATCAATATATGAATAGAAGACTCAACGCTATCAAACATTAACATACATAATCAAGAATTTAAAATTTTCACGAAATTGACAAAACTACTATGTAGAATGATGAAAAAGTAAGCTCTAAAAATGAAAACATGATGAAATCTTGAAATTTTCTCACCAAGATTAAACTTTGACAGCAATCCACCACATAAATATATAAATAGAAGACTTAGCACTATCAAACACTAACCTACATGCTCAAGAATTTAAAATTTTCAAGAAATTGACAAAACTAGCATGTAGAATGTTAAAAAAGTAAGCTCTAAAAATGAAAACATGGAGAAATATTGAAATTTTCCCATCAATTCCAATTTTGACAGCACTTCACCTCCTTTATACCTACAAGGAAGACTCAACACATGCAAACTCAACAAAACAAGTTAAGAAAAACAAGTTAGATCAACATGTGTAAAAGAGGGTTAGTAACCAAAAATGAAACTTAACTACAAAAACTTGAAATTAAGTGCAAAGGACAATGGAGTAAGTCCCACCGGCGTGCCAAATGTGTGCATGTGTTTTTTTCAAAATAATGCTAATATGAGTAAATACTAACACCTAAATAGCCTTAACTTAGCAAGAATTGAACAACAAACTAAACACCATCAAGATAAGAATTAAACAAGGGTTAGATGCTAGCATTCATAAATACAAACTTTGAAACTAACAATGCTAAATATCTAAACTCCTCTATTCTCTAACAAAAATAAATGAATGGACCTAAGTAAGCTCCATGGCTATCAAAATAGTTGTCCTTAGTATGCCAAGTAACCTAGGAATGAGGGCATATCAAAGTTTGGCTACAAGACCCCTTTGACACCTCCCATATGACCTAAGCACTTAAGAAAGAGGCTTAACTCTTCAAGATGATGAACTCTCAAAAGGGTAAAAGGCAAGCTCTTAGTCTTTGCTATATGCTTTGCATTCACTCTCTTAGAAAGTTTAGGTGTAAGTAAAAGGTAGGTGGAGGGCTCTTTATATAGCCCAAAGGATAAAGGATTCAACACATTCTCATGAATGTGGGATAAAGGTAAAACATGATTAGGAATGGATAAGGTTGCTTTATTAAAGGTAACCTTACTTTAGAAGGGTTTAATTTATGCTTAGCAAGTCATGGGAGTTGGGGGTGTTTTAATTAATCAAAGGTGATTAACTAATAGGTAGATGTAAGCTTATAGAAGATAATTAGAGGAATATTAGTACGATTTAGGCTATTATAAGGGGATTAAATCAATTAAATATTGATTTATTGGTTAAATGGAAGGGAAAGCTAATTAATTAATAATAATTAATTAGTCTAGGTAGAAGGGGTGATTTATTAACGGAAGGTCGTTAATTAGGGTATTTGTTGGATAGAAACTTAATTAATTAGCTTAATGTAATTAATTGGCTTAATGTAATTAATTAATGATGATATGAGGAAAATGAGTGCTTTTGATGATATGTCGTTGATTTGTGAGAGAGGGGATAATTAGCACAATTTAAGTATTTAAATTGCTTCGTAATTATAGGTGTCTACAGAGGTGATGCGAGGAGGTCTAGATCGATTCACTTCATGGTAGATCGAGCTCTTGCATAATATTGGGGCAATGAACTACCACGAGTGAATAAGTTATGTTGAAACCATTAAGATAACCAAGTGAACATGCAAACGCGAGCCAATAGTGAATTCATGGTAATGCAAATTTACATTGAGCCAGAATGAGCTAGTCCCTTATCACACATGGTAGATGCATTTCCGGAAGGACGAGCTGATGACACTAAGATATTCCTAATGTATGGCCAATTTTTTTGTTGCATTACAGAATTCAAGGCAAGTTGTGTTCGAGCCATCTTAAATTCATTGTGAACTAGTTATGGCTGAGCTAGTTTTGTTGTGGCTGAACTCTTTAGGTGGTTGAATCAATTCGGTAACACCAAGTCACACTTAGGAGGCGGACTATTCTATTCTAGTGCGCGAAGATCAAAACCAATGCATAACCTAGACTGATCGAGTTGACCTCTGCGATAGAGATGATGGAGGTCGAGCTCATTTTGAGCATTCATGGTGACTTGGGGAGTCAAGTTACCTCTTGATCAAGCTATATGCCGATATCAAGGAACTCACTTATGGCAAAGAGGTGGACTGCGTCATTTGAGAACTCTATGAACACTAAGTAGAATAAAGGCTAGGTTGATCAAACACTTTGTAAGGATCTTGTCATCATCACGTGTAAAGGAACGAGTTTGGCACGATGTTTAGGGATTGCATTGAGCCATGTATTGGGCAGAAGATTAGGGCCTAACCAAATAACAAGAATCCGTCAAGTTTCATATAAATGCAAAGAGTTCAGGCTTGGCTCAACATAGTTGAATGATCCGAGCAGTTGTAGGACATTTGTGCAAAATAAACCTAAACTCGCCGCATCTAAAGCATTTCGTAAAAAGAGGAAAATCATATCCCAAATAGCCCACAAAACATTAGTGCAGCGAAGAGTTGAAATGGCCAAAAGTAAATGAGTTACTGAGAAATGCGAAAGAAATGGCCCGAGTGGTCCATGGGCCACGTAGAACATGGAATCCCAACGTCGCTGAATTCGGGGTCAACGATACAAAAAAACCATGGAGGGGTCAAAGTGGGTTTGAATAAATGATGTGGGTCGACATGGGCGCTTCAAAGATAATGCGGAGAAGTCGGTGTTTGGGAGCCCGAGTGGCCCATAGGTAAGTTGTGTAATTTAAACCTAATGCATCCGCATCAAAATTAATGTGAAAGCCCCAAGGAGGTGGAATAAAGAGGATAAAAACTAATTTTTATTTAACCACACAACGTAGAAGCCTAGTCGTTGAGGTGGAGACCAACTCAGTCGAGTTGGTCAAGTAGTATGAAGGGATCAGTTTTCTATGTTGCCGTAGTGATATGAAACGAGCCAATGGTGAATGCTAAGTTGGCATGGAAATAGAGTAGTGTAATGTGGAATCTTCCCGAGAAGGAGTAATAAGGCTATGTGGGAGGAGTTACAAGTAGGACAACTAGGCGAGTAAGCGGCAACACAAGGAAAGGGCCACTTTCGGCCAAGGCGGCTAATAAAGGCTCAACATAAAGCATGTTCCCCTCTCCTTTTCGAATGCAAATGGTAATATCAAATGGTCCACCATGATTTAAATGCCTTCAATATACTTGAAGGATGAGAAAACATTATAGAAGGATTAAATTATTTTAATGATCTTTCAAATACACAAGAATTAATTCACCATCCTGTAACCCTGCAATCTCAAAACAACTACCCAGTAATCTAATGGTCGTATCTTGGGAAATTCTCGATGTAATCGTGCAAACAATACTCATTGAAACCATGGCTTAGATATATACACAAAAAATCTAAGAATATCGAGAAATTATACACACTCACTTTGGATAATTTAATAGAAAACAAACTCGGTTCAGAATGGCAGTTTAATGGTGATTGGAAGTGAAATTAAGAGGCATGTACATCATTCTCTCCAACTACAGGTGATGGGATGACATGAAGAAAAAATTTAATCCTCATCTAACTGATCAATGGATTGAAATGTATTTAATTAATTTGTTTACCAAATTGATTAAATATTATATATATGTAAATTTTAATGTGATATGAAACTCAAGTTGAGTCAACTTGAGGTTTGAGATTGAGGTTAAGAGTTGGTCATGTAGGTTAAATTTTAATGTGATATGAAAATGGACACGGGGTCCATGAAAAGCATTTGTGCGCAACGAAACAACATCAGGAAACCAAAAGTGCCCCAGAGTACAGATGAAGCAAGCAGCTAGCTTTTGTGAATGGTTGTGAATCTGGTGATCCGTGAGTCGTATTAATCGGGGAAGATGTGAGACAAACCAATAGGATATGGAGAAAATACCATGCGTAAGACACAAGTTTCAGCCGTAAGAAGCAAGTTACCATTTTGTAGGGTGTTTTACTTTTTAGGAATTTTTTGAAAAATTTTGCCTTGTTTTTGGATTTTTGATATAGTAAATGTTTGTATTGTTTTGGATTTTTGAACTGTGATAAAAAATAGAAGAAAGGAGAAGAAGAAAAAGAAGGGCCTAGGGGCAACAGAAAGTGCCCTAGGTGGAAGAAAAGAGAAACAAACGACAAATAATGTCCTTGTTTAGTGGAAAAATTAAGAAAAAATAATTATTTACGAGGGTGTGAAGAAGAATAAAAATCGCCAGGGAGCAATAAAATTGTCCAGGGGAGAAGAAAGGGGTATTGGACAAAAAATGCCCCAATACGGTGAAAAATAAGAGAAAAATAATTATTTAATTAAAAATAATTATTCCACAGTGAACAGAGGAGAAAACGGTGAGCTAAACAGGTGTCCTGACCGTCTGATCGGTGAAAAACAGGTTAATATACCCCCAGGGGGTAAAAACATCACAATCAGTTCATTTTAACCGCTCAGTTTAGAAAACTTACCATGAGGCTCTGACACTCAGGAGAGATGGTGATCACACGTGATCGTTTGAGGTGTGTTGTAGATTGTAGATGATAGATCTGTAGACAATATCAAATGTTGTTTTCAAGTGTTATTTTGATGTATATGGACGGGATGATATGATGATATTGGTGCGGGGGATAGATTTTTTATTATGCGCAACCCCTCTTGCCCCCATTGATGATATGATATGTGATGATTAGCTTAGCATACATGCATGATGTAAAACTTAGCATTTTTGTTTATATATGATGTATAGATGATGCTAGATGTGATGATAGTGATGGTAATGTGATGTGAATGATAACAAAATAGAGCACATGTAAGAAACACAGCCAAATGCTAACAAAGAACACCAGGAATTAATGCAATACACCATGATTCACCATGTCTTATTAACAAGTAACAAACACAACCAAATGCCTAAGAAAGAAATAAAGAATTAACACACTAGCATGTTGAAACCCACTACAATATGCACAAGCAAGAATGAATCTATTCTAAGCAAGAAAAGATAAACTATGACAAAGTACACCCAAGCAACAAACAACTCAAAAGTAAGCCCACAAAACACTATACAAGCAACAAGCAAAGCAAGGAAACAAGGCAATGCAAGTAAATGTTTTTATAAGATATGTTTTCATGCACTGATTTTCTATTGTTTAGGTTTTTGTGAAACAATTGTCTATTGTTTTTGTGTTTTATCGAAACAATTTTCTATTGTTTTTGTGTTTTCTTGAAATAATTTTCTATTGTTTTTGTGTTTTCTCAAAACAATTTTCTATTGTTTTTGTGTTTTCTGACGGTTTCCAAAGCTATGTGCAAGTAACCAAGAAAGCATGGATGCCCCCAGCATTAGGTGGGGAATATACAAGGGCAGAAGCCACGCACTTATGAACAAGAAGGTGAAGTCGTTGAGTTGCCCCCAGCGTAAGATGGGAAATCACGAAAGACCACATCCCTCATAGACGAATAGAAGAAGGCAAAGCCGGATCAAGGCTGGATAGAATGGTGTGCACAAGGAAACTCGGAGGTAGAACCAGGTCCAGGCCAAAGACAACTACCCTTCTAATACAGAATGCTTGTGAACAACGAATCCTCCCGAGGTGTCGGTAATCAGTTTTCACCCAAGGACTTGTCCAAAGTGCCACAATTGTGTGGTTTTCACTAGTGGACGACTTGTTTTCTCTTTTTCTTTTTCTGATTTTTTTGATGTTTTTGTATTTTTTTGATTTTTGTGCCATGTTCAAGCATAGAACTTCTTAAGATGCATGGCATTCATTGGCTCTCGGAGCTCATCACCATTGGGGTGAGCCAGTTTGTATGCCCCGGTGCCATACTTGGCAACTATGACATAGGGTCCTAACCAGTGTGGTTCGAACTTCCCTTTCTTTTCTCGCTCTACTCTGGTGTTGAACTGGTTCTCCTTCATAACTAAATCACCCACCTCAAACTGGCGAGGGATGATTCTCTTGTTGTAGTTGCGGGAGATTCTGTGTTGATATACCTTTAGGTGATTAAGAGCACGAATGCGCCTCTCATCCAGGAGCTCTAACTCAGCCAATCTTGCCACTCGATAATCTTCATCCTTATCCAAATAGTCCCAAAGAGAAATTCGTAGGGATGGGAGTTCAATCTCTAAAGGGATGATAGATTCTGTCCCGAACACTAGGGAATATGGCGTCGCACCCGTAGGAGTGCGAATTGATGTTTAGTAGGCCCAGAGGGCTGGGTGGATTTGTAGGTGGCAGTTTCGACCGGTTTTGCTAACCATCTTCTCCATTATCCTTACCAAAGTCTTGTTTGTTGCCTCATCTTGTCCATTACCCTGAGGGTAATATGGCATGGACCATTTCAATCTGATTTGGAACTGTTGGCAAAGGCCTTTCATAGTTTTGTTCTTAAATGACTTCCCATTATCTGTGACAATGGCTGCAGGGATACCATATCGGTGAATAATGTGATTCATGATGAATTTAGAAATATGTGCTCCTGTGACATAGGTTAAAGGGACAGTCTCCACCCATTTTGTAAAGTATTCTGTAGCTGTGATGATATGTGTATGACCATCAGATGAGGTAGGAGTAAGCTTCCCTATTAGATCAAGTCCCCACTTGGAGAATGGCCACGGGGTAGTGATTGGTTGCAATGGTTGTGATGGAGCATGGATGAAATTTCCATACTTTTGGCAAAGCACACATTTTCTAACATAATTACAACAATCAGTTTCCATGGTGGGCCAATAGTAACTTACTCTTAACAGTTTCTTAGCCAAGACCATTCCATTTGTATGTGCTCCACATACTCCTTCGTACTTCTTTAATTGCCTGGATTGACTCCATCACATCCAGACAACGTAACAGATTCCTGACGTAGCCATGACGATAAAGTGTACCTCCTAAAAGGGTGTAACAGGCTATCTGGCAAATCAGGCTTTGCTTTTGAGCAGGAGCTATTGGGAGGGAAATACTCCTTAAGATAGGTGAAAATGGGTTCATACCATGGGGAATAGGGACCAACAACCTCACAAGCCAGGCAAGATTCGGCATGTCATATGTGGGCTGGTGTAGATTTTCTACGAAAAATGGCATATCATTGTTCCCTAGTGGAATACGAAGCATAGATCCCACCATTTCCATGGCATCTGCCGATCATTACGTGCTCTTGGGATATGTTCAAAGGTAATGCGCACAAAATAATCCTTCAGAGTTTCCACCAACTTCTTGTAAGGTATGAGCTTGTCATCCTTAACTTTATACTCATCATTAACTTGTTTGATGATTAGCTGCGAATCACCTATAACCTTAACATGTTGAATATTCCACTTGATGGCTAGCTTCATCCCTGTAATGAGTGCTTCATATTCCGTAATGTTGTTCATGCAAGGGAAGGCCAGGCGGAAAGCTTGCGGTATAGGATCACCCGAAGGAGTAATAAGGACCACTCCTGCACCTGAACCATGAAATGTAAAAGATCCATCAAAATGTATCTGCCATACGATAGATTCTTCAATGTAGAGAAAAGATGCATCTGGTAGATCCAGACTCAAAGGTTTTGTGCTTTGCAAAGGTGCTTCCGCTAGCTGGTCGGCAAGTACTTGTCCTTTAAATGATTTTTGATGGACAAATTATATATCAAACTCACTGAGTAGAATGATCCAATTAGCCATTCTACCTGTGAGGCCGGGTTTAGACAACAAATACTTGAGTGGGTCGACCTTGGATATGAGTTTGATCTTAGTATTTAGCGAGTAATGGCAAAGTTTTTGAAAGGTAAAAACAACAACCAAGCAAGCCTTTTCAATCGAGGATAATTAAACTTATAGGAGATGAGGGTGCGAATCGGATAGTACACTGCTTTCTCTTTATGGCTAAGGTCATATTGGGTGAGCAGTGCACCAATAGCGTATTGTGTAGTGGAAATATAAAGCAAAATGTGGTTCTCCTGGAGTGGGAGGCATGAGGACGAGTGGATTAGCCGAGCACCTTTAGTTTAAGCAAAGCAAAGGCTTGCTGTTGTTCGGGTCCCTAGATGAAAGCGACATCCTTCTTAAGCAAATGAGTGAATGAGTGAAATTTATCTGCAAGATGGGAGATAAAGCGGCAAATGGCTTGAATTTTCTCTTGCAAGATACGCAGTTGCTTGATATTCTCGGTGGCGAGCATTTCGTGATGGCAGACACTTTAGCAAGGTCTACCTCAATACCTCATCTTGACATGATGAAGCCTAATAGTTTCCCAGATAGCACACCAAAGACACACTTCTTTGGATTCAACCTGACTTTGTATTCACGCAGGCGTTCAAAGATACACCGCAAAATGATAGGATGATCCTCTCTTGTTTTGGACTTTCCCAAGATGTCGTCTACGTAGTCTTCCATGATGTCATGAATCATATCGTGAAAGATTACTGTCATGGCCCACTGATAAGTTTCTCCCACATTCTTAAGGCCAAATGGCATCACCTAATAATAGAAGGTGCCCCAAGGAGTTGTGAAAGCTATTTTGTGTTGGTCTTCCTCAACGATCTTAATTTGATTATAACCTGAAAATCCATCCATGAGTGATAGCATTTCGTACCCTGCGGTTGAGTCAACAATCATGTCAATGTTGGGCAATGGAAAGTCATCTTTAGGGCAATCTTTATTGATGTCCCTAAAATCTATGTAGATTCGGATACTGATAGGTTTCTTCTGGACAGGAATGATGTTCGATATCCATTCAGAATAATCAATTGGCCTGATGAATCCTAAGCTTGGCATGTCTTTGTAAGACCATGCGAACACATCAATAAACTCTCGCAGTAGCATAGTGAACATCTTTTGTTCTCTGGCCAAGAGTGATGCTCCCAATTTTACTATCTTGGGATCTTCTTCGGTACCAATATTGACATCAATGGTTTCTTCAACTAACAATTTTGATAAATCCTCCATACGCGTAGGATCGGGAGGTAGGTTGAGATCTTCATCCAAGGATGTCTCTACGAGATTTTCATCCTTGGCGTGGTCACTTTGTTTGTCCTTTATTTTTCTTATTTGTTTGTCAGCCAGTGCCTCAAAGAGGTTTTCACTGTGTGACTTGGACTTCAATTTTTCCGAGGATTTTCTTTAGAACTCTTGCCCTCGCTTTTCTTTAAATTTTGCTGACCACAAAGTTCAACCTCCTCGCCGAAGTAGGCACAGGTGTCTAAGTCGATAAAGAAACCCTTCTTGTGATCTCCAATGGGAATTGTATCCCTTATGCCCATGAAATCTGCAATAGCCTCATCGTTCTCGAATAAACCTAATGGCACGTGATGTTGTTGGTCCCATTCAACAAGGGAAGGGTACACAAGGTCAAGGGTTAGTTTGGTGGGGGTTATGGTCAGGACAACATTGTTCATGAAAAGGTTTGTGGAGGCCAGATCCTCATATAGGCTACAATGGGAATCTGTATCATTGTCTAGGTACTCGGAGCTATCCTCATGCTCAAAACAAGTCACATCTTGATCATTGGGGTGTGCTCCATAAGGGCGAATCCCAATGCCATATCTTTCTGTTTTGAAATGTGGAAGAGGGACTGGTTCTCTTTGTCCTTGTTCATTCCTCCCACATCTTAGGCCTTTGTAGCCCATGGAGTACATCATTCTGCTAGATTTTTCATATTCCGGGTTTGATAAAAAGATGGTGAGTGTCCTCGGGGACAGTAGTAGTAGGTGGATCAAGCAATTTTTCCTCAGCTAACAAGCCTCCGCGTAGGAATGAACCAATAGTGTGTTCCTCTCTAGGTCTCCTAAAGCGGTAGTTGGGTCGACCTCTAGTCTTGGGCGACAAGGAGAGGTCAGAAACCAAGAGCGCTTGTTGTACATTATACTCCCCATAGCCATATTCCAGAATTTTCATCTCCCATAAATCAAATGGAGATGTGGAAGTGGATGCCCCATGAGTACAAGACCTAAGAGAATTTGAATCCAGTCGGGATTCCATAGCCTCAGACTGAAAAGGAATGGCCATATCCGTAGAGGGACATGCATATGTACAATTTCATGCAAAGCTATTGAGATCTCTACAATGAGCAAAGGGATATGAGTCTCCCGGTATTGTTACCGTATGTTCCTCATTCTTAAGCTTGATGCATTGATGAAATGTTGATGGCACGACACTGCATGTCATGGATCTATGGTTGGCCTAGAAGCATATTATATGGAAGTTCCAAGTCTAGGACGTGAAACTTCGTCTGATGGCAAGTGGGGCCCACCTCCATGGGCAACGTAATGGTGCCTGCTGACTCTCTTTCCACGTTGTCGTATGTGGTGATAGTGATGATATGGGACTCAAGATCTTCTCCCGTATGTCCCAATTGTTTGACCAGGCTTAAGCATGCGGATGTTCAATCCCAATCCGTTGTCCTGAAACACTGTTTGATTTTCCTGCGGGTGACAAATACCTCAATGTATAAGGGAAGATTATGTTTAGGATTCTCGGTAGGGACCTCCCTATGATTAAAAGTGAGATGCTCACTTGGTGCAATATTTGCAACTGTGTCTTGAAGGTACGTAGGATCAACTTCTAAAGGCACTCCCAACCCCTGAAGAGTTTGATACAAAATGTCCTTATGCACATTGGATATCATGAGAAGATCTAAGATCGAGATCTTAGCAGTGTCCTCTCAAGTTGTTCTAAAGGTTATATTTACCACTTTGCAGGTCAACAGAGAGAGGTTACGAAATCACGAGGCGAGCACGCCTTGTTACCACAAATGTGATCCTTTCCCTTGATCCGGATGGTATTGACACGGTCAGTAGGGGAGTGAATACATCCAATAAGTGAATCATAATGATTGTTATCTCTTTTGGTATACAAGTAATTCGCGGCTTTATAGGTTTGGGATGAGTCTCCCCGATCTGGCTTTGTCTTTTCTGACTTATCATGCTTAGGGAATGGTTCCTTATAAATCCCCATTTTCTCGTTAGGTGTTTGCATTTTTCCAGGGTTATCCACCTCTATCTCCCCATTATCAATGAGGTCTTGAATATAGTGGCGAAGCCATAGACATTTGTCTGTCTTATGACCTTTAACGTGATGCATTTCGCAGTATTCATGCTCCTTATACCATGAAGGTTTATGAGCGTTGTCGTCAAACGGTTGCGTTGTAGGGTAGGACATCATGTGGGCCGCATCCAACCTGCTTTTAGTATGATGGACAAGCTGTTCATTGAGGGGAGGTGAATGTTCATCGCTTTGGTGGTGGTTGAATTGGGCCCTTGGTCAGTTTAAAAGGTTGACTGGTTTGGACCGTTTGAACACGTTTGGAATCAGTGATTCTGTCTCCCACCACGTTTTTGTTTTTGTTAAAGATCTTCGGATTTTCAGCGGGTTTGACACTTTGGTTGTCTTTAGATTGGATTTTGAGGGTGCCTTTGGAAATGAGAGCCTTTTCTATTTGAATCCCTTTCTCGATAACCTCCTCAAAGGTGTGGACACAATGCATTTGAAGGTGGAAAGCTATATCTGGGTTGAGATTAGGGATGAAAATACTGACCAGCTCCTTCTCAGGGAAAGCACAAGGGAAGCGACTTGCTATCCCTCTCCATAGTTGGAGGAAGCTGGTGAAGGTCTCATTTGGGCGTTGTTTTGCACCACACAAGTCTGCCATGGTGATGTCACTCTCTATGTTATACGAGAAATGACGCACAAATCTTTCTCGCCAATTCTAGCCAGGTGAAAATTGATCCTCGTGGTAAGCGCGTAAACCATTCCAATGCTTGACCTCCGAGACTCTTAGGAAAAAGTATGATGAGGTAATTATCACTATAAGACACCTCTTGACATGCCATGTAGAAATATTTAACATGATCCCTTGGGTCTCCCTTTCCTTTGTATTTGTCGAAATTTGGCATATCAAATTTCTTTGGAAAGGGTTGAAGGGTCATTGTCTTGTCAAAAGGATAGGGGCATAGTTCTTCATATTGGTATTTCCTAATACTCCCTATATTGCTTTCTTGTATGCTCGCAAGCGTTGCTTTCATAGATTGCACTTCTTGTGTGAGCAATTTTTCTCTAGTGGGAGAAGCGGGGACGTGTACACGATGATACCCCGTGTCTTCTTCTCCTTGGTTTTCTCGATGGAGTTCGTGGATCCTAAACTTAGGCCTTGACTTTTGAACATTCTTGTTTGTGTCTTTCTATACCTGGAAAGTAAGCAAAGCTAGTTGTTGGCTTAGGTTACTGAGTTGTTGTTGGATTGTGACTTGGTTTGTGTCTTCTTCTTCTAAAGGTTCTTCCTCTTCATATTATGGAGGTTATTCCCTGTCTCATGTTCTATCTTGTTTCTTCGTGGCACTTTGATGAGGGGTATTCTATGCCCTACCACTTTATCATTTTCTGTGTAAGAAGTGGAAGCATGCCCACCTATTAAAATATCTTCCATATTGATAAGGGGGCGTTCTTCCTTAGTAGTGTCATTTGTAGGTAATATTGGTTCATTCTCGGTGGGAAATTTGGCCCCTAATTCCATGACCCATGCCAAAAATATATCTTTGTTTCTAAGGAAACTCGTCTAGTAGAGTGGGGTCAAAATTAAAGTCTGCGTGTGGTGATTCTAATTCATTTCCACTATGATCGACCATCTCTTCGGTTTCCTTTTTTGCAGAAAATAGTGGCCCTAAGTCGTGTCCAATGAAGGGGTTTGACCCTTGTCTATTAGAGGTCTCCCAAGCGTGCACTTGTTGTTCCTCATATGTCTGTTTCTTCAACCCTAGACGTGTTTTGGGAGCCATGTTTTCATGATAGTTTCACTAGGGTGAGTTGTAGATATGTGCAAAGCTTAGTGACTACCCCTAAGTGAAATGCAAAATGAAATTTCTAAGAGTATGAATATGTCAACAATGTGAGAATACCAATATGATAGAGTGATAAATCACCCGTGATACAAGCGTTTGGTATTAAAACTTGATCAAAGGAAGTACTTCCTAGACTACGTTTCAAAAAGTAGTTTGCGTCGCAAGATGATCAACAAGATGTTTTCACTTATGCCAAGTTCAAGGAAATGAACAAAACGTAAGTAAATACAAGAAGTCAATGCGATCTCCCAATCAAGATATACGATGAGCGAGCTCAAACTCGATTAAGACCTATATCTCAAAAAGTGCCAATTACAATTCGTGAATGACACAACAATATCACCAAGATATGTTAACCCACTTTGCTAGAAAGTGAAGTATTGATATCGAGGTGTTATTGATATAACACACACAAATGGTAACACCTAGCACTCTTTGAAATCAAGGTAATAATAGAACCGAACTAAAAATCTCAAAGTATAGCTAGGAATAGTTAAAAATGTGTGCAGCGTAACCGTACAATATAGGTATTTATGTCAAGTTTACAAGAAACAAGATGTAAATATCGAAATTGTAATGATACGAGACAAACAAGTTAACTCCTCTATGGAAGTCCACGGTGATGAACCATGCCTAACTACAATGATGATCTTGACGTGGGTATCAAGATCACAATGGCTACTAAATGATGTGAAAACACCTCCGCTCACTTTAGACGTTTAACTAACCCACCCATGAAACATAGATGAGCGTACGGGGACATAAAAGTGAGAGAAACAAATCGAATGGCAACACAAAGGTAATCACACCTCTTTTGATCAATAAAGTGTTAAAAAAATATGAAGGAAATACATCAAGAAAAATCATGAAAAATGCTAGCCTTATTTCGATAGAGTTTTGTGTCGCCCTAAGGCAAGTAAAAACTAGGTGAAAGTAATACGTCACACGTTTCTCAAAAAGAAGGTTCACAACTCAACACTATTTTAAAATGGTCAAAGTGGGCTCTTGGCCAAAGTATATTCTCCTAGGTGGTTCTCTCGCTCTAGGTGTTAAAAAGTTGCCACGAGCGAGTGCGATTTACCCAAAAAGTCGCACTGACTAGTTTGGGAGTATCTCGGCTTTACTTTACCCCCTTCAAGAATAGTAGGCAACTAGTGCGTCTATGTGTACTATCACTGGGGTCGCCACAACGGACAACTGTAACGCTATCTCACAAAGGAATCACTAGTCAAGTAGGTAGTGCGGAGCACTTCCCGTTTCGTCCACAAGGTTCCCTCTTGCGTGGAATACTTTGGGGTTCCTGGAACCACCCCCATTGTTGTAGCTTAAGGCGTTATGCTAAAGGGGTTATATTCCAATTGAGCGGAGAGGGACGTACCATTTTCCAAAACACATGTACTGATGTTTTGAATATGTTGTTCTTTTTATCTTGTTTAATTAGGTGTGGTTTTCTTGAACACCTTTTGGCAACCTGTATAACAACTATATTAGTAGTTTTTGACTTTTTTTTCGATTCCTCCTTTCTTTGACAAGCATTTTTAGGTCCTGCACTCAAGCGTTAGTAGTTCTATAAGAAAATCACATTATTTAAAAGAAAATTAAGAGTTGCTTTTGATTCTCAAGATCATCCAAGGATGTAAGAGAAGAGCATACACGAAAAATAATCCAACTAAAAAGTAAAGAAAATCTTTTCAATTAATGAACCATAAAATTCTTAATAAATGTTCATTCCCCTAAACCAAAAGTGAAAGATGAAGTTTCCAATTTACCAAATGTTATAAAATGAAGACTAAAGTTGTTTTTGATTCTGAAGATCACCCCAAGGTGCAAGAGAAGAGCATACACAAACTTTATCCCAACTATATAGAAATGGAAAACTTCAAATCAAAGGACTATTGAAAAATACTTTGTCAAAGGTTCATTCCCTTAAACTAAAAGTGAAAGATGAAGTTTCCAATTTACTAAATGTTATAAAATGAAGACTAAAGTTGTTTTGATTCTTAAGATCACCCCAAGGTGCAAGAGAAGATCATACACAAACTTTATCCCAACTATATAGAAATGGAAAACTTCAAATCAAAGGACTATTGAAAAATGCTTTGTAAAAGGTTCATTCCCTTAAACCAAAAGTGAAAGATGAAGTTTCCAATTTACCAAATGTTATAAAATGAAGACTAAATTTGCTTTTGATTCTCAATATCACCCTAAGGTGTAAGAGAGAGCATACAAAAATTTTATTCCAACAATATAGAAATGGAAAACTTCAAATCAAAGGACCATTGAAAAATGCTTTGTAAAAGGTTCATTCCCTTAAGCAAAATGAATAATCAAATTTCCAAGTTTAATCCCAATGTTAAAAAGATATAGATCAAAGTTTTTTTGATTCTCAAGATCACCAAAAGGTTCAAGAGAAGAGCATACACACACTTTGGTCTAAATCGAGGAAGCATGGAAATACAACATTCATCAAAACATTAGACATGTTAGAAAATGACTAGTTTTAAACTAATAGAAAAACCTATAATTTTTGTAAGTATAAATCCTGAATTTATGTTTTCATTGCATAGTTAACTTCAATACCTTTCCAACGCAAAAAAAATGGAGTCATTTCAAGTTCGGGAGAAAAATTTATGGCCTTTGGAAGATGGGTTACACATATGCTCTTATGCGCACGGGTATGCACATGACATGTACTCAAAAAATGTCAAAAAAACGTCTCTTAATCTGCAAAATGGGAAAAATTTTCCAACTAAGATTCAATTTTGACAACAACCCATCACATCAATATATGAATAGAAGACTCAACGCTATCAAACATTAACATACATGCTCAAGAATTTAAAATTTTCACGAAATTGACAAAACTAGCATGTAGAATGATGAAAAAGTAAGCTCTAAAAATGAAAACATGATGAAATCTTGAAATTTTCTCACCAAGATTAAATTTTTATAGCAACCCACCACATAAATATATAAATAGAAGACTCAGCACTATCAAACACTAACCTACATGCTCAAGAATTTAAAATTTTCAAGAAATTGACAAAACTAGCATGTAGAATGTTAAAAAAGTAAGCTCTAAAAATGAAAATGTGGAGAAATATTGAAATTTTCTCATCAATTCCAATTTTGACAGCACTTCACCTCCTTTATACCTACAAGGAAGACTCAACACATGCAAACTCAACAAAACAAGTTAAGAAAAAAAAGTTAGATCAACATGTGTAAAAGAGGGTTAGTAACCAAAAATGAAACTTAACTACAAAAACTTGAAATTAAGTGCAAAGGACAATGTAGTAAGTTCTGCTAATATGAGTAAATACTAACACCTAAATAGCCTTAACTTAGCAAGAATTGAACAACAAACTAAACACCATCAAGATAAGTATTAAACAAGGGTTAGATGCTAGCATTCATAAATACAAACTTTGAAACTAACAATGCTAAATATCTAAACTCCTCTATTCTCTAACAACAAATAAATGAATGGACCTAAGTAAGCTCCATGGCTATCAAAATAGTTGTCCTTAGTATGCCAAGTAACTTAGGAATGAGGGCCTATCAAAGTTGGGCTACAAGACCCCTTTGACACCTCCCATATGACCTAAGCACTTAAGAAAGAGGCTTAACTCTTCAAGATGATGAACTCTCAAAAGGGTAAAAGGAAAGCTCTTAGTCTTTGCTATATGCTTTGCGTTCACTATCTTAGAAAGTTTAGGTTTAAGTAAAAGGTAGGTGGAGGGCTCTTTATATAGCCCAAAGGATAAAGGATTCAACACATTCTCATGAATGTGGGATAAAGGTAAAACATGATTAGGAATGGATAAGGTTGCTTTATTAAAGGTAACCTTACTTTAGAAGGGTTTAATTTATGCTTAGCAAGTCATGGGAGTTGGGGGTGTTTTAATTAATCAAAGGTGATTAACTAATAGGTAGATGTAATTTTATAGAAGATAATTAGAGGAATATTAGTACAATTTAGGCTATTATAAGGGGATTAAATTAATTAAATATTGATTTATTTGTTAAATGGAAGGGAAAGCTAATTAATTAATAATAATTAATTAGTCTAGGTAGAAGGGGTGATTTATTAACGGAAGGTCGTTAATTAGGGTATTTGTTGGATAGGCAACTTAATTAATTAGCTTAATGTAATTAATTAATGATGATATGAGGGAAAATGAGTGCTTTTGATGATATGTTGTTGATTTGTGAGAAAGGGGATAATTAGCACAATTTAAGTATTTAAATTGCTTGGGCGTAATTATAGGTGTCTACGAGAGGTGATGCGAGGAGGTGCGGATCAGATTAACTTCATGGAAGATCGAGCTCTTGCATAATATTAGTGCAATGAACTACCACGAGTGACTAAGTTATGTTGAAACCATTAGGATAACCAATTGAACATGCAAACTGAGCCAATAGTGAATTCATGGTAATGCAAATTTACATTGAGCGAGAATGAGCTAGTCCCTTATCACACATGGTAGATGCATTTCCAGGAAGGACGAAATTTGATGACACTAAGATATTCCTAATGTATGGCCAATTTTTTTTTGTTGCATTGCAGAATTCAAGGCAAGTTGTGTTTGAGCCATCTTAAAGTCATTGTGAACTAGTTATGGCTGAGCTAGTTTTGTTGTGGCTGAAATCTTTAGGTGGTTGAATCAATTCAAGGTAACACCAAGTCACACTTAGGAGGAAGACTATTCTATTCTATTGCGCGAAGATCAAAACCAATGCATAACCTAGGCTGATTGAGTTGACATGCTGATAGAGATGATGGAGGTCGAACTCGTTTTTAGCATTCATGGTGACTTGGGAGTCAAGTTCCCTCTTGATCAAGCTATATACTAGCATCAAGGAACTTGCTTATGACAAAGAGGTGGACTGCGTCATTTGAGAACTCTACGAACACTAAGTAGAATAAAGGCTAGGTTGATCAAACACTTTGTAAGGATCTTTTCATCATCACATGAAAAGGAATGAGTTTGGCATCATGTTTAGGGATTGCATTGAGCCATGTATTGGGCGGAAGATTAGGGCCTAGCCGAATAACAAGAATCCATCAAGTTTCATATAAATGCAAAGAGTTCGAGCTTGGCTCGACATAGTTGAATGATCTCGAGCGATTCTGCGGGACATCTATGCAAAATAAACTGAACTCACTGCATTTAAAGAATTTCAGAAAAAGAGGAAAATCATATCCCAAATAGCCCACAAAACATTAGTGCAAATAAGAGTTGAAATGGCCAAAAGTAAATGAGTTACGGAAAATGCGAAAGAAATGGCTCGAGTGGTCCATGGGCCACGTAGAACATGGAATCCCGAACGCGTCGCTGAAGTCGGGGTCAACGATACAAAAAAACCATGGAGGGGTCAAAGTGGGTTTGAATAAATGATGTGGGTCGACATGGGCGTTTCAGCATAATGCGGAGAAGTCGGTGTTTGGGAGCCCGAGTGTCCCATATGTAAGTTGTGTAATTTAAACCTAATGCATCCATATTAAAAGCAATGTGAAAGCCCCAAGGAAGTGGAATAAAGTGGAGAAAGACTGATTTGCATTTAACCACACAACGTAGAAGCCTAGTCGTTGAGGTGGAGATGAACTCGGTCGAGTTGGTCAAGCATTATGAAGGGATGAATTTTCTATGTTGCGGTAGTGATATGAAAAAACCCAATGGTGAACGCCAAGTTGACATGGAAATAGAGCAGTGTAATGTAGAATATTCCCGAGAACGAGTAATAAGGTTATGTGGGAGGAGTTACAAGTAGGACAACTAGGCAAAAGTAAGCGGCAACACAAGGAAAGGGCCACCAACCAAGTCAAGGCTAATAAAAACTCGGCATAAAGCATGATCTCCTCTCCTTTTTCGTATGCAATAGGTAATATCAAATGGTCTGACCATGATTTAAATGCCTTCAATATATTTAAAGGATGAGAAAACATTACAAAAGGATTAAATTATTTTAATGATCTTTCAGCTACACAAGAATTAATTCACCATCCCGTAACCCTGGCAATCTCAAAACAATGACCTGTAATCTAATGGTCGTATGTTGGGAAATTCCCGACGTAATCGTGCAAACAATAGTCATTAGAACCGCGTCTTAGATATATTCACAAAAAATCTAAGAATATCGAGAAATTATACACACTCACTTTGGATAATTTAATAGAAAACAAACTCGGTTCAGAATGGCGGTTTAATGGTGATTGAAAGTGAAATTAAGAGGCATGGACATCATTCTCTCCAATGCGAGTGATGGGACGACATGAAGAAAAATTTAATCCTCATCTAAGTGATCACTAAATTGAAATGTATTTAATTAATTTGTTTACCAAATTAATTAAATATTATATATATGTAAATTGTAATGTGATATGTAACTCAAGTTGAGTCAACTTGAGGTTGAGATTGGGGTTAAGAGTTGGTCAGGTAGTTTCATAACTACTTCTTGGAAAAATATGCCTATATAAGGCTGCATTGTAATTTTAATAGATGAGGATCTCTCACTTTTTCATTCCATGTTCTTGGAGAGGCTATTCTATCTGCACCTTTTTATGTAAGTTTTTGTACAAAATGAATACAATACTTTTATACCGTTGTGTTAATGATTTTCAATTGCAAAATATGTTAATATGTTTGTGATTAAATCATTAACCCTGTTGTTCCTTCATAGTATGGTGGATGCCCAAGTAAATTAGACTTTGTGTCGATTATCAAAGCATGTGGACTTTGTGCCATACCAACCTATTCTGAGGGAGGAGAAGACTTTGTGCTTCCCATATTTCATGCTCATTGTATTCCTTTCTGCTAGATAGAGAAGTTATCCACTTCCCATTCAACAAACCTTGTAAGGCAATCTTGTACGACCAAGAAGGACTGGTGTGTCCTTGATAAGATAGATTTGTAGAACTTTGTGTCTCATATTTGTCTATCTTGCCTAACACCTACGAGGTTGTGTTCTTTACCTATTCATTCTTCCTTTCTCTTTGTATTTCACATTTCTCAATTTTTCCACCCTTTTGTGCTTTCCAATTAAAAGCACCAAAAATATAAAAAATCACATCATACAAGGGAACTTCCCCTCTCAAAAAGCAGAGGAAAATTCTCCCTATCTAAAGGTGAATTTCCTTAACTGTGCTGATTTTTGCATACTTCTATTGGGTATATTCAGTGGAAAAAAATATTACCAACAATGTGTCATGAACCCGAAACTTATTGAGCATGTACAAAAGTATGAAATACATTGCATTGAATGGGGTTGGGGGTTTGACTGCAAGTTGTAAAATTCATGTCAAAGTGTTGAGATATTTGAAGTCTTAAATACCGAAAAACTAGGTGTTGATTGAGTTTTGAAGGTTTGATTGCATATTGCAAGATGTATTGAAATGCTGAGATGCCCTAAAGTTCTGAAAACTTGAAACACTGAGTGTTGACTAGGGTTAAGAGGTTTTACAACATATTTCAAAATGTGTTGAAATGTTGAGATGCCCCAAAGTCTCGAAAACTTGAAACACTAGGTCAGGATTTTTGACTTGTTAAGCATTTCCAAAAACCCGATACACTATGTCATAATATATCACTTGTTGAACACCCTGTAAATCTTGAAATACATACAAATGGAAAGAAAATTGCAGAGAGCACCCCAAATCATAAAAAAAACCTTAATTTTTTTCTTTGAGGATTCTTTTAAACACCCCAGAGATTTCGCAACCCATTAATAAAAAACTTAAAACAATATTCTTAAATGGAGAAAATATATTTGAACATACTTTCTCATATTAAAACTAGAATAATGCCACAACTAATGAAAATGGACAAGCATTTTACTAGCAAGGCTCTGATACCGTATTGGAGTTTCTCTAGGATCACTGGTAAAGAATGCTTGCACACATGTAGTTACACGAATTCTAAGAATGATCTAACAAGTAATGCAATATGAAATTAACTCACAAACACAAGAATGGTGAAATATTGGAACCTCACAATAGCTCAAGTGGTGTGTACAAATAGGATGATGATAAGTAACTCCCTCATAAGAATAATAGTCATGACTCCAAGAAGGAGGAGTTGCATTCCCGAAATAGTTGATCAAATGTAACTCCTACATGACACAAATGACACCTAAACAAGATGAGTCACCATGTGTAGGAAATATTCCAAGTAAATAAATAAATACAAAGAAAATAATATCCTACACCAACAGGTACTTCATAAATATTCATGCAAAGTTTTCCACTCGGTCATCGAGAAGTGTATTCTTTTTACACTATTATTTCAAATATTTGTTTTCCTAGATGGGCCTCATCTATAGGTGAGATTACGGCATAGGTAAATTAGGCATTTGTTTAGGGTGTTATTATTTATGGGTATTTATTCTATATAATATTAATTAAATTGATAAGTGTTTTACAATAGTGGTGAGTGGAGTGTAATTGAGTGAGTTGTTCACTTTTATGTTTGACCTTCACTTAGAAGTATTTTATTTTTAATAGAGAAGTCAATCCAAAAATTATATTATCTTGGCCATAGAATGGGCTTTGAAACCTACTTTTTTTTCTTGGAACAATTTTTCCATCCTAACACAATGATGTAGCTAGATGGATATTATTTTTCATCGATATGTGGGAAATTGGTGGAGAAGGTAATGGAGTTTTAATCAATATGGTGTGCGAAAAATACGAGATAAGAATATCAAGCTTGATATCTCTTAATATATTTTAGATAGACTTATTTAAGATATATGGTGGCTGAAAATGATGGACTTACAACTGAGCGCTGCACTACATCTCAAACCTAATGTAGTTTTGTGTGTGTGTGTGTGTGTGGAATTGTGATCTAGGTTGCTCTTGTGCCAGTTGCACTTGGATAACGAGTAAATAGTTAGATGTAAAGAAATTTAGTAAATATGTGCATGGAATAGAATGAACTTCCCTACTATGAAGTGTATGTAGAAAACCATCCCTTGTGTCCCTTGTAATGGAGCTAGATGGATGCAATGGATCTCTTAGATGCCTTGATGGATGCAACCTTAGGTGGAGATAGTTGATGCTTAGTGCTTGGTCCTTTATTATGATCACATAAATTTATATTTATATGATTACCTTTCTTGAATTTCGTAATTAACCCCGAAAAGGCTGAATAACAAAAAGATAAGATGCTCAAACGACTAGAAAGGACCCAAAAAGTGTGAGTAAAGTACAAAGAGGACATGCGCACCCAAATTGGATGAGGGCACTTGACACCGACCTCTTGGTGCAGGCGTTGGTGTCCAGGATGAAAAATTTCAAGACCGAAAAAGGAAGAATGAGCAAGTAAGGGTATAAGACTGAAAGTAGTAACAAAAAGAAAAGAAAGATGGCCAAAGACATGATTTAATAACTATCGTTCTTACTTAGGAAACATATGAATGATAGTATGTAATCATGACTAGATAAATACCCAAAGTGCATGATATTATGGCTTCAAGTATGAGATCTATATAATTGTTTTAATACACAAGCTATCATTTTCATCCTTAAGCTTACCTTCTCGAGATGAGCTGTAGCTATTTAATTAGAGGGATCCTTGTTTGAAATAAGTTTGAAAGTGGTGTTGAATATGATTACTTTTTCTTGAGAATGCGGTTTCGAAATATATTGATTATGTACATAATGTGGTTTGATTTTTGAATAATAACAAGTTATCAATTGTTTTGATTATGATAGATTCAACTTGATATTTAATGCAAAGGCTTAACAATTTATATTGAACCGTTAAAAAAATAGACGTGTATAAATATTTAGAAAAATAGCTCTTTACATGAATTGTTGTTCATTGATAATTGTTGATTAAAAATTGGAGGATAAATAATCTTTTATATTTTGTATTTCATGGTAATGCAACATGGTTTCGTGTAGATGATCCATGCTAGTTCTACTGAACTGGCCATGTATATTATTGAATTTTATCATACAACTTGTAGGAATGATTAGTAATGTGAGATGGGTAAAGAAGGTATAACATGTCACGCATTGATTGTTATTGTATTGATTCATATGAATGTAATAAATGTATTGTACCTTATTTAAAGAAAAAGAATCACTTCACGGTTGTATAAGGAAAATGTGTCATTTGTATTAAATTATTATATTCACTTTGTGAAAATGTATTGATGTTATTAACTATGAAATTAATGATTACAATAGTACCTTCTTAATATATTATAGACCTCCTCGAGAATGGCCCATCTTTGCGAACCCTAACCGGTAGCTTCTCCGTATCCTTCCCTAGGTTTCTACAAATTATAGGAATGTCATTCCTTCTAGTGGCGGTAATGGATCTCTAGCCGCACGAGGTCTCTAGCTATGTTTTTGGCGGTGGTGGTACCTCGCTTGGATGCATTATTGCGCGCTCTTCGATTTTCATGTTTTGGAGCCGGTGGTTGGGAAGGATGGTTTGAACGGGCTCAAACCGCCTTTTCTAAGTGTTCTATGCTTTGTATCCTCAACTTCCCTTTCCTCATCTTCTAAATCTCTTTCTGTGGCCAAATCCCCTCCCTTGGTTTCCTTTGGGGAGTCAGTGTTAGAGTCAGAGGTTTTTTTCTCTAACCAAGGTTTGATCTGCCGCTTCAACGGTCTCTAGCACTGGCTATCGATTCTTCACTCATGGATTTCTTCGAACTGGCGTCCTCTCATGTATGGTTGGGTCAACATTTACCCCTGTGCTAGGGGTTTTTATTGTGGTTTTTAGTTTTGTTGAAGATAGGGATTCTATTCTCTCCAAGCTTTGGGATCTACAAAACCATCACCTACTTTGATGAAATCGTGGTTTCCTACCTTTAATCCTCTCATCGATGCTTTCAATGTAAATCCTGTTTGGGTTTGTCTTCCTCACCTCCCACTTTGCAATTTTGGGGGATGATTGTTTGATTGATATTGGAAATTCTTTTGGCAAGTTTTTATCTATCGATTCCAAAATGGAACTCTACACTCACACTACATATGTGTGAATCTTATTGATACGAGATACCTCTCTTGATATTCTTTCTACTATTGATCTCAAAGTGTTGGATAGGGTTTGGTCACAACCGCTTGACTATGAAGGCTTTCCCTTTAGATGCAAGAAATTTTTTTCCCTAGGGCATCTTGCTACAAAATGTCAAAAAGTGAAACAAAAATTTAAGGAAAAAGTCTCTTGGAAAAATTAATTTCATATGTTGTAAACTATCTTATTGTTTCTACTTTATCCCAACAAGAAATAATTACAATGATATGGACAAAAATACGATGGTACATTGTGATCATAAGATATAGTACATATGAACTCAATTGATCTTGACAAAATTGAAATGTCTAAGAGTTTATTAATGATCACGAATGATAATTAATTTAGTGTTATGAATTGACTAAACCTAATCAATGATCGTAAATTGATATAGTTTGACTTATATGTAGTAAGAGGTACATACATTATTTAGTGACTCGATGAGATCATTATATACCTCTATCGTGAATTGGATAACTTAATGAAACTTTGTTAACCTTTTATCGGAATGAAAGCATAATGAATGGTAAATGACGATAGGCATCATGAGATGACCTTTACGGCATATGATTCATGCCCATACCATCTTATGATGGCTACAGAGAGAGAAATGATAACACAATGACTTAGGTCATTACGTGAATGTATCTTTTCCTATAGGTGATTTATCAAAAATAGAATTTTTATAAACCCTAATATTTTAGAGTCACGTATGATAAATAAATACTAAAGTACAAATTCGAAACAAGAAATAAGCTAGATAAACCTTAAATGCAAGAAAGAGAGGAAAGGATTTAGTTGATTTACGCTTGATGCTAGAACTGATCTAGATTGAAAAAGCTGATAAACAGGGAAGGGAAGACCCTCACAAATTTTATCATAAAATTATAGAGTTGTCGATGAGCTTGGACTAGGGTGCAGGACTGGTCAGGGGCACTAGGCACTAGAGTCTTCTTATAGGCACCTATGATCCCACACACGAAGCTCGAACTTGATTTTTTCTCGATGTTGCACGAATGTCACTAATAGTCATTGTTGGTCACATGTATGTCGCATTATGATAGAAAATTTTTCCTATAACCTACAAATAGATGTTGACCTATAAAACCCTTAAAATACATCAAATACTAAAAAGAAAAGATGTAATATGGGGAGTCGGACTGATCTCGGCGGTCACTCATTGAGTGAACTTACGACTGAGTGTTGCACTACATCTCAAAATCCATGTAGTTCTTGTATGTGTGTGATAGAATTGTACCCTAGGAAGCCCTTGTGCAAGTGCATGTGATAACGAGTGATAGCTAGATGTACCAATGTAAATAGATGTATGGATGGAAAAATGAAATTCCCCTTCCTATGAAGTGTATGCAGAAAATACAGATCTCTTGTCCCTTGAATGAAAGCTAGATAGATGTATTTGATGCTCTTAGATGCCTTTGGATGCAACCTTAGGTGATGATAATAGATGCTTAGAGCTTGGTCCTTTATTTTGGTCACATAGATTTATATTTATATGATTCCCTTGGTTGAATTTTGTAATTGACAACTGGAAGGCCGACCCATAAGAAAATAAGATGCCCAAAAGATAAAAGAAGCCCAAAAAGAGTGAGTAAGGTGGAAAGAGGTCGGGGTGCACAAAGGACTAGGGAACACAAGGCGCGGCATCCTATCTAGGTGTTGGTGTCTAGAGTCAAGAATGATAAAGTAATAAAGTATCGACTGGGATGTAGGGTGCAAAAGGCTAGAAAGAAGACAAGAAACAAAGTAAAGAGGCCAAAGATAGTTATCAATTACTAGTTTTCTTACTTAGGAATCATGTGCATACAAGTATGCTTTTAGGACCTAGAAATATACCCAAATGCGTGATTTTATGTCTACATTAAGGATCCCAAGGTGGTGTTGACATGAACCATATGACCCAAATATCGAGTCCTGATATATGTAGCTTCAGATCCCAATTCAATTACTTATTGTAAATGAATACTTAAAATGATTAACTATAAACTTAATACTTAATCAATAGAAAAGAATCCAGATAACTATGTTGAGATGGTTGCGTGGTGAAGAGATGCCATGTTTCGTAGGATTGTGTGTAGTATCAAAATTGGATTGCTAACGGAAATCCAAATAACTATGGGCATAGTAGTGTAAATGATTGATCACACTTGTCTATTCACCAGGGTTTCTTGTTAGCAGTGTCTGAGTCGGATGGAGGTTACTTCAGTGAATTTTTGATTGACACTAAGAAGATTCACATGTTCTCTTAGCCTATAATAAGGTTAACCAAATGGTATACTAAGTATAATAGCTTGTAAAGAGTGTTGAAGGGCGATCAATAAGATTTGGAACCCTTTACTGACCACACATGGTTATCATAGGTTTTCTAGATGGATTCTTAATATTAAATAATGCTGGAATAATTTAGCAATGGCTGAAAATGATATTATTCATTACAACATTATAAGAACTTAAGGGATTTTGTAAACTAGATAATATGTTGTGTTAATTATGCTACGTGTTGATAATCATTGAAGGCATCGAGATAATTAGTGGTTTGTAAAAATAATTCCCTTAGTTTGTTGAAGCATAACTTGGGTGTTACATATTTTTATTTGATGTAGTCCCTTACCCCTTAGAATGAGTTGAATTTTAGACTTCCATTCATGATAGTTAAAGGGTGTGAGTGGATTTACAGAACTTATTTCCATTTTTAAGCAAAAAAAGAAGTGCAGAAGGTAGAATGTAAATTAAAATGTAGAAATACACAACATGGTATACCCCCAAAACTTATAGAGGTTCAATTTTATGAGGCATGAGAATACCTTCAATGCGCAGAGCTTGAAAAAACTCGCATTTAAAAAAATGGTACCTCAAAAGGAAACGTCTACAAAAATTTATAGAAAATTAGAGTTCTAACCTTGCTAAATGCCTTGGAAAACCCAAAATGCACTAATTCGAGTTTTCTACTTGCTTAACACTTCAAAGAAACCAATGGTAAGAGTTTTGGACTTTCCCAACACATGTGAATCCCGAAATACACTTGGTCGGGGTTTTGGACTTGCTCAACACATGTAAAATCCTAAAATGGCGTTGATCAAGGTTATGAAATGCGCGTGAAAGTTGTCAGAACCCAAAGCTTAATGAGCATCTGTCGAGACCTGAAACTTGTTGAGCATGTGTCGGAACCCAAAACTTTTTGAGCATGCAAAAGTATGAAATACATTTCATTGACCGAGGGTTGGGGGACTTGACCGCAAGTTGTAAATTTCATGTGAAAGTGTTGAGATGTTTTGAAGTCTCAAAAAACCTGAAACACTAGGTGTTGATCGAGGTTCAAAGGTTTGACCACATATTGCAAAATGTGTTGAAATGCCGAGATGTCCTGAAGTCCCGAAAAACCCGAAACACTAGGTGTTGACCAGGGTTTGGAGGTTTGACCACATATTGCAAAATTTGTTGAAATGCCGAGATGCCTTGAAGTATCGAAAACACAAACACTCTTGGGCAGGATCTTTGACTTATTAAGAACTTTCAAAACCTAATACACTATGTCAAAATATATCACTTGTCGAACACCACAGTAAATCTGAAACAACTTTGGGCCAGGATCTTTGACTTATTAAGAACTTTCAAAACCTGATACACTATGTCAAAGTTTATCACTTGTTGAACACCCTGTAAATCCTGAAATACACACAAATGGCAAGAAAATTGCAGGGAACACCCCGGATCATAAAAAACCTTGTTTTTGTCTTTAAGGATTTTTAAAAAAACCCCGAGAGATTTTGTAACCCCTTGATAAAAAACTTAAAACAATATTCTTAAATGGAGAAAAGATCTTTGAACATACTTTCTCAGTTAATAACTTGAATAATGCTACAACTTATGAAAATGAAAAAGCATTTTACTTACAAGGCTATGATACCATATTGGAGCTTACTGGGCTCACCGATAAAGAATGCTTGCACACATGTAGCTGATCGAATTCTAAGAATGATCTAATAAGTAATACAATATGAAATTAACTCACAAACAAAAAAATGGTGCAAAATTTGGAAACTCACAATAGCTCAAGTGGTGTATACAAATAGGATGGTTGTAAGTAACTCTCTCATAAGAATAGTAGTCATGACTCCAAGAAGGATAAGTTGCATTCCCAGAATAGCTAATCAAATGTAACTCCTATGACACAAATGGAACCTAAGTAAGATGAGTCACGATGTGCAAGAAATATTATAAGTAAATAAATAAATACAAGGAAAATAATATCCTACACCAACAGTTGCTTCATTAATATTCATGCAAAGTTTTCCACTCTCGTCACAAGAGAAGTGTATTCTTTTTACACTATTATTTCAAATAATTGTTTTCCTCGATGGGCTTGATCTATAGGGAGAGATTACGACATAGGTAAATTAGGCAATTGTTTAGGGTGCTAATATTTATGGGTTGTTATTCTATAAAATATTAATTAAATTGATAGGTGTTTTACAATGGTTGGTGAGTGGAGTGTAATTGAGTGAGTTGTTAGCTTTTATGTTTGACTTTCACTTAGAAGAATTTTATTTTTAATATAGAAGTCAATCCAAAAATGATAATATCTTGGCCATAGAATGGGCTTTGAAACCTACTTTTTTCTTGGAACAATTTTTTCCAGCCTAACACAATGATGTAGCTAGATGGATATTATTTTTCATTAGTCTATGCGAAATTGGTGGCGAAGGTAATGCATTTTTAATCAATATGGTGTGTGAAAAATTTGAGATAAGAATATCAAGCTTGATATATTTTAGATGGACTTATTTAAGATATATGTACTAGTTTTATTTTATTATTTGTATGGATTTAATGAATAATTGTTAGGGATCCTAATAAGTATTTGATATATTAACAACAATTGTTAAACATTTGGTACACTTCCTTCTCTCTTCCAATTACCACTTTACTAATAAACCTAGATTTTAAGTAACATTGAAGCCACAAAAGGTATGGAGTTTTACAAGAGGTATTAGTATTGTAGTGCCAAAAATGTAGTTGTATTCCAAAATATTAATAGATAATTTGTTACATTGTAGTAATTAGTACATTTGAGAGCTAAGTGCCTTTCGTATCATTTCCAAATCTAGACACATTCCATATTTTTCTTCATAATTTGTGTAAAAAATTATTTAAAATAAATCGAGACTAAAAAATTAAGCTATTGAAAAAAATACAAACTAAATAAAATCTTAAGTACATCAAATTAAAGTGACACCCAAATGCATTTTTATAATAAATACAAGGATGATTGTGCTACTTCTAGTGCTCACAACAAGACTAAAAATCAAAAGACCCGCATGAAATGATTAAATAAAAAAGGAGAACAATGAAAATACCATTACTAAAGCTACATGTCGGGGTTAAATTTGACGACCACCTATGCTTGTCACAATTTTAGAGTGACTGTAAATTTTCAATACTACCCTTCAAAAACACAAAATAGTGTAATTTTTATTAATTATTCTATATTTATTCTATCTTTTTTTTTTAATATATATTTATAGTTTTTAATAATTTATATACAAAATTATATAAAAATTGATACTCGTGTTTTAAATATACAAATCACTTGAGACAGCTATATAAGATATTTACAAATATATTACATCTAAAATCACAAAAACATCTAAACGGCCGTCAAATTTAACCCCTACCTACCGCAAATAAAATAATTAATCATAAATCACGATCCAAACATAACCCCAATCTATTCTCACTATACATGACCAAACATAATTTATATTGTTTTTCAAAGCAATTTTCAGCCAATGATCGCCATGATAAAAGTGACAAATGATATGGATCGAGCAAATCCTTTAATGTGCATGTCAAGCACAATATTTCATTAAAACAAGATATTAATACTATTATCTAACACCTTATCCAAAATTTAAGATTTTGGATGTGTTTTTATTACCAAAATTATAATAAGGAGATATGTTGACGTGTTTATAATCGATGCTTTTTCAGTCATAAAAGTAGTGTGATTACACATTCTTTTATTGTTCCATGTCACAATGTAAGGTGATTATTGCCTACATTAGATTGTGTGTATGGAAAGATTATAAAAATGTAATTTTAATTTGGAGTACCACAAACCACAACATGACTCATACCTACTAATTGGTGAACTTGAGATGTACTTCCTCTAGCTCTCCGAAGGACATTAAAAATTCTTTATGAGGAATTTTTTCATCGAATATTTTTATATTTATTAGGATGATTCTTATGCTTTATCACACTACTCTTTGGGGACGGATTTAGCTTATGATGTATTCGGTAGCCCTCGGTTACTATTGATAGTAAAGATAAAGTACAAAACTTAACCATTCCACCAGAAATTTGCCTAAGGAAATCGGTTAAAAGGATGAAATTGGCCGATATCATGACGATTTTGGGTAGTATAGATATCATTTTTCTTTACGCTTACATGAATCCATATCCTTTGTTTGCTTATATTGATCTCTAATTTTGATCTTCCTCCCAAATTTTTGGGGTTGCTTTTTCCAAATTCTATAAACTAACCCATGTTGCCCCTTTGGGCATAGTAAGCATACTATGCCCAATGACTATTGCTTTCGAATCGTCTGTGAACCTGTCTCACGACGTTATGAACCTAGCTCACGATCGCTTTAATGGGCGAACAACCCAACGCATTTATGAAGATAATTAACAAAATTAACAATTATCTTCAAAAAGGCCGAAAGGGATTTTTGATTATCAAAAAAGTTGTTCTTCATCATTTTAAGAAAAGAAGAAAAAACTTGCTCTCAACGAGTCGCACACTAAGCATAGCATTGTGGTATCGGAAACTGCGGATTCTCCCGCTACATTACAATACTACCTATTACAATATTGTGAAAATTGTATGTGTTGCCATTTTATTGTCAAGAAGAAATTGTATATATGTTTTTATTTAAATTTACAAATCTTGTACAATTATGTGGATAAATTTATGTTTAGAATTTTATAAAATTAAAAACAAAAATATCAAAATAAATACTTTTGACCAAACCAAACAAAATCAAAATATATACTTTATTTTATTTTTCAAAACATTAACAATTTCACTCAAACCAAATGTTACACTAAACCCTATAGACAAATAAGAGTACATGACACAACGGTAGGATACCTTACAATAACGTATCTAAATGACAACCATATAAAATGCAGGACAATTTCTCCTTTTTCCTATCACATACACATATTAAACGCGTTGAAGGCACCAATTAATATTGTAGCAGCTTTCACCTAATAAGTTATATAGCGTCTACTTTGGTGTTGTTCTTGGTTTGGGAGGGGAGGCCGGACATGTCTTCAAATTCATAATTGTTTCCATGTTTGGAGAGCTCTAGCTTCTCTCCATCGCCCCACGAGCGTATGCCTCTTCACCATGCGCTGCATCATCTCCGATTTCCAGCGAATCGTCCTCCATCCGCAGCGGAACAATTAACCGAATCACTAAGCATATGATGCTTGTCACCATAACATTCAACACTATGATAAAAACCGCTGCAAATATTTGGAAGCCCATTTGTTTGGGACCCGAACGATGCCTTTGTCCATCGTCGTCATACTCCGTACCCAAACCATAGAAAAACCCAATCGGTTTTACATCTTGGATGAAGAAAATCTCACACAGTGAGGATGGGCGAATAAACCGAGAAAGAAGGCCCCGAGAAGACCTGCCACAGCATGAGTGTGGAAAACGCCCATGGTGTCATCCACCTTCGAAGAAGAGATGATCGCTTGTGAACTACCATCATTGTGTACCACGGAACACTCCCTGAAAGCATTCCCATTATAATGGCTGCCCATGGTTGTACAACACCTATCACAAATACACATTATTTCAGTTGTGCCTAAATATTATATATGTTTGTACTATAAAATCAAGATTTCAAAAAATAATCTAAAAACTATTATAGCACTCTTTCGTGTGACTTGCAAGCCACAAGCTCAAGGTTCAAATATCCCATTAAATCCATAATTTGAACTAAACTACCATTATTAAAATCTTTCCTAGACAAATAAATTGACTCGAAATTTTATGAGATTTTTCCATACTTGTAAATATCAATCAAATGAAAAGTTTGAAATTAAAAGTGAACACGCTCACAAACAATATAGCCAGCAATGCTTCATAATCACAGACAATAAATAAATAAATTAATGGGGGTGGGGAATAGAAACCTGCTCCAGGAGTGATGCAAACCAGACCGGTGATCATTCCCTGCACTGCACCGATCACAGAAGGCTTTCCGAACACAAACATATCGAGGCATAACCACGTAAGCAGACTAGTGGCGGCGCATATATGTGTGTTGAAGACGGCCAGCGAAGCAATCAGATTTGCAGCATAGGAGCTCCTCCATTAAAACCAGACCATCCCAACCAGAGCATACCTGCGCCTCCAAGCATCAGAAGCACATTATTTGGGGAAATCTCTCTCTGTCTTTCGTCAACCTGGGTCCAACCTGCCAAAAAAAAAACATTTTTTTTTTTTTGTATAACAGAACATAACAGATCGAATATAGCTTACTGATTGTACTAAAAGTTAGTGGAAATTTTAATCACCCAGTAGGCAGCAGTGAATCCTGCAACTCCCGAGGAAAGATGGATAACATAGCCTCCAGCAAAATCTATTGTTGGAAAGTCTGTGGCGAAAACTCCAGTCCACATTGTGTAAGCGCCGATGGAGTAGGAGAAAGTGAGCCAGAGAGGCACAAACAACATCCAGGCATGGAAATTCATCCTTCCCAGCAACGATCCGGCGACAAGAATCAGCGTTATCGCCGCGAAAACAAACTGGAAAAATGCTAAAGTGGCATTCGGGAAATTGGCGCTCCCCAGGGCCTGCTTAAAAGAGTTTCTTGGCTGAGAGCTTTGAAAGTAGGCCTACCCCAGAACCCCTTCACGAGCGCGTCCGTATTGTTGAAAGAGAGCTCGAATGCGAAAAGCGCCCAAATCACTAACACCGCTGCAAATGCGTAGAGCGCCATGAACGCCGAATTGACCGCCCATTTCTTCTTCACGATGCTTCCGTACAGAATAACCAGGCCAGGCACCGACTGCATTCCTACGATCGTGGCGGCTATCATTTGCCATGCATTGTCTCCCGTATTCAGATAATCCGGCTTCCTGGACCAGATTCGTAAGCCATTCTTAATTTGGAAGATCAAAACTGAAAATGACAACGAATTAAGATCAGGAGATGTTTCCTGTTTGCTAACAATGGCGGAAGAGCGCAGATATTATAGAGAAACAGATTCACACGCATCGTTGACGTTTTCTTCTTCGTCGAGGAACAATTTGTCGTTTATTTCGCTAAGAAACAAAAAATCGATCGTTTCGTTGCTCATTTTTGGCTTTGTGACGACTGTATTTTATGGAAAGGTAGAGATTCTAGTCGATGACAGGGGGAGGATAATAACGTACATAGATTATAGCTCCTGTGACGGATATTCCGCGACTTCACAATATTAAAATTACACAGTGAGCATGGATTTTATACGGTGGATTTCCCCGTCCACTTCAACTTTAGCTATCCCTGAAACCGGCATGGAATTTGACAGCCATATTACGTGCATTAGCAAATTGTTCACACAAATTAATTGCGAAATGAATCTTAAAACCCTAAAAGTTAGATTTTTAATGACATACTTACCTAATGTTTGAAACTCCCGCTGGTGCAGTTTGAGTTTGAAAATGCCTCAAAAAACTAAGAGGATTTGTCTTTTCACATAGACTGATTGTTTACTGAGCCATTTGACAGCGTCTGTTTTGTTTTAATTTTGCAGGCATGCGATAGATTTTAGAATCGGCACCCGTCGCGGAATTTTCCATTGATCTACTTCTCAGTTTTTGATTGCTTTGCTGTTTTTTCATTATTAGTTCCTATCAACTTCCATTTTTATCAGTGTTACTTTATAACGATTTCCGTTTTGAAAGATTTCTTCAGCATATCGAAAATTTAACTGGAATTTCAGTCCTCATTTGTATTTAAGGTTGCATTGGAGTGGAAGAGAGATGTTGATAAAAGAAGAGGGAGATTTGAATAACTATAAGGTAAATGATAAAGATAAGCAACTCGATTTTCTTTTTCCTTTCTCAATTCATCAATCAGAACATATTGGACAGGCTTGAGGGAGTCTTGAAAAGTTGATAAGGATTGGCCTTCTAGCAATTTTATTTCCTTGATGGGTATGCAAAGGCATGCTTGTATGGTGGATGCAAAAATATTGAAACCCGCAACACCAGAAAACACAAACAATAAAAGAAGTGACTTATTTACGTTTTATGTGGAACAGAGTGCAAATTTGATAGTATTTATGAGATACTATTGAACCTGTTAGGTTTAGTTTTAGTATGTTAATTTGTCATTTGAAATAATGTAATATAAGTAATTAATATTACTTAAGTCAATAGTTTATTAGGGCATAGTTGTGATATGGTTTTGGGACTAGTGTCATTCTTATTTTCAGTACTTGTGTTGGTTGTACAATATCTATAAATATTGCAACCATATTATTGATTTGATAACGAATGATTTAATAGATAAAGATCAACCACTCGAGTCTTACATTTTGATAATGTGTGTTCATAATCTAGTATCGATCTTGATATGCAAGAAGTTGATTAAGAGAGGAGAGAGCAAGGAGAGAGCGAGGAAGATGCTTTTTGAGAATGTTTTTTTGGTTAGGATGTGGAGGATGAGCACTAGGAAAACCCCCACTTGAAAGCCCCATGTTTTCAATTGTTTTCATTATTTACTGTGTTTTTGATATGTGGTTTATGGTGTTGCAGGTATCAAGTGAGGAGGAAAGTTCAAGACCTTGGCAAAGATCCTTGCAGGTGATGGAGACTTAACTTTCATGGAGCTACAAGCTCACAAATATCCTCTACTGACACCCGTTTGAGCTCAATCTAGCTTGACACACATTCCCTCACCTGCGACCCAAGTCACATTTCACCTAAACCACTCAAGCTCACACGAGCTTTGTTCACCTTCCATTCTTGCATAACGGCTGTCATATTCCCCATATACAACATTATTTATTGAAAGCATCCGATGAGACCAAATCTCAACTTCCTTCTCGCAATAACGCTTCATAGAGCTTGTATCCTTATACATTACCGAGATATGATGAAATGTACCTCTTTAACACAAGCTCACCATGAGATCCTTTTTACCCTAGATGATTTCTGGGGCTTAAAGAAAATGTAAGGGAAACAATTTATCATTATATTTTGAAGTTACTTAATGAAGACTTGTAATATTTATAGAAAAAGCAAATTTAAGTCATAATGATTAATTAGAATGGGGACTTTCTATTATTAAAGTGACTTTATGATAAAGTTTAATCATAAAGATAAAATAGAAATAAGGAATTCACTTTATAAACTAAAAATCACTTTTAGTCCCACATGGAACACCCAACTTAGAAAAAGGAAAGGAAAGGTTATCAAAGGAGGTTTGAGTATTCATTTGAGATTATATTTTGCCAATCTATTTTCTATCATTGCATATTAAAATATTTACTTGCATCAAATCTTCTAAGGACAAAAACCCTTAAGGAGAAGGAGCTTTGGGGACGAAAAACCTCCAAGGGTTGAAGTTTGGGGAACACAAACTTCTCAACTTTGTGAGGTGGATCCACCCAAGATTCACTATTGTGGTACAATTCAGAATTTCATTTTTGAAGGTTGTTTTTCAAATCTATGGTAGATTTTGGGGTTGTTTTCAAATTTGTTACAACTAGAGCATCATTTGCAAGTCTATTTTTAGAAATTTGTGTTGTGTCACCAATAATCGCTAAGATTCACTTGTGATAGTTTTGGGTTGTATTTGGTAACCATTTTCATGGCTTTCGCATCCATTTCCGGTTTGATATACACATTTGGAGATTTCAAGATCATATTTGGGGGTCTTCCCATGGGTGGAAAAATATAAGGTTTTCTTTAATTGATAGCTACTATTTTTGTGATCATTTTGAGCTATCCTTTACATTGTTACTCCAAAATTCCAGAGATATGGAATTTTGAAGTTTCAAACTATTTCGAGGTATGAAATTAATTAAAATAAATTCATATCCTTGTTAGAAATTTTATTTTCTTCCATGTTGATGTTACTAAAGGTCTCCTAAATGTGTTAAGCCTTCAGGTATTTTGGGTTGTGAGTATTTAGATAGATAAAGTGAAATTTTAGATTGTTGTATTTTTTTGGGTCATATTTTTAAATAAAAATCAAACTGATGTCATTTTTTTATAAAGTCTCTCTAGGAAATACATATTTCTTTATTGTATGCATTAAGGGGACATTACATCTGGAGCTTGAACTACACAAAATGAACTCAAATCAAACTTGTCTCCTATACACAAACATATGAATATTGACATTGTTTTCATCAAAGGAACACTCTTATGCCCTTTGAAAAACACCTCGGGATCCAAACTCCAGGTCCCAAGATGATTCGTGTTCTCATGAGATTTGGAAAAAATAGAAGTGACACAGACTAGCACAATGACAACTAAATGGAAAGATAATAAATCTTAGTTTGGTGGAAATAAAGAGATGGACCTAAACATTAATCCTTGCAACCATCCCATAAAACCTTTAAGCGATCCAACCTTCCTACCAAGTAAGACCCAAGTTATTTTTTAAAACCAAGTTTTCAATTTTTCTTGCTTGAAATATTTTTGGCCAAAACGAGTAGCCCAAATAGATACTTTCTCGGTCGGGGTTCAAACCCTATTTATACTATTATAGCTAGCCCAAACCCTCAAGCTAGCTCACTAATGAGATGATTCACCTACAAATATCTCACCAAGTTCTTTTGACCTTAGCTTTTACAACCAAACAAGAGGATATCCAATTTTTCATAAAAGGGGCTCTAAAATGTTTTAAGAGGGGCATATAATTTCACTAGAGGAATCATTTTTCCAAGCGTCTCTAAAATTTTGAAAGGGGTTATTCTTTCAAAATCATTGTTTTTGCGCCTCATGCCACTTTTCCTAACACACAATTTTATTTTTCAAACATTCCAAAAATAAAATGGGTATTCTTTTTGTTTTTCTAGCACAAGGGTGAAATCACGTTCAAAACAACATGAATGCATGCATTTCATTTTTTCCCATGCTTTAATTTTATCTCGTATTTATTTTTTTCCATTTTTGAGATAATATATAGATTGTCATATATTTACAAATTATTTTACATAAAAAATAGTAAAAAATTGAAAGTTTGAAACATAAAACATAAATATGATATCTTTGAATTTTTCGCAAAGCATTTCTTATCGGTGGGACCTCTGGATCACACTTACAAGTAACACCATATTTCCTTGATTTATTGTGGATATATTACATCCAACACCTAATATAGTTGCAACAATGATGTTTGTGAAATCCTCCCTATAAATATTTGATGAGTAATAATGGCAATGCAATCACATCCATTTCCTCCATTTCCCAACCACCACAACTACTAGGCGTAAATCATGGAAGTGGGAAAATATGAGTATTTAAGAACTTTTCATTCACGTACAAGGATCCCCCCTAAGAAGGTAACATTGATCAAACTAAAACATTTCATGTATTATTTAAGTACCACTTACCATTCCACTCTCACATGTGTGAGCGTCTCTCTCATGTATGATCATGTACATTGAGAGGACAAGATTCTTCCACATATTGGTTGGTATATAGGAAGGGCACATATATCGAAGGGCACATATATCAATATGGTTAGTATATCAAAATGAAAATATATAGTGAGGGAAATATTTTTGGTTATAAGGAACCAATTCATCACCAACATTATCGTTGAGTTTGAGCACAATGGTAAATGGTCTTAAGTTTTTCTTACCTAATTTATAGCTCCTAGGAGGATACAATTATGTTGCATGAAAAACTCAATTGAAAAATTGTTTGGAGTTTGAGGAATTTTATTATGTTGTGAATAACACTTTTGTCTATAATGTACAAATCATTTTTATCAACAATGATAGTGAGAAGAGGTGAATAAGAAATTCAAGCTCATCATCATGTTCAAAGTCATAGATGAAGTAAAACCTCACATAAGAGATGCCAACACCACTAAAAAATGTGGGCCAAGCTTAGCACTTTATTTGAGGTGAAGAATAAGAATACCATTCTCCATTTTCAAATTCAATTACATATTTTAAAGATGATATCCTCAAAATTAGTATAATCCTTTTTGTGGAGAATTACAACAATGAGGGCCTCCTTATTAACACTTGGAGAAGAAGTGTCAACCAAATCTCTCATACCCATTGTCTTGAGATATTTTCCACCATCATTTAGAATGTTTGTGATAAAATTTAATGTCACAAAAGAAAAAATAACTTTCTAAAACTTGGTTAACTTGTTGCAAAAAGAGGAGTTCATGTAACGTGAAGCATATGATGATGACCATGTGTTGTCCCCTCAGAATTCCCCTCTTTTGAAAGTTGAAACATTCAAATTTTTTGAGTTGGCACCCTTCAATAATGTTTTAGTGAAGAGGAAATTTGAAGAGATAGTGAAAATGCCATTTCTTGGGGTCATTTTAGTAACTTATGGGTCTGTTGGACATTTTTGTCCCTCATGTCCCAAGTTCCTCCGGCTTCCTGTTCAACGATTCCCCTGCCTCACTCGCATAGGCCCTAATCAGCTCTTCATGTCCCATCTGTCCCAAGTCTTGGTGGGCCTCCTATTCACCGATTCACCGATTTAACAAGTTCTTGTCCGTAAGCTTTTCGTGATTTTTCAGCCCATCTGTCCCAAGTTCACCTGGGCTTCCTATTCCCGATTCCCGCATCACCTGCATCGGCCGAATCGGGTCTTCGTGTCCTTCACATTTATGTAACCCTAGGCTCGCTCGTGCTCTTTTGGCCCGCATTCCCGCATCGCCCGCATTAGCTGAGTAAGCTTTTTGCATCCCACATGTCCCAATGTCCCATAGAACATATGGGCACATTTTTTTCACTTTTCTGGAATTTCACCTTTTTGAGTCGGTGCAAGGTGTATTTAATGCACATTTATGATCTTCTCTCTCTAAACGACTATTTAAAGGGACCACCATCTATGCATTTGTCACATTGCTTGCTTCGTTATTTCTTTCCCACATTCTTGCAATTGAGTCATTTGTTCATCTTCATGTATCCCTTTGCATTTTTATCATGAATATGTTCTTTGAAGGCCATTCCTCTGTGCACTGTAAAAATGAAGATCAAGTTTCAAGGGCACGAGCATCTGTCACCTCTGGAGACCTCTGTACCTAATATTGGGGATAGTGAAGTTCAACACTTGGATTTTGATGATTTCTAGGGTAGGTTAACATGCAACAACCTTGCTCCCATGGTCTAAATGATAAATGATAGTGGAATTGCATATGATTCTAGTTTTCCCATTTCTGTGCAGTGTGCCAACACCATGCTTGCATGTGGAGCTCATTTCAATCCGGATACCAAGGAGGTTGTTAATGTGCATGGAGAATTGATTACAAAACTAGATGTTGCACCATCGCCACTGCCCTACACATTCCTGAGATAGAAGACTCCATTGTTCTCACTCTCACTCAAGCTCAGGCTCTATTTGATAAGGAAAATAAGAAATATAAGGCTCGGGTAGCTAAGTCATGGCTAAAGTGCCCTAAGAAGGGAGCATCCCGACTCTCTAAGGCATTATTCAGGGTTGATTTTAATGAGGAACTATCAGATTTCATCACTCTCTACTCGGATTATGGGAATGCCCTCTACCAATGACTTCCATTTTTGGATGTGTCCTTTCATAAGCATCATCTGCGAGGGTAAGAAAAACATAAATTGGGCTGAGATTATCTGTGGGAACTTGACTGAAAAATTGTCAAATGTTCAGTAGACCAAAAATTCTACATGACCTCCTACCTCATGTACACCTTAGCAACATCTCGTGAGTGGTTTAGCTTCACTTTCATTGAAGGCAAGAAGAATGAACCCATCTATGCATATTGCCCTCAATTTACCCTCAAAGACAATAATCATAATTTCAGAAGGGTAAATGATGCCTTCACCATGTACATTGTGAGACTCTTGGAGGGTGACACTTTGCCAAAAGATTTTCGGTGAGGAAATGGCTCGATAGCCAAGTATGGGGCTTTCTTCATTCAGTTCAAAAGGTTCTCATACATTAGGTCAGGCTTGTTTTGAAACTACACCTCTCAAGCTTCCCATGTTCTCTAATGACAAAATGGCTCTAGTTGAGGTGTGCAGACAACTGGAAAATATCCATAGAACTTGCAGAGACAAAAAGATCACTGGTCTTCATTTCCCTATCTCCTTGGGAATTATACATGCAAGAAAACTCTAGATGCCCAAAACATAGAAAGGGCTATTGCTCCTCTTATTGTTCATTTCTTCAAGCCCAAGACTTGTTTTGATCTAAAGAAATTCATTGATCAAAATCTTAGAATAACCTATCATCATCATTCTGACACTGAGGATTACTAGGCTGATTGTGTTGATGATTTTGAAGCTAGGAGGAAGCATTTTGGTAGATTTTATCTGTAGCAGATCCTAGATCTCAATCTCTACCAGGTGCGTGAAGGAATTAAAGATGATGATGAGGATTTGCAATCCTATGAGTACAAGAGATCCATCAAGCACACTCCTCTAGAAACCATGAATTGGTATATGAAGGAGAGAGATGATTTGAGTGAGATAATTGCCCCTGTCATCATTAGAACTAAGGTTTGGTTTGATAGAAAAGTTCATGAATTCAGGAGGAGCCAGGGTAGATCTTCTTCAAGAGAAACTTCCACACCTGGGAAGGAAGTACATACGCCCAGTACTGAGGTACTTGAGAAAACTCCTCCTTCCTTGATGAAAGAGCTTGAATTGTCTACTCCTTCTTCCACTCAAGTGTATCAGAAGAAGGTCAAAGAGGTTAAGCAAGAACCAATCGAGGAAGAGACTCTTCTGGAGCACTCAAAATTTCCTATTGGGCTAGAGAACATTATTGTTCTAAGTGAGAATGAGGATGATGAGATGACAGAACTAGAAGAAACCCCTGAACCACACTGAGATGGAGAAGGAAGGATCAAGAACTGAACCTCCAAGTTTAACAAACTCCTCTGCAAAGGAAATTCTTGAGGTTCCATGCACTTCCCCACTGGAGGAAACAGTAGTTCAGACTCTGAGTGTCATGAGTTCTCTTGCACTCGGACCCCTTGACTCCTCTGTTTCTTCTTCTTCCTTTTCTTGGGTGTAACCCTAGTAGACAATAGGAAAAGAAAGTCTTCTTCCCGATTAACCGGGCTTGATTTTGATGTTGTGGTAGCTCTGCTTGGTACTACTCCTCCTCCTCCAACAAAGAAAGCAAAGACTACTTCAAGGTTGGTATCTGATGCTCAAGGCCAGCAGTTTCTAGAGGTTTCCAGACCCAAGGCGGATAAAGAGGAGAAGGATCTTTTGATCTCTGACTTGGAGATTTCTAGGATTCCATTAGGAGAATCTACACCTGAGAGTGAGGTTCATAACCTTCGAAACTGTCACTAAGGTTATTGAATAGGTTGAGAAAGGAAAACAGACCATGGAGTAGTTGGAAGAACAGAATCAAGTTCTTTCCAATTTTATCAAATCATTGTTGGCCAAAGATAAAGTTTTGGATCCAACCCCATTGACCCGCTCTTCCACCTCCCATGGTTCTCAGCAAGGATGAAGTTCAAAACATCAAAGACATACACAAGTATTCAACTTATGGGAAGGCTGTGGAAGCCATGGTGGATGATATGACTATAGTAGGTTTGAATTTCATTGAGGAAGCCTTCAAAACCAATGAGAAGGTGATCAATTTACAACAGAAACTCACTTCCTCAATCAAAGCCATGGACAAGGAGCTGAAGGTCTGGAGTGGATGTATTGCAGACCTCTCTGTCTAATGGGCCAAACCGATGAGAAGATCCTATTGGCCAACAATGTGTTTGATGATGCCAAGAATAACTTGTCAAGGACATGGATCTTTAACATTGAGTGGAAGATAAAGGTTCTGGAGGAAGCATTGGGAGAATTGAGGAATGTGGGAAAAAGGGGAGTCCTTTAGAACTTGTGTTTCATCTGCCTTCAAAGATATCCACTGCCATCTTCAAGATGAAACTACAGGTGTTTCCTTCTCTCTTCAAGAAATCAAGGCTCAGTTTAGAACCTTTGTCAAGGGCGATCTATTCAAAGAAGAGTCATTTACTAAGGAGAAGATGAAAGACATTTGTTCTCTTCATTCAACTATTGTTGAGGCTAATAAAGAATATCTAGAGCATACCGAGTTTGATAAAGATATGGAGAAATGTCTAGGCATGTGGACACATGCTACTTCCAACACAACAATTCCAAGAGGCATGGAGATAGTAGAAGCATTGAAAAGATTCAGGAATCGAATCCTCAAATTAGTGGGCCCTCCTCGGTCATAATCAGATGTCTCTATTTCTTTCTCTCCATTATTCTATTTTTAGTGCCGATATCCTTGTAATTTAATTAAGGACTTTATATTGTGCATTTCCTTAATTAATATTTTGATTAAAAGAAACGGTTACCAAATGTAACCACTTTGTAAGCTATATATTGAGCTCTCCTTACCATTTCAAGGGGCTGGAACTCTGATAATTTTTGAAAGTGTAAAAGGACTTAAAGCTATCAATACAGAAGATTTCCCTTCCTATTTCCATCTGCCTCATTTTATTCTCTCTTGCATGTCTGAAAGTTTGTGAATCATTATCTATTGCATTAAGAAGCTTTGTATTCTTATGGATGTCATTTCTAGAACTTTGTGTCAATGAAATAATATTTGATTGTTTAAATATGAATGATTCTGTTCTATATATCACATTTTCTCAGCATTTATAAGGAACTATTTTTCTATCTATATTTCTTGGGAATGTTGTTATGTTCTACCTTTTCCCTCCCTTAGTTCTTCTATTCTTTTGTATTGATCATCAATCTTTGCATCAAAAAAATTTCATGGTTTCAGCTCTTCATCAGAGTTGGAAGTTGTACATTTGTAAATAGTTTTTCCATTTGCTTTCAATAAGGGAACCTCTCCCATTAAAGAGGAGGGAATTTCTGTCCCCTGACTGTTGCTTTCATTAAAGTCCTAATTTGACAACCAATAGTTTTTGGTGACTCTACTGGGGATTCGTTTTAACGAATTCCAGTTTCAAAAGAACAATTTCTTGATCATTTCGATCTGGTGACTCTAAGATTTACTCGCGAAGAAGGGCTCTTGGAATTGAAGATTCACAATTTCAACTCCTGAGCGTAAAGGATTTCCCCTTCCTTCAACAAGGAGAGATATAAGGACTAATTCTACAAACACATCATCTATTGAAGACAGCTTCTGGAGTCAGTCCCTCAAGAATAACTTAGCCCTAATATTTGTGCTTTGGTTCTTGTTGGTATTTTAGTTCCACTTCAATATTTTTTCCAAGAATGGCAGTTCCATTACCTTGGGGCCAACAAGTTGGGCCTCTTTCCCTCCCTCAACCTTTGCATGAGTTACCCAAGGGTAACAGAAAGAACTTTCCCAAGTTTAGAGGAGATGGCAAGGTACATCCTGATGAACACATTGTAGCCTTCATAGTTGCATGTGGAGTCCTTGGAGTTGAACATGAGGATGTCTCTGTGAGGCTTTTTGTGGAGACTTTACAGGACAATGCGATAGATTGGTTTTATCATCTCCCCACTTTGGGGCCATCACCAATTGGACTACCATGAGAACTAGATTTGAGAATCATTTCAAACCTGTTGAAGATGTGCATGCTTTGCTAGCCCAGATTTCTCAAATCAAGAAAGAACCACAAGAGCCCATGAGAGAATTTGTGGCCAAGTTCAATAAGTGATTAACAAGATCCCATAAGACACTCAACCTATGGATCAAATTCAAAAATGTTTCTTCCTAAATGCTCAATTTCCTAAAGTAAGCTATGCGCTGAGGAGAGGCAATCTCACAACTTTGGATGCTGATTAGAGATTGGCCATAAGTTTTGAGGATGACTTGATCATGTCTAGTAAATTGAAAAGAGATCCTTCCAAATCTAAAGCTTCTTCTTCCTCTTCCTCTACTCCTGGAGCTAATGCATATTAGTTAGTACAAAAGCTTGCTAATGACCTCATTGCCATCAAGAAACAATTGGCTCAGCATGCTCCTTATCAAGATGTTTTAAGGAGAAATTTTCAACCTAGAAACCATTTGCCTTCTTCTCAGAAAAGGTTGGCAATCGAAGGACCACCCATCAAGGTCCCTATTAATGCAACTTGTGAAGTTGAAGAACCTGATGACGAAGAAGTTAATGAAGATTTTGAGGAGCCTGAAGAAGAGGCTGATGAAGAACTGGAAGAACTTGATGGGTCTCAAGTTAATTTCCTCACCACTGAGGGTGTTGATGAGGAAGATGATTATGATGAAGTAGTGGTAGAGATGAACAGTGAGTCATATGTTGTTATGACTTGGGAGTAGAAAAATAAGAAAGAAAAAGTGATGCAGCCCACTAAGAAGTCCAAGGAGCATCCCATGACTATTCCAGTGATTGCAAGAAGAGGATCTCCTATTCCCACTACATCCACATAAAAGGTGAGTTCTGCTAATTCTTCTACTCCTGCTTCTAAAACTTCTTTTTCTCCAGTTCCAAAACCTGATAAGCCTAGGATTCCTAGTGATGATAGCCCATCCACCTCTGGATCTTTTGATATCATTGATCACCTCAAGAAAACAAAAATCCATATTTTTGAAGCTGAGTTTTATCAGACTCATCCAAAAGCCTTTGCCAAAATGGTCCACTTTGTCAATTCCCATTCCAAAACTTCATCCAACACTTCTAAAGGTATTTTTCCCACTCCCTCTTCCACATCCCAATCAAATATTGTGGCTGCAGTCACCTCACCAAATGTGAAAATCAAACCATTCTATGTAACCCTCCTCATAGTTGGCCATAAGCTCAACAACTATGTCATAGACTCAGGAGCGTCGGATAATGTCATGCCTGCTAAAGTGGCTCATGCTTTGGGTCTTACCCTCACACACACTTATGGTTCTTTCTATTCCATGGAGAGTAGGGAGGTGCCTTTGGTCGAAGAATTAAGGATGCATAAGTAGCTTTTGCTGCTTTGCCAGAGAAGAAGGTTTTAGCTACTATTTTGGTAGCTGATATTCCTCCTTCATATGGTATGTTGCTAAGTAGAAATTTTTGTAAGGATGTGGGAGGATAAATTCAAATGGATTGGTCACATGCCCTTATACCAATCAATGGAAAGATGAAGAAGTTGCTTTAAGAAACAATATGAATATATTGTGCAAAAGACAGATGATCCCAAGGCACAAATACTTTATGAAGATATTGGGCATGGAAACTACATGATCATGTCTCAGGATGAGGTGGAACATCCTAAAGTAGTGCCCCATGATCCTAATAGCATTTGGAATTTGACGGAAGTTGTTCTTCAGCTAGTTCTGGGGCTAGTGTGGTATTGATATCTCTAGAAGGAAAGATTCATCCTTTCTCCTTCAAGCTATAGTTTGAAAATACAAATAACACAGTAGAGTATGAAGCTCTCATCCTTGGACTGAATGCAGCAAAAGAAAGAGGTGTGAAGAACCTCTGGCTCGTGGAGATGTGGAACTAGTTGTCAAACAAGTCAGAGATCTTTTCCAAGTAAAGAATAGAAGGTTAAAGCACTATAGGAATCTGGTCTGGGATTCTATTGAATTATTTGATGCCTTCTCTATCGAAGCAGTGCCAAGGGAGAAGAACACCAGGGTTGACTCCTTAGCTATTTTAGGGTCTTTGTTAATACCTCATCCTGATTTTTCTCAAGAAAAATTCACCATTGAAATGATCCATAGACCAAGCGTACGGATAATGCAAATAACTGAAATTTTTCAATGATGATCAACATTTTCTCTCTTTCCTGGAACTTAAGGATAACTTTGATCAATTGTATTTTGAGGGAAGTGGAAATCTTCCTTGAGAGAGTGTCTCTTCCAATGAGGAAGGTGTCAAAGAGGAGATGGATCAAGAGGGATGCATAAAACTAAAAGGAAACAAGATCCCTAAAGGACTGGTTAGTTTTAAATAATTGTTTGATAAACATGATAGATATGTCAAGTCCAAAGCTTCCAAAGGATCTCAATAGTCTATGCTGAATATGAAAAGATTAATATTGGGACTCTACTTGAACCCAAAATGGTGAATATTGGAAAGTGTTGTACCCACGAGGAGAAGAAGAAGGTGGTGAATCTTTTAAAGAAGTACGTTGATGTCCTTTCTTATTCTTACGATGATCTGAAATCTTTTCAGCCAAAAGAAATGCAACATTTCATTCCCCTCAAACCTGGGATTAAGCCTTTCAAGCAGAAGAAAAGGAAATACAATCCAAAGATTGCTGACACTATTTTCCAAGAGATACAAAAGTTGTTGAAAGCCAAGATTATCTTCCCCATTCATCATTCAACATGGATTTCTAATATTGTGCCTGTCAGGAAGAAAAATGGTGAGATTCGGATCTGTGTTGATTTCAGGAATCTGAATCAAGCTTCTTTGAAAGATAACTACCCCCTACCCATGATGGACCAGGTGTTGCAAGTTGTTACGGGTGCAGAGATGTTGTCCATGCTTGATGGTTTCTCAAGATATAACCAAGTGGAAGTTAATACTGTAGATCAGCACAAGACTGCCTTTACCACTCCTTGGGGTACTTTTTCCTACAAGAGGATGCCCTTTGGTCTCATTAATGCTGGTGCCACCTTTCAGAGAGCAATGGATTTGGATTTTGGGGGTTTGAAAGGAAAATGTATTGTTGTGTATCTAGATGATTTAACTATGTTTTCCAAAACTAGGAAGATCACTTTCAACACCTTGAAACAATCCTCTTAAAATGCAGAGAACATGGAGTCTCTATGAATCCCAAGAAATTTGCCTTTTGTGTCACGGAGGGAAAGTTATTGGGACATGTTGTATCCAAAGAAGGAATCAAAATTTATCTTGAACTAGTTCAAGCCATCCAATAGATTCCTCTTCCCACAAGAAAAAAGGGAGTACACTCTTTCTTTGGTAAGATCAACTTCCTGAGAAGATTCATCCCTGATTTTTAGCATTGAATTTGAACATTTCCCAAATGATGAAGGGAAAGAAGATGTTTGGTTGGTCCTCTAAAGGAAAAGAAGCATTTGAAGGCATTAAGAAAGCCATTGCTAAGACTCTTATCTTAGCATGTCCAGATTTTAGCAAAGATTTTATTATCTATTGCTATGCCACGAGAGTACCTTGGCCATTGTGTTGACTTAGAAAGATTCTGAAGATCATGAGCTCCCAATTACATTCATGAGTTATATTCTAAAAAATCATGAGTTGAAGTACACTATGATGGAGAAACATGCTTTTACAGTAGTTAAAGTTGTTAAGAAGTTTCAATTTTACATTCTTAACTCTCATTCTGTTGTGCTTGTGCCCGATACGACTATTAAGTCTATTCTTACACAGGAGTTTAGAACCAAGAGATGAAATTGGGTAGCAAAGGTTTAAGAGTATGATCTTGACATTAGACCAATGAAACTAGTTCGAGGTAAAGGCCTATGTGAACTCATTGCCAAGGGAGCTACTCATGAAACACCTCAGGATGAAGTTGATGTCCCCGTTGTTCTGTTCCTCAGTTCGACCGATGAATGGTACATTGATATTGCTCACTTCCTCACCTATGGTGAGTGTTCATCTCACTTAACTTCCAAGTAAAGAAAAGAGAGATATCAAGTTAAGGTCAGCATAGTACGTGTTGTGGGAGAATGCTTTGTTCAAACGAGGAGTGGATGGAAGATTCTTGAAGTGTGTTGACAAAGTACAACAAAAGAAGTTGTTTTCAGCCTTTCATGATCAATCTTGTGGGGGTCATTTCTCATCTACCGTTACTTCTCACAAAATTCTTCGTGTAGGGTACTATTGGCCTACTTTGTTTAAGGATGCATCAAGGTGGGTTGACAAATGTGAAGCTTGTCAAACCTTTGTGGGAAGACCAAAGTTGGTTGCTTTGCCACTTAAGCCAGTTGTGATTGAAGAACCCTTTCAATAGTGGGGTTTAGATTTCATTGGAACACTTAACCCATCTTCAAGTGTAGGACATACTCATGTGTTGATTGCCACATATTATTTCACTAAGTGGGTAGAAGCCATCCCAGTAAAAAGTACTACTTCAGAGGTAGTATGTAGTTTCATCAAAGAAAACATCTTGATAAGGTTTGGAGTACCAAACAAGATCGTGACAGATAATGCTTCAAATTTTTCTTCTTGAGATGATGGATTTATGCTATGGGTATGGGATTTCCCTCACTCATTCTTTAGATTACTATCCTCAAGGGAATGGATAGGAAGAATCAACAAACAAGAATTTGGTGACCATTATAAGAAAGCTTGTAAATGAATCTCAGAGAAACTGGCACAAGAAGCTCTATGATGCTCTTTGGGTAGATAGGATTACACCCAAAAGAGCAATTAGGATGTCCCCTTTTCAAGTGGTGTATGGTGTGGAAGCCCAAATACCAGTGACAATGGAACTACTAGCTTTGCATTTGATGAAAGCTATTGAGGACACCAGTTTCAGTGATTCTTTGGATAAGAGGATCATGTATCTCCATAAGCTAGATGAAGACAGGTTGTAGGTTTTTGATAGGATCTCTACCCATCAGCAGAAGGTGAAATCTTTATTTGACAAGAAAACCAGATCTAGAGAGTTCAAAGTTGGAGACATTGTTTTGTTATGGGACAAAAGACATGAACCTCGAGGAAGCCATGGTAAGTTTGACTCTCTTTGGCTTGGTCCTTTCAGAATCATGCGCTTTGCTGGTGAATTTTTTTTCCATCTTGATTACATGGATGGATCTTCTCTCCCACTTCTTTATAGTGGACAGACCTAAAGTTGTTCAAATCCTAGGTATATTATGTACAGTGTGTGTTTGATTTTCCTTGTCTTTGTTTTTTTGTTTGCCTTTCCTTGTTTTTGTGTGTTGTCTTCTGTATTGTTTTTCCTTTGGCTCTTTTTTCCCAATGGATAAGGCACTGGTCTTCTTCCCTAGAGTTTTTCTTGGATTCTTGTCTTGCCTTATTCCTATGATCTAGTCAAGTCATCCCTAGAAAGAGCTAGTTGTTGTCCCCTCAAAATTCCCTCTTTTGAAAGTTGAAAATTTTGAAAATTTTGAGTTGGCACCCTTCAATAATGTTTTAGTGAAGAGGAAATTTGAAGAGATAGTGAAAATGTCATTTCTTGGGGTCATTTTAGTAACTTGTAGGTCTATCGACATTTTTGTCCCTCATGTCCCAAGTTCCTCTAGGCTTCCTGTTCACCGATTCCCTACATCGCCCACATCGGTCGAATTGGCTCTTCATGTCCCATATGTCCCAAGTACCAGCGGGCCTCCTATTCGTCGATTCATTGATTTACCCATAAGTTCTTGTCTGTCAGCTTTTTCGTGCTTTTACGGACCATCTTTCCAAAGTTCACTCGGGCTTCCTGTTCCCTAATTCCCCTCATCGGTCGAATTGGGTCTTCGCGTCCTTCGCATTTCTGTGTCCCTGGACTTCCCATGTTCTTTAGGCCTGCATTCCCCGCATCACTCGCATCGACCAAGTTGGCTTTTCGCGTCCCACATGTCCCAATGTTCCATGGACCATTTTGGCCATTTTTTTCCACTTTTCCCGCCTTTCACCTTTTTGAGTCGGTGCAAGGTGTATTTAATGCACATTTATGATCTTCTCTCTCCTAAACGACTATTTAAAGGGACCACTGTCTATGCATTTGTGACATTACTTATTTGTTATTTCTTGCCCGCATTCTTGCAATTGTGTCATTTGTTCATCTTTCTGTATCCCTTTGCATTTTTATCGTGAATCTATTCTTTGAAGGTCGTTCCTTTGTGCATTGTAAAAATGAAGATCAAGTTTCAAGGGCACGAGCATCTATCACCTCTGGAGACCTCTGTACCTAATATTGGGGATAGTGAAGTTCAACACTTGGATTTTGATGATTTCTAGGGTAGGTTAACATGCGACAACCCTGCTCCCATGGCCCAAATGATAAATGATAGTGGAATCACATATGCTGCTAGTTTTCCCATTTCGTGTAGTGTGTTGACACCGTGCTTTCCTGTGGAGCTCATTTCAATTTGGATACCAAGGAGGTTGTTAATGTGCATGGAGAATTGATTGCAAAACTAGATGTTGCTGCCATCGCCACTGCCCTATGCATTCCTGAGACAGAAGACTCCATTGTTCTCACTCTCACTCAAGCTTAGGCTCTATTTGATAAGGACAACAAGAAATATAAGGCTTGGGTAGCTAAGTCATGGCTAAAGTGCCCTAAGAAGGGAGCATTGATTTTAATGAGGAACTGTAATATTTCATCATTGTGCTTGCTCGGATTATGGGAATGCCCTCTACCAATGAATTCCATTTTTGGATGTGTCCCTTCATATGCATCATCTATGAGGGTAAGAAAAACGTAAATTGGGCCGAGATTATCTGTGGGAACCTGACTAAACAATTGTAAAATGTTCAATAGACCAAAAAATTCTACATGACCTCCTACCTCATGTACACCTTGGTAGCATCTTGTGAGTGTTTTTGCTTCACTTTCATTGAAGGCAAGAAAAATGAACCCATATATGCATATTGCCCTCAATTTACCCTCAAAGACGATAATCATAATTTCATAAGGGTAAATGATGCCTTCACCATGTACATTGTGAGACTCTTGGAGGGTGACACTACCAGAAGATTTTTGATGAGGCTATGGCTCTGATAGCCAAGTATGGGGCTTTCTTCATTCAATTTAGAAGGTTCTCATACATCAGGATGGCTTGTTTTGAAATTACACCTCTCAAGATTCCCATGTTCTGTAATGAAAAAATGGCTTTGGTTGAGGTGTGCAGACAATCACTAGACAAGCTCCATAGAACCTGCAGAGACAAGAAGATCACTGGTCTTCATTTCCCTATCTCCTTGGGGAATTATACATGCAAGACAACTCTAGATGCCCAAAACATAGAAAGGGCTATTGCTCCTCTTACTATTCATTTCTTCAAGCCCAGGACTTGTTTTGATCTGAAGAAATTCATTGATCAGAATCTCAGAATAACCTATCATCATCGTCCTGATATTGAGGATTATTGGGCTGACTGTGTTGATGATTTTGAAGCCAGGAGGAGGCATTTTGGTAGATTGTCTCTGTAACAAATCTTAGATCTCAATCTCTACCAGGTGCCTGAAGGTCTTAAAGATGATGATGAAGATTTACAATCCTATGAGTACAAGAGATCCATCAAGCACACTCCTCTAGAAACCCTGAATTGGTATGTGAAGGAGAGAGATGATTTGAGTGAGATAATTTCCCCTGTCATTGTCAGAACTAAGGTTTGGTTTGACAGAAAAGTTCGTGAATTTAGGAGGAGCCAGGGTAGATCTTCTTCAAGAGAAACTTCCACACCTAGGAAGGAAGTACATACGCCCAATATTGAGGTACTTGAGCAAATTTCTCCTTCCTTGATGAAAGAGCCTGAATGTCTACTCCTTCTTCTTCCACTCAAGTGTATCAAAAGAAGGTCAAAGAGGTTAAGAAAGAACCAATCGAGGAAGAGACTCTTCTGGAGCACTCAAAATTTCCTGTTGGGCCAGAGAACATTATTGTTCTAAGTGAGAATGAGGATGATGAGATGAAAGAACTAGAAGAAACCCCTGGAACCACTGCTTTGAGATGGAGAAGGAAGGATCAAGAAATGAACCTCCAAGTTTAATATACTCCTCTGCAAAGGAAATTCTTGAGGTTCCATGCACTTCCCCACTGGAGGAAACAGTAGTTCAGACTCTGAGTGCCATGAGTTATCTTGCACTCGGACCCCTTGACTCCTCTGTTTCTTCTTCTTCCTTTGCCTAGGTGCAGCCCCTAGTAGACAACAGGAAAAGAAAGTCTTCTTCCGATTAACCGGGCCTGATTTTGATGTTGTAGCAGCTCTGCTTGGTACTACTCCTCCTCCTTCAAAGAAAGAAAGCAAAGACTACTTCAAGGTTGGTATCTGATGCTCATGGCTAGCAGTTTCTAGAGGTTTCCATACCTAGGGTGGATAAAGAGGAGAAGGATCTTTTGATCTCTGACTTGGAGCTTTCCAGGATTCCATTGGGAGAATCTACACCTGAGAGTGAGGTTCATAACCTTCAGAAAATGTCACTAAGGTTGTTGAACGGGTTGAGAAAGGCAAACAGACCACGTAGAGTAATTGGAAGAATAGAATCAATTTCTTTCCAATTTTATCAAATCATTAATGGCCAAAAATAAATTTTTGTATCTAGCCCCATTGACCGCTCTTCCACCTCCCATGGTTCTCAACAAGGATGAATTTCAAAACATCAAAGATATACACAAGTATTCAACTTATGGGAAGGTTGTGAAAGCCATAGTGGATGATATGACTATAGTAGGTTTGAATTTTATTGAGGAAGCCTTCAAAACCAATGATAAGGTGATCAATTTATAGCAAAAACTCACTTCCTCAATCAAAGCCATGGAAAAGGAGCCGAAGGTCTAGAGTGGATGTATTGCAGACTTCTGTCTAATGGGCCAAACCGATGAGAAGATCCTATTGGCCAACAATGTGTTTGATGATGTCAAGAATAACTTGTCAAGGACATGGATCTTCAACATTGAGTGGAAGATAAAGGTTCTGGAGGAAGCATTGGGAGAATTGAGGAATGTGTGGCAAAAAGGGAGTCCTTTAGAACTTGTGTTTCATCTACCTTCAAATATATCCAATGCCATCTTCAAGATGAAAATACAGGTGTTTCCTTCTCTCTTCAAGAAATCAAGGCTCATTTTAGAACCTTTGTCAAGGGCGATATGTTCAAAGAAGAGTCATTTAATAAGGAGAAGATGAAATAAATTTGTTCTCTTCATTCAACTATTGCTTTGAGGATAATAAATAATATCTGAAGCATACCGAGTTTGATAAAGATACGGAGAAATGTCTAGGCACATGGACACATGCTACTTCCAACACAACAATTCCAAGAGGCATGGAGATAGCAGAAGCATTGAAAATATTCAGGCATCGAATCCTCAAATCAGTGGGCCCTCCTCAACCATAATCGATGTCTCTATTTCTTGCTCTCCATTCTTCTATTTTTAGTGCCGATCTCCTTGTAATTTAATTAAGGACTTTGTATTGTGCATTTCCTTAATTAATCTTTTGATTAAAAGAAACAGTTACCAAATGTAACCACTTTGTAAGCTATATATTGAGCTCTCCTTGCCATTCCAAGGGGCTGGAACTCTGATAATTTTTGAAAGTGTAAAAGGACTTAAAGCTATCAATACAGAAGATTTCCCTTCTTGTTTCCATCTGCCTCATTTTATTCTCTCTTGCATGTCTAAAAGTTTGTGAATCATTATCTATTGCATTAAGAAGCTTTGTATTCTTATGGATGTCATTTCTTGAACTTTGTGTCAATGAAATAATATCTAATTGTTTAAATATGAATGATTCTGTTCTATATATCACATTTACCCAACATTTATAAGAAACTAGTTTGCTATCTATTTATAAGAAACTAGTTTGCTATCTATCAAAACACTTTCATGGTTTCGAGTTCCTCATCAAAGTTGGAAGTTGTACATTTGTAAATAGTTTTTCCATTTTCTTTCAATAAGGGAACCTCTCCCATTAAAGAGGAGGGAATTTCTGTCCCCTGATCGTTGCTCTCATTAAAGTCATAATTTGACAACCAACACCATGCAATTGCTTCAAATTATGATTGGAATAAATATAGAAGTTCAAAAAGAAGCAAATAATTTATCAAAAGAAAAATTCCAAATCATCTATAAGAAACAAAAAACATGTTATTATAAGTAAGTGGCATGAGACCAAGAGCTATTGGTATAATAGCTTGATTAACAAGTCAAAGGATTCCAAGCCTAACCAACAAAAATAATCTTCCAACAATAACATCAAGAAATCTCATGGACAAACTAAGAATTGGAAGAGGAAGCAACAATATTAAGGAAATGTCACCGATGAAGATGAAACCGTTGATAGTGATATGTATTAAATATACAAATAGTGGAATGAGTCTTTGTAAAATGTTCTATCTAGTATGTAGACTCAGATACCACGACCAAACGCATGTCAAGATGAAAGTATTGTTTTGCCAAAATTACTACATCTTCCACCAAAAGTTTAGTTTCATTAGGGGATGAGAGTTCCTACAAGGTTTAGGGTACTATAGGTATATGATTGCCTCTTGTCGAAGTAAGCATTGCAATATCACAAAATTTTCCCGTACGTATCAAGAATAACAAAAATATTTTATCGCTTAACCAACTATTGGATCATAATATCAAAGGTGATTTTGATTTCAAAAGTGGCGAGAATAGGTTCTTAATTTAGGAATAAGGCCAAATAGTAAAAATTATTATGTGTACATAAGGAATCAACAAAATTTTGTAGTTATACTTTATGTTGTGTGGTAATCAAACACTCATTTCTAAGGCTACTAATCCTAAACAATTGTCACATTGAAGATACAAGCATGCAATTTTTTTCTACTAAGTAAATATCAGCAAACACCACATGGTTTGAGGATTTCCACCATTGAAGAAATATAAATATATTTATCCCATTTTTTCATAAGGAAACAAAATCAAGCACCGGTTCTAAAGAATCCATATATAGCCATATAAAAGTTGGACATGGTTCATATTGATCTTTGTGGGAATATGAAAAAACCAAATTTGGCTAATAATACTTTTACCTCATTGTTGACCAACATTCCAGAAAATATGGATATGTGTAATTAAGACCAAAGATCAACCATTCAAGAGTTCAAATATTTGACAAAAATATATCGAACATCACATCAAGGTCCTCCACTTAGATCATGGGGAATTCACTAGTAATGCATTTTATGCATACCTAAAGAAATAGGAGTTCATAGTCAAATGAATGTACCCTATTCTCTATGGAAAAATTATGTTACAAAATGGTGAAACAATAGAATTATGGAAATTATGTGGTGCATGATTGATGATGCAGGACTGGACATACTTGCTAGGGGAAAAATAAAAAATAATACCATATTTGCTTAACAAGTTAGCAGCTTATTCCTCTTACAAAATGATTCCATAACAAGCATGGTTAGGAAATAAACTCTCAATTTCTCATCTTCAATAATTCATAAGTAAAATCATATATTGATAACTAAATAAAAAAATGAAAAAGCTAGGAAACAAGTATACTTCATACATCTTTGTTGGATATAGTGAATATTCAAAGTGATACATGTTAGTAGATTTGAAGAAAAATAAAGTTTTAATAAGTTGTAGGCACTTTATATCTCATTAGGGTAAATATATTTTACCTAGGTTAATTGTGCATTTACCTTAACTAATTATTAATTAGTTGTAAGTTGGTTTTATCCATTTATTGTTTGTAATTGGGAATAGTATTCCCGTAGAAGTCTTTTGTCATTATTATAATTGTTATATGGTTGAAACCATAAATTTGCTATTATATGAGCATGGGACTATATATTGTTGCACCGTTACAACATCCCATTTGTTTTTACCTAGTGTATAATTCCTATAAGAATCGCACCACTCCATTGTAGCTTTGATTTGATTGAACATTAATCAACATCAAGAATCCTGTTTATAATTTACATTTGGTACCAGAGTAGAAACTGGACCTGTGAAGCAAAGAAGGTTGGAGAGAGGAAGAAACAAGTTTTAGAGAATATTCTCAGTACTCCAGAGAGCCTCGTGTTTCCTCCAAAGAACTTCCTAGAATGCTCTGCATCCCCATAACCTCCCGTCATTCTCCAGGTAAAAGAAAAGCAAATTTTTTTGCCTTGGTGCCCTCTGCACCAGGAAAATTTAATTCTCGAGCTTGTCTCGATTTAAAGAAAAATTAGAGGAACATTATATATATATAATTTTTCTTCCCCATTAGGGGTTTTACATCTAGCTATTTCAAGGGTGAGTCGGGCGGGCCACCTTGACCGAGTTGTTTCTCTGTCTCCAAGAAATATCCTTCATGCAATATTCGAGCTATTCACTTTGGTGAATTGAAGGCATTAAAAATCAATGAGTTTTTGGTTGCATTGAATGGAGAGCTCATATACCTCCATCAAGTTGCATTGACATTTCATTGTGGGCGAGTTTTGTTTGAGACCCTAAGCCGAGTCCACAGAGCTCCTGAGTGAGCTAAAGGACATGACATAACATTCACCACCGAAGAAATTATTCAAATGCCGAGGATCTCCTGTACATTGGCCTATTTATTGGGTGAGGTGAACCATTGGTGAGCCCATCCTTGTGTTGTTTTTCATTGGAAATTTGACCACATTGCACAAATCTAGTTTATATGCAAAGCACATTATTGGTCTAGTGGTTAAGTGTAAAGGTACTAGGTGTCAAAGGTTTGGGGATTGACCCCACCCCCAACATGATTTTTTAAATTTTTTGAGATTTAGAGGTAGATTTAGCACAAAATTTCAAATTTAGTGGAAAAAATCAGCTAAACCCACTAGTTACTGCTAAACTAGCCACTGAACTTAGTGAATAAAACCCTACAAAGGGTCAATTATTTTCTCCTATTATGCATATTTTTTTATTCTCGAGAACTTTTTGCAAAAGGAGGGGTATCTGAAAAATTCATTTTGACCCAAGTTTTCACAGTCTTTTTCTTAGAGAGCCGTATTGGGCTCTAGAGGCCACTAGGGCCCCAAAAACCAAAATTGTTTTTCCTACCATTCAACTTTTTTATAATTTTGAATGTAATTGTATACTTCAAAGAGTATTGCACTAATTTGCAGGTTACCATATTCAACCGAAAAACCATTATAACTGTTGTAACATTGACATAGATTTGTACTAAAAAAATTAAAATTTTGGTTCTAAGTCACTCACGAGATCTTTAATCTCATTCGCAGCATTCAAGATAAACAATGCCTTTGGGAAGTGCTTATGGGTAAATTCGTCACGACTATTACTACATGTAGACACCTATAATTACGCCCGAGCAATTTAAATACTTAAATTGTGCTAATTATCTCCTTTCCGCAAATTGACAACATATTGTCAATTGCGCTCATCTTCTCTTCCATCATCGTTAATTGATTACATTACGCTAATTAATTAACTTACCTATCTAACACACCCTAGTTAACGAACCTTCATTAATTAACACCTTCTATCTAGACTAATTAATTAGTCTTTCTTCTCATTTAATCAATAAATTACTATTTAATTGATTAAATCCCCTTCTAATAGTCTAAATCACACTAATATTCCTCTAATTAGCTTCTACAAGCTTACACCTACCTATTAGTTAATCACCTTTGATTAATTAAAGCACCCCCAACTCCCATGAATTGCTAAGCATAAATTAAACTCTTCTAAAGTAAGGTTACCTTTAATAAAGCAACCTTATCCATTCCTAATCATGTTTTACCTTTATCCCACATCCAAAGGGATGAAGTGTTTCCTTTATCCATTGGGCTATATAAGATGCCCTCCTTCTACATTTTTACTTACACCTAAACTTTTTAAGAGATTAAATGCAAAACATTTATCAAAGAGACTAAGAGCTTGCCTTTTGTTTTCTTGAGAGGTCACCATTATTAAGAGCTAAAGCTTCCTATTCTTACATTCTTTAAGGATCAAACGAAGCAATTTTCGATTGCCATTGGAGATAAATAGGTCCATTCATTCTTGTTGGTAATCTAGGAGAGTAGAGATGTTAAAATAACATGCATAGTTTTGATCTCATGTTTTCAAAGTTATAATGTTAGTTTAGATCTTGCTTAGTTCTCTATCTTGATGGTGTTTATGCTTTGTTTTAGCTAAATTTTAGAACTATTTTAGGTGGTAGTTCTTGCTTAATTTGATTTAGCATTAAGCAAAGTATACATGCACAAATTTTGCACGCCAGATGAGACTTACTCCATTGTCCTTTGCACTTAATTTTTGTAGTTAAGTTTCATTTTTGGTTACTAACCCTCTTTTACACATGTTGATCTAACTTATTTTTCTTAACTTGTTTTGTTGGGTTTTGTATGTGTTGAGTCTTCCTTGTAGGTATAAAAGAGGTGAAGTGCTATCAAAATTGGAATTGATGGGAAAATTTCAAGATTTCTCCATGTTTTCATTTTTAGAGCTTACTTTTTCAACATTCTACATGCTAGTTTTGTCAATTTCTTGAAAAATTTAAACTCTTGAGCATGTAGGTTAGTGTTTGATAGTGCTGAGTCTTCTATTTACATATTAATGTGGTGGGTTGCTGTAAAAATTTAATCTTGGTGAGAAAATTTCAAGATTTCATCATGTTTTCATTTTTAGAGCTTACTTTTTCATCATTCTACATGCTAGTTTTGTCAATTTCTTGAAAATTTTAAATTCTTGAGCATGTATGTTAATGTTTGATAGCGTTGAGTCTTCTATTCATATATTAATGTGATGGGTTGTTGTCAAAATTGAATCTTGGTTGGAAAAATTTGCCCATTTTGTAGATTAAGGGACGTTTTTTTGACATTTTTTGAGTGCATGTCAAGTGCATACCTGTGAGTATAAGAGCATATGCGTAATCCATCTTCCGAAGGCCATAACTTTTTCTCCTGAAATTGAAATGACTCCATTTTTTTTTGCGTTGAAAAGATATTGAAGTTAAATATGCAATGAAAACATAAATTTAGGATTTATACTTACAAAAATTGCAGGTTTTTCTATTAGTTTAAAACTGGTCATTTTCTAACATGTCTAATGTTTTGATGAATGTTGTATTTCCATGCTTATTCGATTTAGACCAAAGCGCATGTATGCTATTCTCTTGCACATTTTGGTGATCTTGAGAATAAAAAACAACTTTTATCTCTATCTTTTAACATTGGGATTAAACTTGGAAATTTGATTATTCATTTTGCTTAAGGGAATAAACCTTTTACAAAACATTTTTCAATGGTCCTTTGATTTGAAGTTTTCCATTTCTATATAGTTGGGATAAAGTTTGTGTATCTCTTCTCATACACCTTAGGGTGATCTTGAGAATCAAAAGCAACTTTATTCTTCATTTTATAACATTTGGTAAATTGGAAACTTCATCTTTCACTTTTGGTTTAGGGAATGAACATTTATCAAGAATTTTGTATGGTTCATTGATTGAAAATATTTTCTTTACTTTTTAGTTGGATTATTTGTTGTGTATTCTCTTCTCTTGCATCCTTGGATGATCTTGAGAATAAAAATCAAATCTTAATCATCTTTTAAATAATGTGATTTTCTTGGAGAATCGCTAACGCTTGAGTGCATGACCTAAAATCACTTGTCAAAGAAAGGTGGAGTCGAAACAAAATCAAACTTCTAATATAGTTGTCTTGTAGATTTCTAAAAGGAGGTCAATCAAACCACATCTTAATAAGAAAGATAAAACGAACAACATATTCAAAACACTTGTATTTGTAGGTTTCAGAAAAGGGTACGTCCCTCTCCGCTTAACTGGAACATAACCCCTTTGGCATAACGCCTTAAGCTACAACAATGGGGGTGGTTCTAGGAATCCCAAAGTAGTCCCACTAGAGGGAAACTGTGGATGAAATGGGCAAGGTGCTCCAAACTACTTACCCGACTAGTGATTCCTTTGTGAGATAGCGTTACAAGTTGCCCATATGCGATTCTCTTAAGTACATGATGGACGCATTTACTGCCCACTGTGCTTAAAGGAAGCTAAGTCGAGATACTCCCAAGATAGCTAGGGATGTTTGGGTAAATCATCCCGCTCGTGGATAATTTTGTAACACCTAGGATGAGAGAACCACCCAGAGAATATACTTTGGCCAGAGTCTACTTTGACCATTCTAAAACCGTGTTGAGTTGTGAGCCATTATTTTCATCATGAAACATGTGACGCGTTACTCGGCCTATTTTTTCACTTACCTTAAGGTAAGATGAAACTCGCAAAGTAAAGCCAACATTTTCACCCCCATTTTGATCTACTTCCTTCACTTTCTTTTGACACTTTGTTGATCAAAAGAAGAGTGACTACCTTTGTGTTATCAATTGATTGTTTCGCCACTTTTTTGTCCGTTTACACCCATCCATGTTTGTGGCTGGGTTAGTTAAATGTCTAAAGTGTGTGGAAACGTACTTATATCATTGGTAGCCTTTGTGATCTTGATACCCAAGTCAAGATCGTCATCTTAGTTAGGTGTGGATCATCACTTTTGATCTCCTTAGAAGGGTTATTTTGTTTGTATCGTATCATTACAATCTCGATATTTACGTCTTGTTTCTTGTAAACTAGACCTAAATATCCACATTGTAAGGTTACGCTGCACACATTTTAACAATTCCTAGTTATACCTTGAGCCTTTTGTTTGACTTCATTACTACCTTGTTTTTGAAGGGTGCTTCGTGTTACTCTTTTGCGTGTGTTACATCAATATCATCTTGATATTAATACCTTACTTTCTCGCAAAGTTTGGTTAACATATCTTGGTGACATTGTTGTGTCACCCACAAGTGTAACTCACACCTCTTTTGAGATGTAGGTATTGACTGAATTCGACTTGCTTCTGGTATACCTTGAGTGGAGGTCATGATTAGCTTCTTGTCTTTTACTTACGCCTTGTTCATGTTTCTGAACTTGACATAAGTGGAGATGTGTTGTTGATCCTATCTTTGGTCGTTTATCTGTGATCTTGGTACCCAGGCCAGGATCACTCTTGTAGTTAGGATTGATTCATCGATTTGATCTCCCTCTGACATGTTACCTTGTTTGCATTGTCTCGACACAATTAAGATACTTATGTCACATTTCTCATAAACATGATCTAAGTTTCTGCATTGTGGCGTTACGCTGCCCACATTTTAGCATATCCTTAGTATACTTTGACTTGGTTTGATTTCAAACATTGTCCCAAATCTTGAAAGGTGTCGCTTACTTTGTTTGCATCATTTCAATACCACTTTGGCACTAATATCTCACTTCTCCGTGAAGCTTGATCGATGTGTAGAGAAATGTTGGGATTAGAATCAAATGCATCTCCGTCGGGGCTATGGATGCCTGGCTGGTAGCGGAGCAATGTACGGTTATCCTTCCACTATCCATTCATAAAAATCACCTTTCAAAACCAATCATTCCTACACGTTGGCTAGTATCTTCACTTGTTGTTTATTAAATCTTCCTTTCAAGAGGTAATAAATTCCACGTGCACACACTGGATCTCTATGAGTAAAACATGATTAGTATGTTACCAAGTGTCTTTATTTGGACCTTGTTCAGACTCTTGCTTTAGTCCACATCTCATCTCATGATTTTTGCCTTTGGCTAATCATTGTTTCATCGCAAGGCTTATTAGTTACATTCATACCATTCACATCATTCTTCTACTTCCTTCGTAACATCCATGTGTATAATATTTCCTTTTGCCATGTTTTCGGATACCTTTGTCCCCTTTTGTAAATAAAATTTGTCTCCTTCCTTTTTATCATGTGCTTTTAGGTCAACTTACACTGGGGCATCCTTGCTTCTTCCTAACAATTCATTTGTTTACGTTCATCGTCATGTTGAACTATCCATAATGGCCTTGGGTCTCGCTTCTATCCATGAAGATTTTTCCTTTGAATACTCCCACCTAATCGCTGGGAATTTTTACATCTTCACCTTTCTCGCATGTGTGCGGCCTTTTGCCCTCAGACATCCCATCTATCACCTGGGGCATCCATTCTTCTTTGTTTTCCCGTATATAGTTTCAAAACTTTCAAAAAATTAAAAAAATTCAAATATGTTAGAAAAATAAAAAAACATTCAAATATGTTTCAAGAAACATCAAAAAAATATAAATCAACTTACAAAATATAGCTCTTTGGTTCTCACATGTTCATGTGCGCGCCTCGCGGATCATCTAGATCTACCTCTATCAACAAAAGCTAGGTCTGTTTAAGATGTCTATACTGGGGGGCACAACGAGTTGTCTGGTACTATTTCATAGTACACATTGCTTTTTCATTGGACCGAAGTGTCCTCCGTTATTCCCCTCGCATGTATCCTTGCTTGGGGCACCGTCAACCCTTGTTGTTAATTCACACAGGTCGGAACTAAAGCTTGATAACAAAAACATTACATTATGTTTCTTTGTTAGGTTATCTTGTTTACTTTCTCGTATTACATTGTGTTATGTATGTTGCATGGAGTTAGGCATCTTTTAATTTCTCGTATCGCATTGCATTTTGTATGTTGCATGGAGTTGGTGTTTTTTGCAATGGACATTTGTTCGTATATGGATTTTCATGTCATACTACACTTTTGTTCATTCTTTTTAATAAGGACCGATGATGTAGTTATTTTAGCAATATGATGACACATAATTTTTTCTAGTGCAAAGGCTCGAGGCTAAGCTCTTCTTCCCCTTTCTCCATATTTCTTCTATATCACATTCCTATCAACACTATTTTTCCAGTTCACCTGGGGCATTCTACCCCTCCCTATTCTTCTATCCATTTCTCACCTTTTTTGATCGTCGATCGTCTTCTTTCATCACCCCATCGACACTCGAGGGGCATCTCTCCCTCCTACTAATTTTTCTTCCACCCCTTCAAAATTTTCATCCGTCTACTATCTTTGAAGTGGCATCACTTACGCCACCCCAAAGAGGGGCAAATGTAGACACCTATAATTATGCCCGAGTAATTTAAATACTTAAATTGTGCTAATTATCTCCTTTCCCACAAATTGATGACATATTGTCAATAGCGCTCATCTTCTCTTCCATTTTCGTTAATTGATTACATTACGCTAATTAATTAAGTTACCTATCTAACACATACCCTAGTTAACGACCTTTCGTTAATTAACACCTTCTATCTAGCCTAATTAATTATTATTATTAATTAATTAGTCTTTCTTCTCATTTAATCAATAAATTACTATTTAATTGATTAAATCCCCTTCTAATAGTCTAAATCACACTAATATTCCTCTAATTAGCTTCTACAAGCTTACACCTACCTATTAGTTAATCACCTTTGATTAATTAAAGCACCCCCAACTCCCATGACTTGTTAAGCATAAATTAAACTCTTCTAAAGTAAGGTTACCTTTAATAAAGTAACCTTATCCATTCCTAATCATGTTTTACCTTTATCCCACATGCAAAGGGATGAAGTGTTTCCTTTATCCATTGGGCTATATAAGAAGCCCTCCTTCTACCTTTTTACTTACACCTAAACTTCTTAAGAGAGCAAATGCAAAGCATATAGAAAGAGGCTAAGAGCTTGCCTTTTGTTTTATTGAGAGGTCACCATTGTTAAGAGATAAAGCTTCATATTATTGCATTATTTAAGGATCAAACAAAGCAATTTTTGATTGCCATTGGAGCTAAATAGGTCCATTCATTCTTGTTGGTAATCTAGGAGAGTCAAGATGTTAAAATAACATGCATAGTTTTGATCTCATGCTTTCAAAGTTATAATGTTAGTTTAGATATTTCTTAGTTCTCTATCTTGATGGTGTTTATGCTTTGTTTTAGCTAAATTTTAGAACTATTTTAGGTGGTAGTTATTACTTCATTTGATTTAGCATTAAGCAAAGTATACATGCACACACTACACTTAACGCCCGATATAGCCGCAACAACATCATTTGGGCATTGACCCTTTAAATCGGTGGGGAGTAATATAGACATAGTGCACACACTTTGAGCCCTCCCATCAATCTATGAATGATTGCTTGACTTAAATCCAGTTGATAATTTCTATGAGTATATAGCGAAGTTACACGCGCGTATGAGGATATTTCTTTGAGCTAGTGTCAATAATCGCGCACTTTTTTCAATATTGTCTTAGTACCACGTATCGAATTATTTCACGTATGTTAATGCATCTTTCACATATTTCTAGGTATATTAAAAGGGTGAGCTTCTTCCATGTACTTGATGGGTATATCGGAAGGTCACATATATAAAGGTTAGGTATATGGGAATGATGATATATAGATTGGGAGACCGCATACCTAGAGTGATAAGAGCCTTACCCTTTATCAGTTGATTTTGCAAAATGGGCACCAACACCCCCAAGTTCTTTCTTTTAGATTGAAAACTACTTAGAGGCAATAACTATGCAAAGCACAGAAGATAAAAATCAAGACAGAACTTGAGTTTGAAGAGATATAGACTGTTGTGAATGGTACTCTGACCAGATCAACAACTGATATACAACACAACAACGAAAATTTGATAGATCCGATCAGAAGGCCAAGCTAATCATCTTGTTTAGAGTGATCTGATGATGTGCAACCCCATATTTGAGATGCCAAAGCAACCAAAGAAGCGTGGGATAAGTTGAGCATGATATACGAGGCCAAAAAAATAATGTCATACTGAATTTGTAGAGTCAGTTACACACACTGAAGTTTAAAAAAAATAAGAAAATAAAGGCTTTCTTGAGAAGAGTTGTAGAGTTAAGGGCTTCACTTCTATCCTTGGGAGAAGCAGTCACAGATGAAGCTCTTGTTCCTATTGTTATGAGAGCCCTCCCTTCTTATTACTACACTTTTTTGTAACAACACTCAACTTGTTAGACCAGACAGTGAGTTTTGACAAATTGGTAAATCTACTATAAAAAGAGGAAGCCATGTATAATAAGGATGATGGAGAGGAGCATGCACTTTATTCTCATTAGAAATGGAAAGGAAAAGGAAAATGAAAACCTCATTCCTATCAAAAGTCCCAAAATCAACATCAGCAAGGGGACAAACAACAAAACAAGAAATGTCTAATATGCAAAAGAGGACATGAATTAAAATATTGTTGGTATAATACATACAAGAAATTTTCATTAATTGATTCTAGACCTCAATACCAGCAATCTCACAAGGTTTTGGGGTTAGCACACTGGTTGTATAGACAATATATCATATCTAAGCATACAAGCAAATAAAAACAAATATTATACCAGAAGAAATATACAAAAAGAGACATAAATCAACCCAAGATTTAACGTGGTTCACCCAGTGTGGGCTACGTCCACCAAGAAACAAGCCAATCTATTATCAAAAACTTTGACGAGATATACAATCTTCCACACCTCTCAAATGTACAATACTTTCTTTCTCTCAAGCTTTTTCTTCATCACCAAAAATTCTCTCTCTCACCAAATTTTGCAAGTTCTTCTTAATTCTTGTTAATACTTACTTCTAAACCCTAGATTTCATGCTTATATAGTCATTTATAGACTTAGGGCACTTATCCATGCAATTACAATCAATAGATATACTTTAATACTAAAAATAGATCTAATTCTCGAGAGTTAATTAAAACATCCTCGCATAGGTAACCGATGTCGATTGGCCCTAACCAATGCCTCCTTCCCCTAACCGATCACGGTTATTGTGTTTTCTAGCAAGTTTCACATTGCAAGCTAAACTTGCATGCTAAGTAATTTGAGCTCCACAAATCAATAATTTCCCACTTGGAGATTAATTACGACACCATACATGTATAACATCATTCTTAGATCCTTCCTTAGCTTTGTTTCTTCCTCTTCAAGTCTCAGACTCGAAGACCAATAGAAGTGGAGTGTAGCTCCAAATTCTCCTTTGCTAATGGCTTCATTAGCATATCCACAGGGTTCTCGCTCGTATGAATATTTTCCAGATTCAAATTCCGATCCTCCAATACCTGCCTTATGAAGTTATACCTCAACTGAATGTGTTTCCTTCTCGAATGAAATGCTGAGTTATTTTCCAAATGAATTACACTCTGATTGTCATATCCGACTAATTTACAATCACCTTGCTCCTTTCCCAACTCTTCCATGAACCTACTCATCCATATCATTTCCTTGCTAGCCTTTGTAGCTACAACATACTATGCCTCTATAGTAGACAAAGCCACAACCTTCTACAATATTGAAATCCAACTAACTTCCATCCCACCTACTATGTGAAAATATATCCAATAGTGCTCCTCCTACCATCCAGATCTCCAACCATATCCGAATCAACATAGCCACATAATGAAATATTTGATCCTCCATAGCATAACTGCATGCTAGATGTCCCTTTCAAATACCTGAGTATCTATTAGACTGCTTTCTAATGCTCTTTACATGGATTGGCCATATATCTACTCACCACTCTCACTACCGCTACAATGTCCGGTCAGGTACAAACCATAACATACATGAGACTCCCTACTGCTGAAGCATATGGTACTTTGTATTGTATTTGACCTCCTCATGTGATGAAGGACACTAATATTTTCTCAATTTGAAGTGTCCAGCCATAGGTGTACTAACAGGTTTTGCATTCTACGCATGTTGAACCTTTCTAACACCTTGTAGATATAATCCTCCTGAGACAAATACAATTTCTTATTTTTTATGTCTCTATATATTTGCATACCAAGGATTATTTTTGTAGATCCTAAATCCTTCATAGAAAATGTGTGAGATAGCTTTCTCTTAAGCTCACTAATGTCTTGCATACTGGATCTTTCAATAAGTATATCATCCACATACATTAATGAAATAATATAGCTCCCATTTTCAAGCTTCTTGAAATAAACACAATGGTCAGATTCACATCTAAAGTAACTATGTTCTTGCATAAAACTATCAAACCTCATGTACCATTGCCTTAGAGCTTGCTTGAGCCCATAAAAACTCTTTTTCAACCTACACACTAATTTCTCCTTACCCTTGACTTCATATCCAAGCGACTGCGACATATAAATCTCTTCATCCAAATCACCATGAAGGAAAACTCGTATTCACATCTAGTTGCTCTAAATGTAAATCCTCTACTACAACTAAAATCAATACAATATAAATAGAATTCATCTTAACAACAGGAGAAAATATTTCACCAAAGTCAATACCTACTTTCTATGCAAATCCCTTTACTACAAGCCTTTCCTTGTACCTTTTCTGTCCACCCTCTTCTTCCTTGATCCTGTAAACCCACTTGTTCTATAATGTTCTCTTACTACTTGACAACTTAACCAAATCCCAAGTCTGTTTATGTTCCAAGGAGTCCATCTCCTCATCCATGTCATGCTCTCATTAGACGTGGGTCTTATCCTGCATTGCTTCTTCAAAAAATTTCTGGTTCACCATTATCAGTCAATAATAAATAAAATAGAGAAGGTGTAAATATTTCTGGAGGTTTACTTACCCTTTGTGACCTTCTCACGGAGTTTGGGGTACGACTGCAGGCTCAATCTAGACCTCATGGACATTCATATACAAATCTGTTAGTGACCAACATCGGTCACCTCTAACCAACATCGGTTCTACTAACCGATGCCGGTTTGGATCTTCTGTAATTGATATCAATTCATCTCGACCGATGTCGATCAGGGTCAACCAACACCGGTTACTATGTAACCTTGTCGGTATTAATTTTAAATCCGAGAGTTCATTTTCATTCACAAACTTCTCAACAGTTCATCCTTGGGTACCAAAATTTTATCCATGTACATTCTATTTTCATTCCATTCAACATCACAACTCCTAATAATTTTAGAATTCTCTAAATCCCAAAAATGGAATCCAAAATCACTAGATCCATAACCAATGAAAGTGCATCTCTTAGATTTTGCATCCAACTTTTTCCTATTTTCCTTATCAACATGCACAAAATCTTATGAACCAAAAACTTTAAGAAAAGAAAGATCTACCTCTTTTCTGGTCCAAGCTTCCTTTGGTATTCCTCCATCTAGTGAATTTGAAGACCCATAGTTAATCAAATAAACCGTTGTATTAACCGTTTTTTCCCAAAACTGCAAATGCAATCTAGAATGTATCCTCATACTTCTAGCATGTTCCATGATTTTCCTATTCATTCTTTCTGCAACAAAATTCTCTTGTGGTATTCTTAGAATCGTTCTTTCTCTACATATCCCACTCACTGAAAAATAATCATTGAAAGCCTTGTTACAGTATTCACCACCATTGGTAGATCTAAGACACATAACTTTGAATTTGTTTCATTCTCAACAAGGGATTTCCATCTTTTAAAAGTCTCAAAAACATCAGATTTATGTTTAATACAATAAACCCATACCTTTCTTGTAGCATCATAAATGAAAGTAACATAATACTGGGATCCACCATGAGAAGCTACCTAAGATGGTCCCCACACATATGAGTGTACAAGATCCAAATTTCTCTCCTTCTTAGTTACCCCAACTTTGAGAAATCTCACTCTCTTTTTCTTTCCAAAGATACAATGCTCACAAAAGTCAAGATCAATATCTTTCAAATCTGATAACTTACCCTTAGCCTTTAAGATCTACATTTTTTTTTATTCATATGGCCCAACCGGTTATGCCACATGCATGCATCTAAATCTGAAGTAGATAATGTAGAAAAGGAATCAATAAAACATGTAGATAAATATAATGTTCTAACCTTCTTATCTCTTGCCCCAACAAGAGCACCCTTGGTGTCTTTCTAAGAGTCTCCTATAAAAGTAACCATGCAACTAGATTCACCTAGTTTCCCTACAGAAATAATATTCCTCCTGAGGCTTGGCACATGCCTCACATCTTTCAATACCCATGTATTTCCATTCTACAATTTTAGATGAAATTCCCCTTTACTAGTAATACTTCAAGGTTCATCATCACCCAAATAAACATTCCTAAAATTTCCCTGGACATAATTTCTGAAATAACCCTTATTAGGGGTTGCATGGAAAGAAGCTCCTGAATCTAAAACCCATGATTCAATTCTATTATCTAAAGAAAGAATAAGAGCTTCTTGCATTACTTCTGATGTAGTAAGATTTGCTTCTTTACCTTTGACCAACAATATTTCTTTACATGTCCTTTCTTTCCACATTTCCAACAAGTAATTCCCTTACTACTGATTTAGATCTGTTATCCCTTGAATTTGATTTCCCATTACTCTTACTCTTTTCTCTCCTTCTGCCTACCCTTGCTTTCTACATTCAAAGAATTTACGGATGATGATTCCTCTGTACTCTTCCTGCGAATTTATTCATTCAAGATTATACTAACTACATCATCAAACTTCAAAATATTATTAGCATATGTTGAATTACTAACAACCATTACCAACTTATCCCAACTATCAGGAAAATAACATAAGAATAAAAGTTCTTTTATTTCATCATCAAATGGTATAACAACCAATTTTAACTGATTTACAATAGATCGGAAATCATTCAAATGACTAGATGCAGATCCAACTTTATGCATCTTGGAACTAAATAGTTTCTTCATCAAATAATTTTTTTTGAAGCACTAAGTTTTTCATATAAATTAGCAAGATATTTCATTAACTCTACCATAGAAGTCACTTTTGTGATATTAGAAGCCAGAGATGCTTCCAGGATCAATCTTATAGATCCCAAATCCTTTCTATCAAGAATCTTCCACTCTTCATCAGTCATCTTCGTACGTCTAGAATTCTCATCCAATGGTAAATACAAATCTATTTGATACAAATAATCCTCAATCTGCATCTTCCATAATTGATAATTTCGGCCATCAAACTTCTCTACCTTGTATTTTTTCTCCTACCATTGTTGTAGCTTCCCACTCAATCAAAAACCCTCTATGAGTAAATATGTCAACACACAAAACCCTCAAACAAAGCTCTGATACCAATTGTTGGGGTTAGCACACCGGTTGTACAGACAATATATCAGATCTAAGCATACATGCAAATAAAAGTGGATATTCTACCAGAAGAAATATATAAAACAAGAGACATAAATCAACACCAGATTTAATGTGGTTCACCTAATGTGGGCTACGTCCACCAAGAAACAAGCCAATCTATTATCCAAAGCTTTGACAAGATATACAATGAAGATTTAAAATCTTCCACACCTCTTAGATGTACAATACTTTCTTTCTCTCAAGATTTTTCTTCATCACCAAGAATTCTCTCTCTCACCAAACTTTGCAAGTTCTTAATTCTTGTTATTACTTACTTCTAAACCCTAGCTTTCATGCTTATATATTTGTTTATATACTTAGGAAACTTAGCCATATAATTACAATCAATAGATATACTTTAATACTAAAAATAGATCTAATTCTCGAGAGTTAATTAAAACATCCTCATACAGGTAATCGACGTTGGTTAGCCCTAAACAATTTTGGTTCCTCCTTTCTTAATCGATGCCACCCCGGGTGACCGATGCCGTTCTCCCTAACGATGATGGTTAATGTATTTTCCAACAAGTTTCACATCGCAAGCTAAACCAAAGTAATTGAGCTCTAAATCTCAACACAAGGGGCACGTGAACTACAATCAATGGTAGAAGAGGGGAACTGGGAAATAAAACCCCATCAGCAAGGAAATATTGTTGAGCAAGAAGAACATTCAGATATTGAAGACTACTTGTACACTGATCGATCAAGTGAATCATCCACGTCATCTAGTGATGTCTGGTATGTTGATTCGGGAGCCACTCGACACATGAATGTCCACATAGAATTGTTTACTTCAATGAGGGAAACACATTCGAAAAACCATGTTTCGTTAGGTGATGATTATTCATACACAGTTCAGGGGATTGGGAACATTTCTCTACCCCTTGGTTCACGTAACTGTAGATTATCAGATGTACTATATGTCCCTGGGTTGACTAAAAATATGTTGTCATTCAGTCAAATCCTAGATCACAACTTGAAAATTTACTTTGATAGTAATTCTAGTAAGAAAATGTGTTTAATTCGAGACAAATCATGATGCTCAAAAATAGTTGCAAAAAGCCTCTAATGCCGGACGCATGTTCCAAACTTTGATTTTTTCCATATAGATGATCGGGGACTTGTTACTAATAATTATACCTCTGCACAATTGTGGCATCGGAGACTTGGTCACATTAGTTTCAAGTATCTCGAAACACTTCACCGACACAATATGGTAAAAGGATTACCATCTCTCTAGAAGGATACATATAAGTGTCCTCACTGCCTACAGTAAAAATAACACAGAGCTTCATTTCAGAAGAGTAATTTTTGAGCTCATGGTAAGCTTGATCTGGTTCATACCGATCTTTGTGGTTCGATGCAACTAAGTCATTCTAGATTTTAGTACTTCATGCTTTGTGTTGATGATTATTTGAGAAAAATGAGGATTTTTTGTCTTCACAAGAAAAGTGAATCTTTTGAAAACTTTAAGAAGTTCAAAGTAGTTGTTGAGAAAAAATTGGTCATCACATTAGAACTCTCCGCTCAGATCGATGGGGGAATTCACCAGTGATGAGTTCAAAGACTACCTATAAGCTCACGAGATACGTCGACAAATTCCTCCTCCACACACACCATAGTAGAATGGTGTTTTTGAGAGAAGAAATCGTCCTATCATAGAAATGGTGCGATGCATGATCAATGATTCTAGACTAACAAAGACATTTTGGGAGGAAGCAAAAAAGATAATAGTGTATTTATTAAGTAGAGTGCCCACACTTACTCTTGACAGAGTAACTCCACATGAAGCATGGTCAAACAGAAACCATATGTTGCACACCTCGAGTATTTGGGTACAAGGAAAGTATACACATACCCAAGCGAGAATAGAAAGAAATTGGGTATAAATTCACAAAACTCATCGTCATTGGCTATAGTGAAGAGACTTTTGGGTACAGATCGATGGATCCTAGGACCAAGAAAGTCTACACAAGCAGAAATGTTGAGGTTTTTGAGAAAAATGAAGCAGAGACTCCTCCCGACTCACATGATGTAGATTTTTCACTAGTTTTAAAAACATAAGCTGATGTTCCCACGTATAATGAAAGTGATGATGAGGATGATGGTGATGATCGATAAGACCATAACCCATGGGAGTAATTCAAAATATTCCCAAGTGGTATACTAACATGCTACGGGATGCAAGAATGATGCTCCACCTGGATACATCCACCATTGGACCATGGACTCACAAAGAAAGAAAGAGAAGAAGTAAAATTTTATTTTATGAGTATATTTATTGAATCGATGATCCCTCTACAATCTAGTAAGCCCTAAAGTCAAAATCTTGGAAATGCCATGGATGTTGATTATAACTCAATGATGAAAAAAACAATTAGTAGCTTGTCAATCTTCCACTAGGTAAGAAACCCATTAGATGCAGATGGATATTCAAAACAAAGTACAAAGTAGATGGGACAATAGAAAAGTACAAAGTGAGACTAGTAGTAAAAGGGTATGCACAAAAAGAAGGCATTGACTATGAGGAGAAATTTTCTCCCATAGCTAAGATCAAAACGATTAGGATGATCTTTTCTCTAGTTGCATAGTTTGGTTGGAAAGTCCATTAGATGGACATAAAAATTTCCTTTCTTAACAAATATTTACAAGAAGAAATCTATATGACTCAACTCGAGGGACACGTTGTACCGGTCAAGAAGCAAAGGTATTCGGACTCGGAAATATTTGTATGGCCTTACATAGGCACCTCGGGCTTGGTACATCAAAATTGATGAGCATCACATACAACATGGATTTATCGAAATAAATACGATCCGAATATCTACGTAAAAAACAAGGGGGAGATTGTGATTTTGCTTTTGTCGACAATCTAGTCATCATCACCGTATTTTAGTGAGGATGATCGATGCAATGAAGAAAGATCTTAAATGATCGTTCGACATGACAAATCTTAGATCGATGCATTATTATCCTTTATTGAAAGTATAGAAAAAGGAGAATCACATATTTGTTTCTCAGTTAAAATATACCAAAACAATGCTCGAGAAATTCAGGATGATGGATTGCACACCTATTGCTACACCTATGGAGAATGATTATAGTTATCTCATTCAGATCCATCTCCTATGGTAAATGTAACTCTCTATTGGAAGTTGATTGAGAGTCTCATTTACCTGACCTATACTAGACCAGATATCAACTTTGTAGTGAGCTATCTATCCAGGTTCATGCAGGAACCTAAAGTTTTTCATTGGAAGGTAGCACTTGGCGCATCTTGAGATATATCAAGGGAATAGTGGATCTTGGTCTAGAGAAAAAGAAGAATGATAATTTCTTCTTGTCTGGATATTCAGATTCAAATCATGCAGACAACATTGATGACAAAAAATACACTTTAGGGTTTGTGTTCTTTATGGTATCCGGACCAATATCATGGCGAAGCAAGAAAGAAATTTTTTTCTCTCTCTCTTCCACAGACGCCGAGTATCGTTTTGCAGTTGAAGCTATCTGTGAAGCGATATGGCTATGTCGCATACTTGAAGGACTTGGAATACCATAGGATAAACCAACCACCATGTATGTAGACAATGAAGGTGTTCTAAAACTTGTTCGCAATCTAGTTTTTCAACAAAACACATTGAGGTACATGTACATTTCATATGTGAGCATGTCTTAAAACACAATATACAACTTCAGTTTTGTCTAATAGCTGAACAACGAGCATATATCTTCACAAAGTCACTTACACGTGACAAGTTTAAGTTTTTCAGAGAGTTCCTCTCCTCATCCCTTGAGGAAATGAAAAATTAAGGGGGGGAATGTTAGGGTAAATATATTTTACCTAGGTTAATTGTGCATTTACCTTAACTAATTATTAATTAGTTGTAAGTTGGTTTTATCCATTTATTGTTTGTAATTGGGAATAGTATTCCCATAGAAGTCTTTTGTCATTATTCTAATTGTTATATGGTTGAAACCATATATTTTCTCGTTATATGAGTACATGACTATATATTTTTACACTTTTGCAACATCCCATTTGTTCACACTTTGTCACAATTCCTATAAGAATTACAAAGACACTCATTGTAAGTTTGATTTGATTGAACATTAATAAATTAACCAAGATTCGGTACCTATTTATAATTTACAATATCTACAAGATTGTCCATTTGTAATGCCAATTTTGACCTTATATCCTCGCTAAGATAAATTATTACATTCTAAATCCAATATCATCATCTCTCTAGCCATTCTACAACTTTCTTATCTTTACACTATGTTTTGTTGACAACTCTATAAATATTATTCAACCAAAGTAGCATAAAACTGTAGATTCTAGAAAAACACCTTGCGTATAAGGTCTCCTATTCAAAAATACCAAAAATATCATAAAACATAATAATACCAAAAAAATCAAATAATCCCACAAAAACAAATAAAAATATAAAACCCCACAAAAATTGGGATAAAAGACACCTCACCACTCATTTACTAACCCTCACCCACTCACATTTAATTCTATTCACCCCACTTGTCTCGTATGCACTCAAAATATATAAAACACCACTCACCTCCATCATTCTAACCCCCTGACTCTTTGTGCACAAAAGACATACTTGATTTTTATTACTCTCTTGCTCGCATATATCTATTTTGCAGGTCTTAAAGGAGTGAAAGAGGAACATAAAAGATAGATAAAAATTATTGCAAAACTTTCTTAGTGAAATTCCAACACAGGTGTGAATCAAAATTGCGGTCACCAGAATTTCCGTGCGATTTTCAATGAATCGCAACTTTAATTTTCGTATGATATGAGTTAGGTATATTTGTCATTTTCAATCATTATTTTGTCATTTTTATTTCAATAAAATTTATTTTATCTCCTTAAATGGTTAGGTATCTGACCGAGGCATCTCCCCTAACCACCAAAAATAACTAACATTTCTCTAAGTGTGATTTTGTGCAAGTTTAGATTTAGATCAAGAAGAGTTTTACCCACTTTATTCTATGAAAGAACCTATAATTTTCCTTCTCTTCACAATGGTAATGTAAGCACATCTTATTTAGTAGCATTGATTTGGAGATTTCTATATCAACTAATCCATATTGTAGGTGATCCAAATCTAGGTATACATTTTTATGGCCAGAGTGGGGCCTTTTAGTTGTGGGTAAATCTTTTTATTTTCTGAATCTAACAATGTTTTATTTAGGATTTTATATTCTTTTCAGTTTGTTTTTAATGTTTTCTAATATTTCATTGCACATCTAACACTTGGTTTTGTAGATATGTTGAAAATACAAAAAAAATCTGGTTGTATGCCCACAACTATATTTGTGTTGCGATTTTCCATAAATTATATTTCTAACAATATAGTTGTAGGGGAGTTGCAACTATGATTGTTTTGTAATTTGTTTTTACAAAAAAATTAAAAACACACTTGTTTATTCTTAATGGAATGAATTGGGAAATAACACACACTAAATGAGGTTCAGATAAGGATAAATACCCATCCACATAACTGTGGGTGGCAGACATGGGCATTATAAACATAAAATTATGCATATGTCATTACTTTACTATGCCATCTGTATGTTGTTATATTCATAAATCTTAAGTAAGAAAATCATTCAACAGAATAAGATCCCTTGTCCATATGCATTCTTTGATTGATTTCTATTGTGACTCTTTTCTAAATCTCTCATCTTTGTATGTACTTGTTATCACCGAATCACAACACCCTCCGGTTTGCACAAGTGTGTGTGTTTGAGTTCATAGTGTGAATGGATAACATGGGTACTATCTCCAAGTTGTGGGACTTTCTACCTCAGATAGACCTCTAGAGAAAGATGGTTCTTGCTCCTAAACTACTTGCCACCATCTACTCTAATGTAGAAACAAATATCTTGTCCTAATCTAACTTTCCAAGAGACCAAGGAGAGAGAGTGCATAAAATGAAGCCTACACTCAAGCGGTGATGCACTAGAAAAGGAATTGAGAATATCTTTCCAATGTGTGAAAGATGGAAGAAAATTATATAGTAGAGAGGGTGATAATAGTTCTCCACAGTCTAGCAACTACATTCACAACAATATTTTATACACACACAATGATAATGAATCCCTTCAAGAACACAAATAGACATAATATATTTTCAATGAGGTTGGAGAGGCAAGAAGAATGCAAACAAACACATCGGGGAAGATCCATCCACAAACTTGTATTTATTGTTTCATTGATATGCACAATTCAATCTATTACAAAATAAGGGCCTAGATCACCATGAAAGGAGTCCACTATAAGGGCATGCAACACATTGGCTTCACAAAACTAAAATGATAGAGTTTTGCTACTCAAACTATCCCTTATAATGAGCCCAACATTCTTATTTATAGAGTTCGAGAGGAGAGAAAGGGAATAATGGAAATCCTAAAATTTGACTTCCCACCACTTGCAAGATGTCATAAATGGAGTTAAATGATAGTATGTTTCTTACAAAAGGCTCCCCATTTTGTCCCATAACTTGTAGCAGTTGAAAAATGTCTACCCATGCTCAATTTAATATTCTCCTAACCACCACTAAAATCACCGTTATGAAATTGTCCGTATTTTCAGAAAAATCACCATTAGGTAATCTTCAAATTCTAAATTTCTTGATTTTTGTGCGTTTTACTCGAGTCATGATTCCAATGATACAAATTTTGCGTGATTTTGTTGAGAAATGTAAAAGATATGGCATTCTAAGTGTGAGAAACTATTTTGAGTTTACAAGAATTTCTTGTATTTTACGGGAATGAGAATTTAATTTATTAGAGTTGGAGATGTTTATTTTATTTTATTTAATTTATTGAGCTGGGTGGATTTCTTATATTTTTCCGATTCCTTCTTTGTGCAGATGTTTCGGTGATTTCGGGTCCAGTTGCACAAGTGTCCCACGAGCCGTCCAGCCTCCTTTTTCCGCATCGTCTGCAACAAGATTTTGGGTCTGCGTGCATCCATTGTTGATTGGGCCATCGGGTTGTTGACTCCTGCCTTTTCTCGCAACATACTCCCATGGGCATTTTGGTCTTTTGTCTGCATGTCCTGTGCTTGGGATATTTTTCTCCGCCATCTCCGCAATTCACCAACTTGCGTCCATTTCAGATTTTGGGTCCCACACATAATTTTTTTCGCATCATCTGCCTCGTGGACCACGTGGGACATCTTTATCCATTTTTTCCACATTTCTCTTGGTTGCGGCTATTTCAGCCTTTTTTGGCCCGACTGTCCCAATCACACTTTTCTCGCCATCTCCGCAATACATTAAGTTTCTTTCTCGTGCGGCGAAATCGGTGATTTTAGGCCCAACTGTCTTGCGTGTTCCTATGTAGCTTGTGATGCACCACACCTATTTTTCCACAAACCACTATTACCTTAGCATTTCAGCCCTAAACTTGGTACGATGAACCCTGGTATGACCCACATTGGTTCCATCCACACCCTTAAACCCACAATGCACTAAAATAGGCCCTTGACTTCATTTTTTTAATTTTTGCAAGTTTTCTAACTCCTTGGATTTTTCTTAGATAGGGAAGTTAGAGGAAAGAAAAGGGGTACCCAAAAATCAAAAATTTTGGCCTTTCACCATTTATGATAGCTCCACCTAAAGAAATTGGGCAAGATATAAAAATTACCTTGGAGGGGTGAATTTTGGATAACAGTGACTGTTCACCCAAAATTCCACAAGAAATAATATGTAGCATGTGTATAGCCAATGAATCTCCAATGCTAACGTATATTTTTTTATTGAATCCCCACATGATTGACGAGCTAGGATTTTATAACATTGTTGGATCTCCAAGAAATCTATGGAACCTTCTATTATCACTATTTTGTTCCTGAAAAATTGACCAGCCATGACCCCACACAGAAGAAATGAAAAAAAATCACGTTCAAATCCTGCAAACAGTGCGGTGGTACTCTACTATGGAGTGGTAAGGCTGCGAAAGATCAAATAACCTCATGCAAGAAGAAATTCAAGAAACAGCTCTGTCGAATGAACCCATGCTTCAAATCCAGCAAATAGATTGCAGGCGCACTCTAAAATGGAATAATAGGGTCGGGGAAGGAGAAGATAGTGTCAAAGAAACTAGAGGCTCAAAGGAAAAGAAACAACAAAGGCTCGAAGTCATTGGGCTCTGAAATGACTTAGAACGAGCCCCAAAAATGACTAAGTATGGAGGAGACATCGACGCTACCAAGTTTCCAAACGACGCACCTCCAAAGATTAAATCCAAAAGGGCAGACTCTAACAAGTGCCAGACCCCCACATGTCCCAGGCCCAAAGAGGGGAAAATTCAATAGCTAAAAGTCAAAAGGTGGACAAGGTGGGCCTAAAAAATACTAAGTATAAAGGTGCTAGCGGAAGTAACCACGTGTCAGCCCGACACATCTCCAAAGGTAGATCCAAAAGTGGAGACCCAAATGAGTGCGGGCTCACCATGTAGTTCAAGTTAAAAATGGGACAGAGTGGGCCCAAAATCGACTAAGTATAGAGAACCAACAGATCAATGTCATGTGTTGCATCGCGCAATTTCAAGGTGCGGTCCAAAAGGTGATTCCTAAACGAGCGCCAGCTCACCACATATTCAGGACCCAAAAAAGTAAGAGCAGCCATTGAAAATTCCAAGAGTCTATGGAGGCTTCCACATGTCAACCCGATGCTCCTTCAAAGGTAAAATCCTGAGCGGTTTCCAAATAAGCGCATACCTTCCACGTGTCCTAGGTCCGAAAAAGGGACAGGTCGGGGTTGAATAGTCAAAGTAGAGACAGGCCAGCGGAGGGTGCCAAGTGTTAGCATAAAACTATTTAAAAAGTAAGAGTTGGGGAAGGTTTCTAAATGAGAAATAGGCCTCCACGTGTCCCTGGTCAAATGTATGACCCCACAAAGCAAAAAGGGACTTGATTAAAACATGAGGAAACTGAGTAAGCCGTAGAAGAAGCCACATGTCAGCCCGACGCAACTTCAAAAGAAAAATACAAAGGTAGCCCTTAGACATGTGTTAGCCCTCCATGTGTCCAGTTTCAAAAAGGGAGTCCATTTTGGTAGCTAGTTCCCGCCATTTTGTATGGACCCGATTCAAATTTCAAATGGGCATATCTTTTGACTCAGTGCTTGAAATCTGAAAAATTTGGCACCATTGGAAATATCTCGGCCTCGTCTATGCCATGAGATCTGAAACTTTAATTTTGGAGAGGTTAGGTGGGGAAAAAATGAAGAAACGTCTTCATGCCATTAATACAGGATCTATTTTCCCCAACAACCAGATCGGATTTGATCTAATCCGTCATTCCTCCTCCTTCGAGGTGTCGAACAAGTAATTGATGCAGACACAACATATTTGGGGTGGATTTACAGAGACATTGATGATGGTGGTTGAGCTTTGAACTAGTTTTCTCGCTTCTCTCTCTTTCTTCCCTTTGTGCCGAATCTATAAAAGAAGGGTTGGGGCTCATTGTAAAAGTTTAGACGTTTCTGTTTTATGCCTCCCTTCTTCTTTTGTTCATAGAAGGATTTATGGAGCTTTTCTAACCTCTCCTTCAGGTTGTAATGTAATTTTTTCTTCTTGGCCACTGCAATATACTGTATCAACCCCTGAGAAATAATATATATGTCTATGGATGTTCTCGACCCTTTCATGTATTCGTTGTTGTCTCCCCGATCTCTTATTGCATTTTTGGTCATCTGTGCATAGTGTTTGTATTAATTTTTGTAGTCTGTGTTAAATTGTAAAACAAGTGTCTAAAATTCCTTTTGTGCATCACCTTGTTAGCTTAGTTTATTTTCTTATATCTCCTCGACCCTATCTCCTTGGTAAAATAGAGTAGATTTAGAATAGACCCTTTGCAAATCTATTTGTATGCATCTGAATAGAGGAATAAGAACCGACCTTAATCTAGAGAGATCTGTCAACTTAGAAGTTCCCACACTTTGAGAGATGCTCCATGTTGTGCAATCACACTGAGAGTCTCAACCCATCTGGTTGCAGGCATTTAGGGGTGCTGTGATTCTGCACTAATAGTTTTGGCATGCCCAGTGGGACCAAGAGGTCTTCATTTTTATCACAACAAGATTGATGTGCACTTGTTGCAAGTTCTAGCTTTTAAGAATCTTTAAAACTGCATATCTGGCGAATCCAAAAGGGACAGAATCCACTGGTTTCAGTAGCCCAAGCTTGCCAAGTTCATGAGAAGAATACAAACAAGGTCAAGAACTAGAGAAGAAGGATTGTTTTTCTATCTGCACTTGTCCCCAAACAGAAGGAGAAGGGGGAGAAGAGCCCAGAGGTCTCCATCTCCACCAAACAGAACCTTGTCAACACCTCCTCCTAGTAGGCTTTCTTTCAATCAAGAAGGGTGCTCAGGCCGATCAAGATGGCACAACCAAATCCTTATGTCAATTTCACTGGCAGTATCCCACTCGCTCTTAATGCACAAAATCTAGTCCCAGTGGTAGCATTAAAGAGCATCCCATATTTCACTGGGGAAAACCAGACTTCTCCTAGGTGACCACATCCAAGACATTGCAAATGTATGTGCAATCCATGAGATCACTGAGATGGAAATTACAATCAAGTTTCTAGCCTCTTCACTCAAAGGTAAAGCTTCACAATGGTTCAGGAGTCTAGCAACAGGCTCTATTCAAACTTGGGACCATCTGTGCAGAGCTCTTCATGACCAATTTGGAGAAAAAGGGGATAACCTATCCTTGTTGGAGCAACTGACAACAATCAAGAGAGCTCCTAACGAGCAGTTGATAGATTTCAACCTCAGATTTCAAAGGACATGGGACAAGATTCTAGTGGTTGTAAAGCCCACAGATGAAGGTGCCTTCTTATACTTTCTTAGAGCTCTAAATTCTGATATTGCTTTAATGATTCAATCAATGGGAGGCACAACCTTACCTACAGCCTATGACATTTCCATAAGAGCTAAAAATTGTCTAATTCAGGCTAGAAAGCTTTCTCCTAGGCCTCCCATGCCTCTATATCCAAAATTAGGAAATCCAAGCACTAGCCAGACACCCACATTAGCTCCTATGCCTACTCCTAGGAATCAAAGTTCAGCTGAAGCCTCCACCTCATCCTCTAGTACCTCAAAAGAGATTCAAGAAGTTATGAAACAACTGCAAAACCTAGGGAATGAGTTAGTAACTATCAAGAGGAAACAAGCTCAGAGTTCTAGGCCATATCAGCCTCAAGTGCGATCGTCGAGCTAGACCCCCATATTAGTAAAATAGGCCACCACTCAGTTATAAATCAAAACCAAAGCCAAGGAAAACCTCAAGTTGTTAGGCCTTTCTGGTCATATGATCCAAACACAACTTCAACATCAAGGGCCTTGGTCCCAACAAAAAAATATGGCCCAAGAATATGATTGGTGTTTTCCATGCAATCAGCCACATAACCAATCAATGTGCTTCAATGGTGCACTAAACTAGGCCTTGATGGTACAAACCAGTGGTGTGTCACAAGAGTCTAGTCAAGAAGAAAATAAGCAAGTAAGGAGTTCAACAAGAAGCATCTCCAAGTGAAACTATGCTTGTCAATTGGCAGGATGAAGACTTTTTGGGGTGAATTAAACACCATCCCAAAGTGTAGTTACCAATTCAATACATGGTCCAAGAAAAGAAATATTGGAGAGGGAAAATCACCAAACTCAGGTAATCCTCAACCCTCCATTACTCCACAAGGTATTGGCACTCAAAATGCAACTCCCAATATGCAGAGTCAGTCCAAGCCACCTGCCAAATCCACTCAGGCACTGGTTGTGACAACCCATGTGCAAGAGAAAAATGTACCAGGGAAGGGGCAAGAAAAAGGATAGCTCATTTAATATCATTGAACAAATGAAAAATACAAATGTGAATATTTCAATGTGGGAGTCATTGGCCATTCCAGGATAGAGAGACTTGTTGTAGACTGCTATGGCCAATTGGTCAAGCTCAAATAGCCCCCTAGCTAGCAAGAGAAAGTGCTTACCAATGCATCTCATCCTGAGGGAAATCATGGAGGACAACAAGGTAAGAACATGAGGCCTCCTCCATGTTATCCATATTTCACCCTTGGGAAAAAGTATTGGATCAGCGATGACCCTACTCAGAAGAACCATAGAAAACACGGTTAAATCTTGCAAACAGGTCGCAAAAGGACTCAACAATGGAGTGACGGGGCCTGCGAAAGACCAAACGACCCTATGCAAGAAGAAAGAGAAGAGACGGCTCTGTCGAGTGGATCTGTGTCTTAAATCTATTTAACGGGTTATAGGTGGGCTCATTTCTATAATAGCGAGGGTCGTGAAAGAGGAGCAAAGCATCACACGAGAGAAGCCAGGAGAAGAAAAGGAAGAAATAATGAAGATCCAAAGTCTTCAGGCTCAAAACAGTTCAGAACGAGTCCAAAAATCGGCTAAGTATGGAGGAGGCAACGGAGAGAGTCACATGTTGGCACAACGCTTCTCCAAAGTTGAATCCAAAAAGGGAGACTCAAACTTGCGCCAGCCCTCCACGTAGCAAATGGTCAACAGAGGTCAAAAGGCGGATAGGGTGGGCCTCAAAAAGGCTAAGTATAGAAGTATTGGTGGGGATTGCCACGTGTCCAAGTGGCGCATCTCCAAGGGTAGATCCAAAAGTGGAGGCTCAAACAAGTGCCAATTCACCATGTAGCCCAAGGTCTGAAAAGGTAAGGGAGAGGTTGTTGAAAAGTCCAAAGACTTGCGGAGGCTTCCAAGTGTCAACTCGACACTCCTTCAAAGGAAAATCTTGATCGGGATTTCAAGCGAGCGCAGAGCCTCCACGCGTCCAGTCTCAAAAAGGGGATAGAGTTGGGTTGAATAGTCAATGCATGGTGGCAGGCCGACAGAGAGTGCCAAGTGTCCAAATGGCGCTAACTCAAGGGTCAAATAAAGAGAGGGTTTCTAGATGAGTGCGGAATGACCACGTGTCCCCGGTCAAGAAATATAACCCCGCCAAGCAAAAGACTTAGTCAAAAACATAGAAATTAAGTAGGCCGGCGGAGGAAACCACGTGCCAGCCCCATGCCATTCCAAGATAAAAGTATAGAGGCCACCCTCTAACAAGTGCTATCCCTCCATGTGTCCCATATTAAAAGGGGGGCCCATTTTTCAAACTAGTTTTCCCGCCCTTTCATACGGACCCGATACAAACTTCGAAGGGGCATATCTTTCAACTCGAGCTCAAAATATTGCAAATCTAACACCGTTGAAAGATCTCGGCTTTGTCTACACCATGAAGATCTAAAAATTTAAATTTGGGGAGGTTAGGTGGGAGAGAAATATAGAAATGTATTTAGGGCCATTAATGTAGGATTTATTTTTTCCCCAACAACCAAATCAGATTCGATCTGCTTTTGCTTCCTCCTCCTTTGAGGCGCCGAATAAGAATTTGATGTAGTCAAGACAGATTTGGGGGTAGATTTTATGGGAGGCATTAATAGTAGTGGTTGAGCTTGGAATAGTTTTTCCTACTTCTATCTCTTTCTCCCCTTTGTGTTGAACCTATAAAAGTAGGGTCAAGACTCATTGTAAAGGGTTGGACATTATTTTTTTGTAGGCTCCCCTTTTCTTCTGGCAAAGGAATTCATGGAGTTCAGACCTTCCATTTAAATTGTAATATGTTTCCTACCTTTTGGCCATTTGTAATGCATTATATCAATTTGAAGAGTAATAAAACATGTTTATGATTGATTGTAGATCCTTTCTTGTCTCATTTTATCTCATCTGGTATTTCATTATAAATCTGGTTATCTTTGCTTGATTATTGTATGTATTTTGTTGGTTTTTGTCTATCAGCAAAACTAATGTTCACCATTCCTTCGGTGTATCACCTTGTAGATAATTTTTGATTTCTTGTATTCCTTTTATCCCTATCTCCTTGGTAAAACTTAGATTAGTATTAGGAATAGGTCCTCTAAAAGTTTCCACATATGCACCTAAATAGAGGAATAGGAACCAACCTTTAATTTGGAGATTTATCCCATTTACAAAGTCCCAAACTTTGGGGAAAACTCAATGTTATGTGAATCAAACCAAAATGAATCTTCCTTAGAAAAGTAGATCCTCGACTCATTTAGGGGTGCTGTGATTTTGCATTAACACTCCATTTTATGTTTCATTGGTCATTGGGGAAAAATTGGTACATAATTGCATGATTAATTCGGGGGCAAGTAATTCTATAATGCCAAAAAAAATAGCTGATCAACTGGGTATTCAATATGAATTCATATTCAAAGGGGTAGTGTAATTGGATGGGATAACAATAAAAATTGTTGGAGTCATCAAATATTTGAGCCTCACATTGCATGCCTACCCCAATGTGACTGTATTGCAAAACATATCAGTCATAGACTTACCACCCCATTTTGCATTGTTTTTTTCAAGAGACTTCATTGCTAAGATTGGAGGATATTTGTCTACTGATTGGTCACACATGCTTTTTAGAACAAGGTATGGGGCTAAGGCCACAATCAAATATAATCCCATTGCATATTACCATATTGACTCTTATGTACCCAGCCCAATCAATGCAAATTGTTCATCCTTTGATTTAGAGGACCTCCCAAGCACTTGTGAGACAAATACCAAGGTGGGGTGTATCCTAGACTTGAATCTTGATGAATGGGAGAGAAAGAGACATGATTTTGAACCCTATAAAGAGATGGAGGAGTCTAAGTTAGGAGTATAATGTTTTCATGAAGAAAATTAGCATCTTCTCGAAATTGTTAAGCCAGACCACAAAGATGATAATGAGGTATGGTAGTTATTATTTGATGGCTCAAGAAGTAGGCAAGGAGCCGGAGGAGGAGCTATGATTTTCTCACCTAAAGGTATGAAATACTACTTAGCTTTCCATTTCCAATTTTCTTGTTCAAACAATACAACAGAGTATGAGGCTTTGGTCCATGGACTACATTGGGAAAGGAAATAAGGAATCAAGAACTTGCAGGTGTTTGGTGACAATGAACTAGTTGTTAATCGGTCTGAGGAAAAAATGCTGCCAAGAACGACACTGTTAAAGAGTTACAAGAACTGGGTATGGGACCTCATTGAATATTTTGAGGCATTCAACATTAAATCCATCCCAAGGAAGAAGAACGAAGTAGCAGATAGATTAGCAACAATTGGGGCAGCGTTTGATGTTGTGGAGAATATCAAGAGTGATAAGCATCAGCCCCATATCAAGTTGGTTGTAAGGCCAGTGTCCCCAGACAATAACATAAGTTGGTAAGTCTTTGAAAGTGATCAACAAATTGTCAACTTTCTACAAGAGGAAGTTGAGTTCTCCTCCAGAATCAAGATATATTAGAGCAGCAATATGGTGATCAAGTGGTGTAGCTGAGAACCAACAAACTACCAAAGGGTCTTGTCACTTTGGAATCAATCTTCAACCCAAATGACCAATTCCGTAAAGAGAAGGAAAATATTCAAGTAAAGGGTGAAGATTCAGAACCTATTTTTATAGAAGAAGGCAAAACATTACAGATTGGCAGGGTAAGCACTCAATAAGAAAAATCTGAATTTGTTCAACTCTGTCAAGAGTTCCCAGATGTCTTTGCCTGGACTTATAAAGATTTAAGAGGTTTCAACCCAAAGTTGGCACAACACACCATCGAGTTGGATCTAGGAGCTAAGCCTTTCAGATAGAAGCAAAGGCCAATAAATCCCCACATTGAGCCTCTCATGAGAAAATAATTGAACAAGCTAATTGAGGCCAATATCATCTTTCCTATCAAGCATTCGAGTTGGGTTGCTAACTTGGTACCTGTGAGAAAGAAAAATGGAGAAATCAGGCTGTGTGTGGAATTTCGTGATCTAAACAAAGCATCACTTAAGGATCACTACCCACTTCCATCAATGGAACAAATCTTACAAGTTGTAGCTGGTTCTGAGAGGTTCTCATTGTTAGATGGGTATTCAGGCTATAACCAGATAATGGTGAAAGAAGAAGATCAATTCAAGATAGCCTTCACCACCAAATGGGGTACATACACTTATAAGAAAATTCCATTTGGACTATCAAATGTTGGAGCAACATTTTAGCAAGCTATGGACATGGAATTCAAAGGCTTAATTAATAACATGGTCCTATTGTACCCATATGATATTACTATCTTTCAAAGAATGTCATGCACCATCTATTTCACCTTAGATAGGTATTTCAGAGATGTAGAAGGTTTGGGGTGTCATTAAACCCAAAAAAGTGTGTGTTCCTAGCTCATGAAGGGAAATTGTTGGGGCACATTGTCTCAAGAGAGGGATTGATAATTGATCCTAAAAGGGTTGAAGCCATCCGGACACTTCCATTACCACAACATAAAAAGTCTCTCCAAAGCTTCTTGGGAGAATAAACTTTGTTCACAAGTTTATACCTGACTTTGCTACTCTTGTGAATCCTTTAACAATGATGTTAAAGAAGAGTCTTGCATTTAAATGGACAACATAAGGGAAAGAGAGTTTTGAGGCCATCAAGCTCGCAATATCACAGGCTCCAACTCTTGTTAACCCAGAATTCTCAAAATACTTCATGCTATATGCTTTTGGAGGGTCAGACACCATCTCAGCCATCTTGGTCTAGCCCAATAATGAAGGTTCAGAGAAACCCATAGCTTTCTTCAATTAGAGCTTGGAGGACTACAAGGTAAAATACTCTTTCATTGAAAAATAGGTCCTTGTTGTTATTAGGAGCTTAAAGAAGTTTAGACACTTGGTCTCAAATAACAAGATTCAACTACTAGTATCTCATGTTGGTGTTAAGGACTTCCTTTTAAATAAGGATTTGAATGAGAAGAAGGCAGGTGGATCTCCCAAATAATGGAATATGACATTGAGATCAAGGTGACCAAACTAGTTAGAGGAAAGGGATTGTGTGAACAAATCACCTCCAAGCATAGGCTGAGTCAGTGGGTGAAAAGGAGGCTATCCTATTTCTACATAATGATCAAGAACAACCAGCTATTGATACACTTGCTCCATGTTGGACCCAAGCCTTGGTACATTACCTTCAAACAGGTTTGTGCCCTCTGGAATGGAACAAAGCAAAGAAAATATACTTCAGACTATAAGCCATCCCATATGTGCTTGTTGGTGGTGTCTTGTTTAAGAAGGATATCAATATTTTTCTATTAAGATGTATTGGGACAGGCCAGATTGAGAGAGTGTTGCATGAATTCCATGATGGAGAAGCAAGAGGTCACTTTTCCCCTCAAGTAATATCTCTCAAGATCATGAAAGCTGGTTATTATTGGCCTACAATGTTCAAGGACTACTACTCATGGGTCAAGAAGTGTAAAAATGTGCATTATTCACAAGAAAAGAGAAGCTAGCAGCCCTACCCCTTCATCCCATTTCAGTGGATCAGCCATTCATGTAATGGGGACTAGAATTCATTGGGGTGATTAACCCAAATTCAAGCCAAGGCCACAAGTGGATACTTACTGCAATAGACTATTTCACCAAGTGGACTGAAGTAGTGGCACTAAAAGAAGTAAATGAATCCAACATCTTGGATTTTTATGAAGGAATAACCACTAGGTTTGGAGTCCCTGCCACTATTATATCAGATAATGCATTGGCATTCCTTGGTACAAGGATCACTAAATGGGCAATTAAGAATGGTGTGTATCTCAGCACCTCATCAAATTATTACCCTCAAGGTAATGGCCAAGAAAATTCCATAAATAAGAACCTATTAAGGATTATTAGAAGGACTCTTGATGAAAATCAGAGGACTTGGCATATAAATCTCAAATTAGCTCTATGGGCTGATAGGATCACATCCAAAAGATCCATAGAAGCTCCCATACAAGCTTGTATATGGAAAGGAGGTAGTATTACCCATCTCATTGGAGTTTCTTGCTTTGGAAATCATGAAACAGTTAGAGCTAGCTGAGTTTGAACCCATGGAAATCAGGTATGCATAGCTAATGGAGGTAGGGGAGGCAAGAGAGCATGCAATGTAAGTCATGGAAAAGGATCGAGCATCGATAAATTTTTTTTTGACAAGAAGGCAAGAATGAGGACCTTTCAAGAAGGGGACTTAGTTCTAAAGTGGGATGTAGATCGAGAAAATCCAGGAAAACACTCCAAATTTGATGCCATCTGGAGTGGCCCTTACATGATCATAGAGTGCAAGAGTAACAATGCCTTCTAGCTGGCTAAATTGGATGGCAAAGAATTGCAGATCCTAGTGAACGGATCCATCTCAAACATTTCTACTGATTGGGAAGTTTCCACCCCTATAAATATTAGCATAGGATTTTAATTTCCCTAAGTGTGTATGCATGTTGTTTTGTTGTAGTGTAGTTTTTTTCCTAAGTGTTGTGGCACAGGTTCTTTGTTGCTCTAGGTTGCGTCATTACACAGTTCAACATGCCTCCAAGTGAACATTCTATCCCTTTTAGTATTCATGACAGAGAGACCCATAGTTTCCTGTAATAATTTTTATTTAAAAATAAAACAAATGCAGAGTAACTAAAAATACATCTTCAAAATACCCATTCAGTGACGGATGAAAGCCCTGGTCAAAATAATTTTCTACCCTCGAATCATTTTTTCAAGATTTCTTATGAGAATTGAAAGTGCAAATGGTCGGGCTCATGGATTAGAGGAAGGATTAGTATCGTGCCATCGTTCTTAACTCCACACCAAATGGATACCTCAAGGCTACTCGATCTCTTCATCTAGCAGAAGATACCCCGCGAGTCACCATATTGTTATCACTATTTTGTTCCTCAAAAAAATTGATTAGCCACGACCCCGCATAGAAGAAACCAAAGAAAACACATTAAAATATTGCAAATAGGTTTTCGTGGGACTCTATAATAGAGTGATAGGGCTCGAGAAATATACAACGACCTCCCGTGGAAGAATAAATTGAAGAAACGGCTCAGTCGAACGAACCCATGCTTCAAATCCAACAAACATATCAGTAGGTAGGATATAAAATGAAATAACATGTTCGGGAAGGAGAAGACAAAGTGTCAAAGAAACCAGAGGCTTAAAGGAAGAGAAATAGTGAAGGATCAAATTCGTTGGGCTCTAAAATGACTCAGAATGAGCCCTAAAAATGACTAAGTATGGAGGAGACAACAGACGCTTGCCAGTGTCCAAATGACAAACCTCCAAATAATGAATCCAAAAAGGGCATACTCTAACAAGCGCTAGAACCCCACATGTCCCAGGCCTAAAGAGGGGTAGAGTCAATTGCTAAAATTCAAAATGTAGACAGGGTGGGCCTAAAAAGACTAAGTATAAAGGTGCTAATCTTGGAAACAACCAAGTCTCATCCCATCAGCATCTCCAAAGGTAGATCCAAAAGTGGAGACCCAAATGAGCATGAGCTTGCCACGTAGTTCAAGTTAAAAATGGGACAGAGTGGGCCCAAAATCGACTAAGTATAGAGAACCAACAGACGATGGCCGTTGAAAAGTCCAAGAGTCTACGGAGGCTTCCACATGTCAACCCGACACTCCTTCAAAGGTAAAACCATAAGCGGGTTTTAAAATAAGCATGGACCTTCCACGTGTCCCGGTTTGAAAAAGGGGACAGGGTTGGGGTTGAATAGTCAAATCGAGAGATAGGCTAGGTGAGGGTGCCAAGTGTCGTCAAGCAATGCTATTTCAAAAGTAAGTGTTGGGGAAGGTTTCCAAACAAGCACCAGGCCTCCATGTGTCCCCGATCAAATGTATGAACCCACCAAGCAAAAAGGAACTTGACCAAAACATGAGGAAACTAAGCAAGCCACGGAAGAAGCTACGTGTCATCCCGACACAACTTCAAAAGCAAAATACAAAGGAAGCCCTCAGACATGCGCCAACCCTCCACGTGTCCTGGTTTCAAAAAGGGGGTCCATTTTGGTAGCTGGTTCCCGCCATTTTGTATGGACCTAATTCAAATTTCAAATGGGAATATCTTTTGAATCAATGCTTGAAATCTGAAAAATCTAGCACCATTGGAAAGATATCGGCCTCGTCTATGCCATGGAGATCTGAAAATTTAATTTTGGAGAGATTACATGGGGAAAAAATGAAGAAATGTCTTCGTGCCATTAATACATGATCTATTTTCCCCCAAAAACTAGATTGAATTTGATCTGATCCATTGTTTCTTCTCCTTTGAGGAACTCGAACAAGAAATTGATGCATACATGACATATTTGTGGTAGATTTGCAAGAGAAATTGATGATGGTGGTTGAGCTTCGAACTAGTTTCCTCTCTTCGTCTCTTTCTTCCCTTTGTGTTGAATCTATAAAAGAAGGGTCGGGGCTCATTGTAAAAGGTTGGACATTTTTGTTTTGCACCTCCCTTCTTCTTTTGTTCACAGAAGGATTTGTGGAGCTTTTCTAACCTCTCCTTCAGGTTGTAATGTAAGTTTTTCTTCTTAGCTACTTTGCAATATACTTTGTATCGACTTCGAGCAAATATATATATATATATATATATATATATATGTCCTGTGGAAGTTCTCAACCATTTCATGTATTCGTTGTTGTCTCCTCGATCTCTTATTGCATTTTTGGTCATCTGTGCATAGTGTTTGTATTACTTTTCGTGGTCTGTGTTAAATTGTAAAATGAGTGTCTAACATTCCTTTGGTGCATCACCTTGTTAGCTTAGTTTATTTTCTTGCATCTCCTCAACCCTGTCTCCTTGGTAGAATAGAGTAGATTTAGAATAGACCCTCTGCAATATATTTGTATGCACCTGAACAAAGGAATAGGAACCGACCTTAATCCGGAGAGCTCTCTCAACTCACAAGGTCCCACACTTTGAGAGATGCTCCATGTTGTGCAATCACACTGAGAGTCTCAACCCATCTAGTTGCAAGCATTCATGGGTGCTGTGATTCTGCACTAACACCTTCTTAGCCCTTTGGTCTTATTTGCCAACATGTATGGGAGTTTTTTGTGCAGATTTTAGAATCAATAAGCATCGAGAAAAGTTAAAAAAAAAATCAATATTTTCCGATTTACGAATTTGCGAAGTAGTAGAAAAGGATTCAACAAATTAGCATATTGTAGTTTTCTTGCAAAAATCAAATAAATTAAGTTCTTTCTAGCTACCGTGTTGTAGTTTACATCCTACAAGCACTTAGTGATGACAAGTCTATTTAAAACATGTTTTCTATCATGTCACATTGATTTATCTTTTATTGTAAGTTATTTACAGGACATTACAATGCCTTAGTTGATTTTCATCTCATCATTGTTGTTGTTAAAACTAACCTTAGTTATTTTAACAACTTACGCCCATTCTCCTGGATCCGACATAAAGCTCTTAGGTTATGCGCGACGCTAATTTTCTTCCTTGTGAATTTTCTTGGTCAGCAGATCTTCACATGCGCCCTCTGCGTTCTATTTTTTTCTTCCATTACCATTTCCCCCTTCCTTCGCTTTCTTATGTGCACCTTTTACATGCTCACATTTCACTCCTTTGCATTTTTATATCTCCCTTCCATTTTCCATTGCACGAGTTTGTCGTGCATTCACTTCTTCCTTTATAACTACACGCACTCCATCGCATGCACCTGAAGGCTTTTCTTGAATTTTATAATTCCTTGACATCTTCCCACATGCATGTATTTCTTCCTTGAGTCCCGTGCATTCTACACTCGATTCCTCTTACGTATATTCCCTTTCACTTATCTTCTCATATTTTTCTTCGTATGCGATGTTTCTTCATGCACCTCTCCTTTTTTCCTTGCACATTTTCATGCCTTATCAAATTTGCATCCCTTTCCTCCTCTCATTGCACACCCTCTCGCATGTGCTATTGGAATACTACATTACTTCCTTTTGTGCCTCCTACTCTTGACCATCCGCCAAGGATGTGACCTCCATGCACCAATCCTTATGTGTCATGTGTCTAGTTCTAGGGGCTTATCAAATAAAGTGCATGTCACAACATCAAATCAAAAGGCACCAACTATTTCTAAATACTTATGGTAAATTAACACATAAAACATGGTAGAGATGAATAAACAGATAATTAGAGATGCTAATGAAAAATCAAATTATGTCACGTGTCTTTCATATTCCACTTACACTACACAACTTCAAGTCATCATAACTTTCTCCACATATCTCAGAATCATGTGTGCATGGTCTTGTTGGAAAGATGCTGACGTGGGGTACACTTTTGGATTTTTATTATCATATTTTAGTGGTATTTGGTAGGTGTAAATAGGAAAACATAACTCATATTATTAATGCATATTCCCAACTGATTCAACCACCCATATTTCATGAGATTTGGCCTCTTTTCTTCTCCTACAAGTTAGCTAACATGAAGAGGTGGATATCACAACGCTAGAAGAAAATTTGTAGGAATTTAATGCTTTTTATTGGTGGTTAAGATTGAAAATCCAAGTTTCCCTCTCTTTTTCCTCTCTTTCTTCCCCATTATTCTCGTATATTGTTAAATAATACTCATTTGTAAAGGTTGGACCCTCTTAGATTGCAAGAGAAAAATTCAGACTAGTGTTCCTTGACATTTTGAGTTACAAGCCTCAAATCCGCTCACTTCATGTGGATTCTTTCCTCTTTTTATCATTATAATTGGTTGTACATACTTTTGAAGCAATAAAAGTCCGCTTTGTGGCTATTCTATATTCTAGATCACGTTTTGTTGTATTTTCCTCCTTTCCATTACAATATTGGTATTTTGTGCATAATTTATGTCTTATGAAGGGTCTCTTTTTTATTGTGCTCCATGAAAATGAGTATGTGAGTGTTGTTTTGGATTGTGGCATGCATGTATGCCCTTCCTTTCTCCATTTTCCCTCATTTTCTCTCGTTGAGAGTATTCACCCCCTTCTTTCTAGTGTTATCAACTCCTTTGAATAAGGATTTTTTTTTATGAATCTCCTTCTCACCCCGGTCCCTTTGAATCTTAAAGTAGAGTTAGATAGTTTCATTTCCATCCCTAGGAGTAGTTATAACAAGAAAATAAGTAGAGGAATTCGACCTTCTCTGGAGGTTTGTCTCAAGCGCAAAGTCACACAACTTGGAAACAGTCCCATGTTGTCTAAAACCCCCGTGTCATCCTGATTTAGGATGGGTGCAATTTTGGGCTCCAATTTTTTTGGCATGCCCGGTGGGATGATTATAAACATCTTACATTTCAGCATTGGTAAGTTATAGTATATGAATTAGTGGCTTCCAACCTTTAGAAGCTTGTTTCAACACATATAATGACTCCCAATATCCATATATATTGATTTCAAAGAGTCAACACTTTCCTCTTTCATGAGAAGGATTCAAACTAGATAATACGTAAACCTTGGCAAGGCATTTTAATATATGCAGCTGTCTCCAAGAAGAAGAAGAAGTAGAGTTACGTGCAGATCCCTATTTCCTACGCGTAAGGCCCTTTCCACTCCTCCTCTTGGCATAGGTTCCACGTGATCCTCTAGTACATTTAGACCCATCGAGATCCATGGAATAGCAGAGAGATCTTAATTTTATTAATTTTAACGGTGGTAGTCATTTGGCTCTTCCTAGAAAATATGATATACCGGTGGCTACACTCAAGAGTATTACATTTTTCAATGGTGAGAATAAAACTACCCCTGATGATCACATTATGATTTAATATAAATTGAATTAAATCTACTTTTCGAGTAACTACTATAGTGTATGATATACAAGTAATAAAATACATTAAATGGTCAAGGAACAAGAAGGAAATTATATGAAACCCTAAGAAAATGAGTAAGATAGATGAATTAATTGGTTTCCAAGTTATCAGAAGTGTTCTAGACTAAGGAACTGTAGAAATAGAATGATAAGAGTGTTTTCAAGTCTCACTCTGAAGGTTATGTAACACATAAATTTGTAGGACATAGGCACCTACAGGAGGACGGGAGCGCTCAGGTGCTAATGACTGGATATGGGTGCTAGTTTCCACCCAAATGATCAAGTTTTGATATTTTATGTGCATGAGGGGATTCAATATTGATCCCATGTTGTATCTCTTAGATCACTTCAATATGACCAATTTTACTTATAACCGTGAAAACAAATGTCTAGCTACACATACCCACAAACCACATCAAATCCTCAAAATAAAGATGTTGTATGTGGAGTTAGACCGACTCGACGGTTACCCAAAAAGTGAAATTAGTACCGATCACTACACTAAATTTCATAATCCATGCATTTATGTGTGTATGTGTGTGTAATGATGCCTTGGGATACCCTTATGCAAGTTGCACAATGATAGTGGGGTAGATCTAGAACGTAGAAAATGTGTGTTTTAGATGAAATAGAATAATATTACCCTCTTATGCAATGTACTCGAGAAGAATGCAACCCTTGTCCCTTGAGTGAATGTGTTAGATGGTTTCTTTGTAATGCTCTTGTGCCTTTGGATGCAAGCTTAGGTGATAGTATTTAATGCTTAGTGCTTGCCCTTATTTACATGGAATAACTAAGTATTATATGGTTCCCTTATTTGAATTTCATAATTGACAACTGGAAAGCCGACCCAAAAGTGTAAAAGGTGACCAAAAGGTAAAAGAGACCTAAAAGAGTGAGAAAAGGATAAAAAGGTTTAGGAGTTCCCATGAGGGACAAGAGCACCCGGGTGAAACTATCCTAACTAGGCGCTATTGTTTGAGGCCATCGAAGATAAATAAGTTAACTTCCGACATGGATGTAAGATGTATAAGGCCAATAAGAATGAAAAATATAAATTAAAAGGCCCAAAAGGAGTTGTCAACCTCTACTTTTGTTGCTTAGGAATCATGTATTCATTAGTATGCTTTAGGACCTACAAATGTACCCAAATGCATAGATTTTATGTTTATACTTTCTCCCACTTTATGTTGTTGATTGAATACTTGATAGAATAAAGTAAATAGAATATGTGTACCTTGTAATCCTATAGAGAAAAGTGTAGGCGATAAAATGTTTAGTGGATAAGTGAAGGATGAAGTGATTGTAAAGTGAAGCATGAAGACTAGGAAAAGGAAGTGAACTCTAGGGGTGAAGCGTATGCGTAGTAGTATGTTGCTAGAGCTTGTACTTGGTGATGTGATATGCTTCTTGTTTTGTATTAAGAACGAACTTGTAAAAGAATAATGAGAAAGTAGTCAAGGTTACATGTATGAAAAATTAGAGTAATGCATGTATAAGTAAGTAAAGAGTGTAAAACTCGTGTAAAAACAAGTGTGCACTGATATGTAAGAGAGTATGAGATTAAAAATTATCCTACTTTCTTGGAGTTCCCGGATTTAAATTCCAATGGTGAGGTTTTTGGGTGATCTCACACCAAGAGCAATTTTTTGGGTGATCTCACGCTAAGAATGAGTTTTTTGGGCGATCTCACGCCAAGAGAAGAGTGTTGGGGAGAGAGGTCTAGTTTTTCTCCTTCCATAACACTTCTTGAATAAGCATCACTGTAGATGGTATGTCCATGATTTGTTCCGGTGGTTCCTTTTGTTCTCGATTGTTCCAATTGTAACCAATTGATTGTATTCTATAAATGGAGGAAAGTTCCTACTACTAGAGAACTGATTTGAAAGATGTTGTAAATTGTTTTGGAGTGAGATAATAATTATTTTTACCCTAGGACACAAGCACCCAGTGGTTACATAAGCACCTAAAACTACTATCCATGACTGGGAACTAGTTTTTTCTTTATTTTGTGCCCAAGTCTGATTCTCGAGCCACCCAGTAAGTGTGTTTCTATGTTGATAATGTAGTGTATTGTGTTATAATGAAGCTCTAAATTATGTAGGGGTGATTTGTTCACCCAATAGATACACCTTTGTTTGGGGTGCATGTTATGACTAAATGAGAATACAAACCAAAGGAGAAGACCCGAACTCGATATGGATGTCTCGAGTGTGGATACCTTCAGGGGGTAGGGGATGTGTATGGTAGAAACCAAGGCACATCAAAATAAGATAGGCTAGTAGCAAGTGTTAGTGTTAAAAAATCTAGCATGCAAGAGAAGAAAATGTAAAAAGAAACTAGGAAGATAAGATAAATAATGAAAAGAGGGTTTCATACATGGGACCTTGCTCACATTATCACAAGAAAATCAAGGCCAAGGCGGCCATAATAAAAAAAATGATCAAACAAGACATAGGGAATAGCTTTGAAATAATAGCGAATAATAATAGAAATCAATAGTAAGCAAAACGTGTCATATAACATTTATTGTATATAGTCATGTAAGGTAAATGATACACATAAATCCCCTATTAGCATGTTAGAGAGATAAATAATATGTCAAAGTATGTATAAATCAAGGAAAATTAAAGTGATAGTATGAGAAGTATCAAAGAATGTAGCAATAGAACTGTGTAGTGTGTGATAGTAATAAAAGTAGAGCCCCCATAATCCTTGGTGGGAATGGTAAAGAGATGTGTCTAACATCATGCATCATGTATGAATCTATGAAAGGTCTTACATTCACCTTAAGATACCAAGTGAATGTGCTTATGTATATAGAAAAAAGGTAATAACAATTTGTCTAGCATAGAAAAAAAAGTGTAACATGTAAGTAGAATAAGATAACAAGAGTAAATGTAACCAAGATATGTAAATGTTGTGCAGTGTTTGATGGCATGTTGTGGTGTGCATGAATTGAGGGAGGAGGATCCATGTTTACCCCCAACAGATGTGTATGAGATGAGGTTCATTTAGAAATTCTCCCTCAATAGTCAAGAATGAACCATATAAAAAGAGTACGTCATTGGGAAATGAATGTATTGTGTGAGAGTAGATGCTAGAAAATATGTATTGTGAAACACAAAACATGAATTTTATGATTTGAGGTTCATTGATGAATTGTTCCCTCAACATTCAAGTGTGAACCGTAGCACTAGAGTGCATCATCGGGAAATGAGTGTATTGTGTGAGAGTAGATGATAAAAAAATATGTATCATGAAGCACATAGAGTGAAGTGTAGATGATGTGAAATTCATTGATGAAATGTGCCCTCAATAGTGAAGTGTGAACCATAGCATGAGAGTTCATCATCGGGTAATGATGGTACAATGTGTGTACCAAAGAGTGTAGGGGTTATTAGAAAGAGTTGATATTAAGCACAGAGCATGAAGTGTAATAGTAGACACTAGAGACAACTAATAGTGATGAAAGAGTGGGGAGAAAGTGAAATCCCCTAAATGTGTATATATTGGAAAATAAACGTGATCATTATGAGGTAGCAAGCAAGAATAGCCAGAGTATGTATAGTACACTCAAGGATGCATGTTATACATAGAAAGTATTATATTTATCATGAGTAGAAGGATCCATAAGTAAGCATGAGTATCAAAGCATGTATACGAGCATGGATAGATGTAGCAAGGTGTGCACATGGTGTAGATAAGAGAAAGTGCTGCTAGAAATATTGATGTGAATTTCAAAACAAGAGTAATGCATAGATGTCTATGCGAATAATATGGATAGATAACTACTGATTAGAACGTGCTAGTATGAGGGTGGAATTTTATGCCCCCTAAGTTTTTGAGTAGTGGATATTTATGTGATAATATGAGACAGAGCATGCCACAATAAGCAGAGTTAGAAATGTTTCATAATAAAACATATGGTTGTCACATTGGTAGCTAGAAACAAAGTTAGGAACAAGTTTATATTTTGGGTCAACAAGAGGAAGTTTAACGAGGTTAGATATTACAGGTGAATTAGTTAGTCTTGCTTGGTTGGCGGTTGCTTATTTGGAATTGTAAAAATTGTAGAGGACTTGATAGGAGGAGGGTTTGGGGTATGGATTTTAAAAGTTGCTACTTAGTTGGAATTGGTAATGTTGTAGAGGACTTGATAGGAGGAGGGGATGGGGTACAATTTTTTAAGGTGGTATAAATTAGGTTTGATAGGTGGCTCTTGACTAACTAGAGAAAGAAAATTAACAATTATGGCATGATGCTCATTAGACATGGAGGGATCGGATTTGGAAGCCCAAAGGGGATTTAACAATTGAGATGTATCGAATGTTGTGTAGCAAATGAAATAAAACCCTGATGCTCAAGGTGCTTAATTCTTCATTTTAAAGCATAGAAATCATTTTCATGATTTCTATTAAGTATGTGATAATTGCAAAATGGGATACCATTTTATTTTGTAAGATGATAAGGAGGGTAGTAACAGGTAAGTGGCAAGTTGATCAATTAGTGATAAAGGAGCTCAAGAAAATATCATGTTTCTTAGCATTTAGATCAAACTTGAGAGGTGTTGGTAGTAGTAAAACTTGGGTTTCACTTATATGAGCACATGTAGAAGGCATAGGATTAGGATGGGTGTAGAAGAAGAACTATCATGGGCCTAAGAAGCATCCTTAAGGTGTTGGATTTTAGATTCAAGGGATATAATCATAGTTTCGATATCTTGAAATTTATCTTGAAAATTACGGTGTAAAGTTTGAATTGAAGCTAATATGGGTTGGGAATATGTGTTATTAGGACTAATAGATAGATATAGGGTATGATTGAAAATGGAACTTACTTTTGAAGGTGGTGTATCACAAGGGAGGTACATTGTGTGTATAGATTTTGTGAGAGAATCTTTACAAACTGGGTGCTTTTGAAGTAATTTATACAAGGAGATTTAAGGAGCAAGTTAATAGCCATGTTAGAACTAGGGTTTGGGTTTGGAGAAGAAAAAATTGGTAAGATATACAAAATAAAGATCCGTGTTTGATCAAGAGTGGGGTTTCACCAAATGATTTAATATAAATTGAATTAAATCTAATTTTATAGTAACTACTATAGTGTATGATATACAAGTAATAAAATACAATAAATGGACAAGAAACAAGAAAGCAATAATATGAAACATAACAATAAGAGCATATTCAGTCTCACTCGTAAATTATATAAACAAAGAGATGGATGACTTAGTTGGTTTTTGAGTGATCGAACTGATTTAGACTAAGCAACTATTGAAACATAATGATAAGAGCATAGTCAGTCTCACCGTAGGTTATGTAACCCAAAAATTTGTAGGACAAAAGCACCCATGGGAGGACAGAGCACCCGAGTGCTAGTGTCCACCTAGATGCTTAGGTTATGATATTTTTATGCATGAGGATCTTTGTTGTTGATCCTTGTTTTTTGCTTTGGTTTCACTACAATATCACCGATTGTACGTGTAACTTGGAAAACAAATGTCTATCTACACATACCCATAACAAACATCAAATCCTAAAAATAAAGTTGTAGTATGTGAAGTTAGACTGACCCCAATAGTCACCCGAAGAGTGAACTTAGTATTGAGTGTTGCACTACATTTCAAACTCCATATAGCTATGTGAGTGTAAGTGTGTGTAATGGTGCCCTAAGATTCCTTGTGCAAATTGCACAATGATAGCGGGCTAGATCTAGAATGTTGCAAATGTATAGAATGTGTGAGATGAAATAGAATAAAATTCCCCTCCTATGTTGTGTATGAATAAGAATGTATCCCTTATCCCTTGAGTGAATGTGCTAGATGGATGATTTGTAATGTTATTGTGCCTTTGGATGTGATCTTAGGTGACAATAGGTAATACCTAGTGCTTAACCCCTTATTTGAGTGCATTAACTAAGTATATATATGATTCCCTTGTTTCTATTTCTTAATTGACAACTAGAAGGATAATCCAAATGTGTAAAAGGTGACCAAAAGGTTAAAGTGACCTAAAAAAATGAGAAAATCATAAAAGGGCCAGGAGCGCCCATGAGAGACAAGAGCACCTGGGTGCTTCTGTTATAACTGGGCACTATTTTTTGAGGTCATAAAAGATAAATAACTTAAGTTTCAACATGGTTGTAAGATGCATGAGGATAATAAGAATGCAAGAAATAAAGTAAAATCCCCAAAAGGAGTTGTCAACCACTATTTTTCTTTCTTAGGAACCATGTATATATTAGTATGCTTTAGGACCTAGAAATGTACCCAAGTGCACAGATTTTGTGTCTACACATTTAGGAAATTGCAAATGTTTTCTCGGTTTATCTCGTCATAGAGGATGATATATCGCTTAGGATATTATCTTCTTCACTCAAAGGATAATGAATCCAATGGAACATAAGCTTGATACCTACCTTTATTCACAATCGGGATGGTCTTCGTACTAAACTTTGCAATCAGGTTTGAGGAGAAAGTAGACAACATATCCTTGTTAGAAAAAATAATAACCATTAAGAGATCTCTCAATGAGCTCATGGCCGAATTCAATTTCAAATTTTAGAAGAAGTGGGACAAAATTACACTTCTCTTAATACCAACACCTCAAGGTGATTTTATTTATTTCTTAAGATCTTCGAATTACGATACTACTTTCATGATATAATCTATGGGTGCTGCGTAGCTCCCGATGCATATCCTATAGCCATTAGGGAATAAAATTTCTTTATCCAAGTTGTAAAAATATCCCCCAAATTACCTATGCCCTTGTTTCCTAAACTTCCTCAAGCTTCTCATCCTTCCATTTCTCCCACTCCTAAGAAAAGTTCCCAACCTATTGCCTCCGGACCCTACTCTCCCCAAAATAAAAAAGAAGATGAAGAGATGAAATCATTGATTAGAAACATATCTAACAAAGTCATATACTTGGAAAATATTCAGACGCAAGCCTTTAGAAATATCTCTAACCAAGGATTCAATCAAAACCATTAGACCCTCAAAAATAGTATCAAAATATAAGATATGGACAAAATCAACAAAGTGATAGATGGTAGGGTTACAATGCACATCTCCCTCTTCAAAGAACTTCTCTTGTGTAACCCATTCCAGTGCCCATTTCTAGCAAAACATTGGTTCCAATGCATAATAACATGATTCAAGAATTAGAGTGGTGTTTTGCTTACAAAATTTCACACTGTTAAGATAATTACCTAAATTCCTTACACACATAATACTTCATGATACAAAGTGCTTCAAATTTTGAGCCATCCATGTGCACATGAAAACATAATAATGAAGAAGTTCCATAAGTCATTCCTAAGACTAATATAATATTCTTTGGTTTTGATTAATTTTGCATAATGAAAAAGCCATGAACAATGCAAATAGACACTGTGCATGTTGCTGATAACATGAGGTCAAAGAAACGAGGATTCAAACCCATTGTGAAGCCTTCTACTTATGCCTCACGATTGATCCTCAAACGTGAAAGGATGTAGGCCTAGCCAAATGTTCTAATGTGCATGATTCCATGTGTGAGGTTTTGTGTATAGTCCCAAGTGAATTTGTGTGCCCTCATCCTTTAGAAGGTCAAGAATCTGCATAGCCTAGAACCTCCACCTCAATGCCCGAACAAACAAGAATTGATGATGAACCATATTTGTACAAGTCCATGGGAATTTCTTTCAACATTGTTGATCAAATGAAGAAGAAAAATGTTAATGTGACAATGTGGGATGCCCCAAACATTCCATCTCAACATGATCCCCTGCATGAAGCCCTTACACAACTCCCATGCACTAATCCAATTATTCAAAGAACTCAAGCTACCGTCACCTTATGTCAAGATGAGGAGAAGAAAGTAAGCAAAATTATTAAAACCCCACCCTTCTATATGTCCTTGATATTATGCAAACATCTTATTCATAATTATATGATTAAATGAGGGACTAGTACTTCGCCATGTCTAAGAAAATTATTGATGTTCTACGCTTAAGTACAACCCCTGTTTCTAAAGAAGTCCTACAACTTGATGGATCAACTGTTAACATCCTAGGATTCATCAAGGATATTGATTTAACCCTTCACACTTGTCCAAGTCTAACGATAACTCAATATATGTCAGTCATTGACTTTACTCCTTTGTTTTCCATTTTTCTATTAATAGATTTAACGCCAATGTGGGTGGTTACTTGTCTTCTAATTGGTCTCATATGCTTCTAAGAACAAGGTATGGGACCAGGTTTACCATATAAATTGATCTTGTATTTAACTATCATGTTGAGTCATATGACTCCTCTCCGCTCTAATAAAATTATCTCATCCAAGAGGAAAAAGAACAAGAGTTAGTTTCAATTGAGCAGTGAATCCCTCCTTCCATCCTTGATCTCTTATTAGATGAACATGCTAAGGAAATTTATGGATTTGATCCATATGAAAAATTTGTTGAAACTTTTCTTGGTACATACTGCATTCTTGAAGAAGAGGCCACTTTTCCTACCCCACTCAAGAAAGGAAATGATGATACTTATTGACTATGGAATATGTTCTTTAATGGCTCTAGAAGTAGAAATGCCATGGGAATACATGTTTTTATCATTTATCCTAAGGATGATAATTTATTCTTTGTGCACAGTTACATTTTACATGCTTTGTAAAAAATGTAGCAAAATATGAAGTGTTGGTGTATGGTCTTCTCATTGCTGAGAAAAGGAAGATCAAGACATTGCAGATATTTGTGGACACTTAATTAGTCATTCATCAAGTCATAAATAAGTGTACAACAAAGAATAGTATTTTGAAAGATTACAAAGATAGAGTTTGGGAATTATTGAAGAACTTTGATAATCTTAATCTGTAGATGGTGCCAGGGAAACTGAACAAAGAAATAAATTAGATGATAGCCCTTTGTTCACAATTCTCACCAGTTGAGGATCTTGTCCAAGGAAATGTGCAACACATCAAGATGGTGGTCAAGCCATCCATTCTAGATAATGAAACTAGATGGAAAGTGTTTGATAGTGATGCGTAGATCATGCAATTCATCTAGAATAAAGTTGAGTTTTCCTCAAACATGCAATCCGACTTAAATCAAAACTATTGTGATCACATGATTCAAATAAGTACAACAAAACTACCTAATGTATTGATCACCTTAGAGAATTTTTTTAGTATTGATGATGAGTTTAAGGGAGAGGAAAAGAAAATGAAGGAAACAAAAGAAGACTGTCATATATAGTCACTATTGTGTGTGGCAAGAGGGTTGTTACTTGGTAAGCGGTGCACGCAAGAAGAAAAAGAGGCCCTCATATCATTATGTCAAAATTTTAGTGATATATTCTCATGGGACTATGAAGACCTGAAAGGATTTGATCCAAGTGTTGCTCAACACTCTATTAAACTTGATCTTAACATTAAGCCCATTTAAATAAATCAAAGGCATGTCAATCCTAAGATACAACCCATCATGATGGAGGAGTTATCTATTGGCGAGGAAATTTTTGGGTGGAAAAATTTGTGAATTCCTTTCCAACACTCGGGAATATAAGTCCCTCTACTTAACCAGTGTAGTTGTCGTGTATGCATGTGTGAGAAAGCATGGATTTCTTTGGTGGCCTTTTGGTCAAGGATCCAACAAGGGTACTCCATTGACCCTGCGGAAAATGCTTGCAATTATCTGCAAAGGGGGGAATTTTCTATGAAGGTGGGAAAGGGAGTGAGAAAAGAGGTAAGAGAACTAATGTTGTAGGTAGAAAATCAGATTCCTGCACACACTAGTTAGAAATTTCAACACATGCATTCATGAGAAGAAACAACTCTACAAATAGAAACAAGACGAGATAAGATTGCGAACTCAAAGTTTCTAAAATATCCTCATCAAAGAGGCTACAAAATCCTTCTTCTTGTATTGATGCTTAAAAAAAGTTGTACATAATGAGGGAATGGAAGAAATTTGAGAATGGAGGAAATTAGAAGAAAATGGCTATCTCCTTTGCTTTCTCTAAGTACAATGCACTCCTGAGTTTACAAGATCAATTTCCAACCCTTTACAATGGTGTGAAGAAGCCATTAAAATATCTTGTAAGAAACAACTACCACTTCTTATTTGCTAGCAAGAAACAGTTTATAATATTTTCAATCATTTGCGTCTGTTCAGATTCTTGATTCGCAAAGAAACGCCAATGGTGGAAAAACCAGAATTTTCATAATGCAGTCGTTACACTCATTTTGTAACTTTGAATTTGAACCGTTCATCTTGCCTTTGAAACTTTAAACCAGATTCATCCACGTGGGAGAAATTTATTGGAGCGGGCGTGGAGGATTCCTTTTACATTTTGTGACTTTATAGAGATTTGGCATTTTGGAACATTTTGGTCTGCTCACCCACTTTTGATATGGTCTTGACACGTGGCCTCACTTGAGTGGAGACAAATTCATGGGCCACTTTTATAATTTTACCTTTTTCAATGTGGGCTCAAAAACAAAAATTGCTCCGCTGGCCGCCCACCTACTTTGACCTTTGATGTGGGCTTAATATTTGACTTTTTCCTTGGCATGGGTGGGGCAGGGGTCACTTTTTAACTTTAAGCCCCTTTAATGAAAACAAGGCTCAAATTCTCAAATCCCTCCACCGACCTGCTTTGACTTCTCAACAGGGGGCTCAAGATTTGAATTTTTCCCTCATAGCATGATCGTAATGTGGGTCACTTTATGAATTTTAGCCTTTCTACAAAAGGCTCAAAACCTCAAAGTTCTCGACCGACCCGCTTTGAATTTCTAACGGCGGGCTCAAGATTTGACTTTTTCATTTGTGTTTGGTGGGGTTGCGGGTCACTTTTTAACTTTAAACCCCTTTAATGAAAAAGGCTCAAATTCTCAAATCTCCTTGACGATTTGCCTCCCCGCTTTGACTCTTTTGATGCAGGCTCAACATTTGAATTTTTCCCTCATACCATGATTGGGGCTGCGGGTCACTTTATGACTTTTAGCCCTTTTTACATAAAGGCTCAAAAAAAAAAATTCTCCGCCAACTCGCCTCCAATTAGATATGTCCACGTATTCGTGGATAATGGGGCCAAATTTGATGGGGAAGAAAACACTTGTCATTCACGACCATGGAAAAATGCAAAGAAGAAGAAAACTCCACCATTTCGTGCCTAATTTTCAAATTTCTTTCATGAACCAAGGGATTGAAAACAATACAAGGTTATACGATCCATGGCCATGGAAAGATTTAAAATTTCATTCAAATGATGACAACAATAAAATTTTCACGCGTCCAGGCAGGAAAATGGAAAATTTATCAAAATGTGCAGACTGGAGAGTTTAAACAACTTCAATGCATGAATTTCTCTATCTTTTCGGACTTCCATATTTACATGAAAAACTCGGAGGGTGTGAGCTCAAAATTTTAAAACTTGAATTAAAAAATGAGGGGGGGATTTTGAGGGTGATAATATTTGGATTTAGCTTGGGGACATGACATGGACTGAGCATAGTGAAGACATGACATGGGAATCCAGAATCTCAATCTCTAGACCCTGTAATTTGTTGACCAATGTCTTATCCATTGGGCCTTGCAGAGTCATGTATAAATTTGAGAAATAAATATCAGAAGAAGGAAACACATAAGCACACAATGGGAAGGAAACACATGACACGCAATGAAGGGGAGGAAAAACCACAAAACAGAAGGGAAACACACCTATGGTACAAGGCGGAATGACCCACTTTCACTGGTGATACAATTTCAAGTATTTCCCACTCTGAGGAAATTCAAACAGAGTTCCATCTAAATATGAGAGAAGAAAAGTGTTCTCGCCACAAGCTTCATGAATCTGGAATGGACCAAGCCATAATGAATCGAACTTTCAATGGCCTCCTTTTGGTTCTCTTCTCTTGTCCCATAGTTGAATGAAGTTTTCAACTTTGAATTCTCTTGCCTTGGCCTTCTTATCAAAAATATTCTTTAATTTCAATTGGTGCTCCCTAATGCGATCCACTACTTGGAGTCTATTTTCTTCTATCTTTTCAAGAAAGAGGATCCTCTTATTAATGGAATCCTTGTACTGACCATCTTCTATTTCCTGTAGCAACTTGAGAGCTAACATCTCGATCATGAGAGGAATTTCTACTTTGAATCCATATAGCATTTGGAATGGTGACATACCTATTTCCTTCTTAGGAGTGATCCTATCTGCCCACAATGCGTCATACAACCTTTTGTGCCAATTCCTTTGATTCTCGTTTACAAGCTTGTGGACAATGGTCACAATGTTCTTGTTGCTTGATTCGGCTTATCCATTTCCTTGTGGATAGTAGTCAGAAGAGTGAGATAGGGAGATTCCGTAGCTATAGAAAAACTTAGTTATCTCTCTTGAAGATAAATAGGTAGCATTATCTACTACAATATTTTGTGGCACTCCGAAATGGACTATGATATTCTCCTTGATGAAGTTGCATATTGTTTCAGTGTTGGCTTGTTTGGTCGGAATGGATTCCACCCATTTGGTGAAGTAGTCTATTTCGTGAGTACATAGGTGTGCCCTACACTTGAGTGAGGGTTTAGAACACCAATGAATTCCATCCCCCACTGTTGAAATGGTTCTTCAATAACCACAAGCCTGAGTGGTAATGCAACAAGTTGTGGTCTTCCAACGAACTGTTGGCATGCTTTGCATTTAGAAACCCAATCTTGAGTGTCTGCAAAGATGGTGGGCCAATATAACATTCCTTGGAGGATCTTGTGTGTAGTGGCCATCGCTGAAAAATATCCACCATATTCTTGGTCATGGTATGCTTTAAGAAATTTTTCTTGTTTCTCTTTATCTACGCATCTCGAGGAAACAACCATCTAGGCCTCTTTTATAAAGCGCATGTTTCAGATTACAAATTTAATTTCCTTCATCTTGAGTGTTATCCTTTTCTTGTAATCAAGATGGGGAGGGAATTATCCATAAGTGAGGTAATAGGAAACATCAGCATACCACTCATCAGTAGTGGTGACAAAGAGAACCTATGGGTTGTCTTACAACAAGTTTAAAAGCAAAGTTTTCTTCACCATGTTGAACTTTGAGTGTTTCATCTTCAGAAATTAGCTTACACAAGCCATTTCCCCTTAGTAGATTGGAGGGTCAAATCTCCAAGTCATATTCTTGAGTCTTTGCAATCCAATTTCCTCTTTTAGCTCTGGGATCATGTTGTGTCAAGATGGACTTGATTGCACTGTCAGGGAAAATCACCACCGTATGGGAATTGAGGATGTAAAACCTGAAGTTTTTTATAGCCTTGACCATTGCATAGGCATGATTCTCCAATTGGTTGTATTTTATCTCATGCTTTTTCAAAGGAAAACTCATGAAAGCAATATGTGCTTCCATGCCTTCATCATTTTTCTGAACGAGAACAGAGAGAGTGTATGTTCTGATGCATAAAAATATATGATGAATTATTTTTAAAATATAGAGATACAAGAATAAAATCCTTGGAAATGGATTTCCTTATCTCTTCGAAAGCTTCCTTCCCTTCATTTTTCCATTTAAAGTTTTCTTATGGTTTCATCAGGTAGTGATGTGCTTTGTCAACTCAAAGAACTTAGGCACACAACAACGAAGAAAGTTCACCTTTCCAAAGAATAAATGAACTCCTTTCTTGCTTGTGGGTAGGGCTAATTCTTGAATGGACCTAATCCTCTCAGGATCAATGTTTGCTCCGTGTTTTTCACAATTTTCCCCAATAAATTGCCTTCTCGTGACTCCAAAATTCGCTTTTTGGATTTAGTGATATGCCATGTTTCCTACACCTCGCAAGTACCCATTCCAAGTGATAGATATAATCTCCCTCTTCTTTGAAACTAATGTGAGATCATCAAGATATATGAAAATAAAATGCTTCAGATCTTTGAAGGCCAAATCCATCACCCTTTGAAATGTAGCTCCTGCATTGATTAGGCCAAAAGGCATTCTATTGTAGGAAAAAGTGCCCCAAGGTGTTGTAAAGGTTGTCTTGGTGTGGTCCTCCTCTGCCACTTTGATTTGATTATATCCTGAGAATCCATCAAGTAATGAAAGAATTTTAAACCCAGTGACTGCTACAGGATATGGTCCATGATAGGAAGAGGATAATTTTCCTTTAGTGATGCCTGTTCAGGTTGCGAAAATCTACACATATCCTTATTTCACCATTCTTCTTCCACACTGGCACAATGTTAGCCACCCACGTTGAATGGTGGATGGGAAATATGATCCTTACATTAAACATATTTGTTACCTCCTCCTTGATGGTATCAAAATATTTGGGTTGTATGGCCTTTGTTTCTTCCTGAAGGGCTTAACACCCTACTTCAAAGGAATTGAGTGATGCATTTCCTTTGGCTGGAAGGATTTGAGTTCATCATAAGAGTAGGCCAAGACATCTGATTATTTCTTGAGTAATGCAAAAACCTTCTTTTTCTTCAGAGAGAAACATTTTCCAATATTGACCATCCTTGGCTCCTCCAGGGTACCAATGTTTTCTTTATCAAAATCAGCTAGGCAATCGAGAAGATTGCTTTTCTTTCTCTTGAATGAATCTATCATGTTTGTCAAAGAGGTCTTCTAAAGAGACTAGGCCTTTGGGAATTTTGTTCCCTTTCAATTTGATTATTCCCTCATCATCAATCCCTTCAATTCCTTCTTTCTCTTCTTTAGGGACTACTTCTCGGTGTGGATTTTCACCTCCTTCGAAGAAGAGATTATTGAAATTATCCCTTTTCTCTAAAAAGGCTAGAATTTGGTTATCATCATTGAAGACTTGCCAATGATTTGCATTATTTGGTACACTAGGCCTGAATACCATTTCAATGGTCACTTTTTCTTTACCAAAAGAAGGATGAGGTGTCACTAGGGAAGTTGACACTGCAAGAGAATTAGCCTTTTCATTTTGTTCCCTTAGAATAGCTTCAATGGAAAATGCATCAAAAGATTCAATGTAGTCCCACACTCTATTTCTGTAATGCCGAGTCTTGGATTCTTCACCTAATATTATTGGTGGACCTAATTTACTACAACCTCTACATCACCTTGGCATCTCAGTTTCTTGATTCCCATGTCCTCTTTGCTGCACTCATGCCTAAGAGTAGTGCTTCATACTCTACAATGTTATTTTTATTATCAAATTGCAGCTTGTAGGAAAATGGGTACAACTCATTGGAAGGAGAGTACAATACTACACCAGCTCCCAAGCCCACATTGGAATGACTACCATCAAATTCCATTGTCCAAATTTTATCTTCCTCTTCCTCCATGAGAAGTGGCAAGTTCTCCTCTTTTCTTGATGTGAGGAAGTAGTTTCCTAGCCCATAATATTGAAAGAGAATGTTTGCTTTCGGATCATCAGACTTTCATACTATGAAATTCATCTTTCTTATTGGTAGAAACTTCTTCATCTCGCCTTTTATTGGGATAGTTGTAGATGACCAATCCATTTTTATCTCTCCACCCAAGTCTCTGTAGAAAATCCTACTCAACAACATACCAAAGGATGTTGGGATGTTTACTACCACTATGGTTAGGAGCACCTTATTGTCTTGAAAATCAGCTAGTGCTACATGTGCATCTTTGATTCTTCCTACCGATGGCACTTTTTTGGATTCCATTGAGTAGAGGGTGCCATTTAACCAGGTCAAGGTGAGGCCTAGAGAATTTGCAACTTTGTCTAACATCACATAGTCTGAGGCTCCAGAATCTATGATATAATTATTTAGCTGGAATCCTTTAATGAGTCATAGTTAAAAAGGTTCAACTCTATTAGTTTTGGAGGCACTGAGGGCTATAATGTTTTGGGAAGGTGGTGTGGATGGTGTGGGAAGTAAGCCTTTAGAATTAGGACTCAAGGATATAGGTTTACCACCACAAACTGTATTAATGACCCTATCAAACTGGGCAAGGTGTGTTTGTAGGTATTCTATTTCTGAGAGCTAGACTTTGGTTTTGCTTGCATGTTCCACAAATTCAAATGGGGTTATGGTGAGTGAGGAAGAGGTTTTGGAAATGGAGGAATATTTACATAGAAGATCTTTTGCTACTTTGGGTGTTGAGTTCTCTTTTAGGTGTAGCAATCAGCTTGGAAGGGTTGAGGGTGTAGCTTTTGATTGAACCTTAGATGTTTTTGCAGAACAACATTTAAAGGAGAATTTTTCTTAGCAAATTTTGAGTCGAGAAAAATTATATGACTTACTTGGCATAGTAACATGATCCATGATAACCAATGAGTCTATTTTTTCTTTGGCCAACTCCATAGAATGTGGTAATGGTGATCCTCTGCTGATGATTTTATTTTGTGTGACCTCTGGAGGAGAATCTTCTTTATTCTTATTATCCTTTACATGACCATTGAGGATGAAGAACCTTTCTGGATCTTGCACAAGTGAAAAAACACATCGAAAACTTGGAGCTTCTTCATCATCCTCATCTTCATCATCAATGTACTCAATTAGGCCATTGTGCATATCAACTTCCTTGACCTCAAGATATTTTTCATTTTCTTCCATATTTTCTTCTTCATTTTCATCAATTTCTGCTTCCTCCTCCAGCTCTTTGGTGTCATATATGGCATTGACTGGTGGTGCTTCAAGAGAAAAGCGACGCGGAGGTAGAGAAATCCTTGGACTATATAAATGGTTTGGTTTCCTTGAAACATTCCGCATTGTGATCTGAGATAGCCACTTCTTCAAGGCAACCAAGTCATTTGCAATTTTTATAACATCGGATTTGTGGTGACAGAATTTGAATTCGACCCTTTTATTTTCCATTGGGAGATTTCACCTTTTCGGAAAAGATTAGATCATCATCAGTTTCTATTTCATGGTCTCGAGCTTCCCTCAATTTTCTTGGTTTGGTTCTTCTAAGAAAGAAATCTACTTCGATGGCAAGGCGTTGATGAATAACCTCTTCAAATTATTTTTCGAAGGCAACACATCTTCAGTGATTCTTCTTATCACTCTATTATATCTTGCTACAAAGTCTCTCATTGACTCGGAGGTTTCTGTTTTCATTTGTACCAATCAGACCAAGAGATCCTGACAATATTATATGGTCTTGAACCTGTGTTTGAATGCACTTCTTATATCCTCCCAATAGGTGATGAACCTCGGTGGTAGCATGTAGAACCATTCGAAGATTTCTCTTGAAATGACTCCACAAAGAGTGGGACTAACACATCTACATCCTTGACACCCAACACACCAAAAGTAGTGATAAATGCTACTACATGCTCTTTAGGGAGTTGAGAACCATCCCCTCTGAATTTTTGGAAGTTTTTTCTTGAGCCTCTTAGTAGCTCATGGAGTGGTTGAGCAAGAGCCAGTGGACCGGTGTTTCCTCCCCATGGTACATTAGGCCTACGAGCCTCATGATCATGTTCACGTTCATGATCATGATCATGATCCCCTATTCTATTTCTATTTCTAGCTTCCAACCTTACTAAGATTTTGGTTCCTGTTGTTACTCTTTTGTCTAGCTCGGCTTGAAGTATCTTGATTTCTTAAAGTTGAGCTCTTATTTCTTCATCGCTCTCGCCTCTCTTTCTCTAGCTTCTTCTTTTGTCTTCATGTCAGTGAAGTCTACAAGGTTCTCATTGATGTATGAAAATTCACCATCCAAAGGATTGTAACACTTAGGTTCCCAACATGACTAGTTGCTTGAAAAGGAAGCCTCTGGATTCCGAGTGGCTCTTGTCTCCTTTGAAGTTCCTCAAAAATGGGATCATTTTGTCCTCCTTATCTTTATTTTTGGGTGAATCTTCTATCCGCTAGCTTGAAAATCTATTCTCTTCTTTGCGGTGTTGGAATTTGTCTTTGCCTCTCCAATTCTATAACGCGTTCTTCTTCAAGGTCCAAAATTCTCGTGGTAATGAAGTAGTGATGGAACTTTGTCTATTATGCCAGATAGCTTCCCTCAAATATGAATCAATGTCTTCTTGGATATGGAAGAGAACTCTGGGTCTTTTAACAATAGGATTTTCCAAAATATCCATGATTTGAATCCATATGGCTCATATAGCCATTCAAATTCCAGAAAATTTTCTCTTTTTGAATTTTGAATTTTGAATTTTCTGACCTTGCGGTCACATTTAGGTGCAAATGCTGCTAAATTTGCCCCACTGTGGCAACAAAAAATCATGTTAGGAGGAAATTTTTCGGGTGGAAAAATTTGTGAATTCCTTTCCAATGCTCTAGGAATCTAAGTCCCTCTACTTAACCAAAGGTAACTGCCCATGTATGCATGCAGAAAGTGTGGATTTCTTTGATGGCCTTTCGATTGGGGATCTAATAGGGCACTCCATCGACCACCAAGGAAAATTCTTGTAGTTATCTGCAAGGGGGGAATTTTCTATGAAGGTGGGAAAGGGAGTGAGAAAAGAGGTAGGAGAACTAATGTTGTAGGTAGAAAATCAGATTCCTGCACGCACTAGTTAGAAATTTCAACACATGCATTCATGAGAAGAAACAACTCTGCAAATGGCAACAAGACGAGATAAGATTGTGAACTCAAAGTTTCTAAAATCTCCTCATCAAAGAGGCTACAAAATCCTTCTTCTTGTATTGATGCTTAAACAAAAGTTGTACATAATGAGGGAATGGAAGAAATTTGAGAATGGAGGAAATTAGAAGAAAATGGCTATCTCCTTTTCTTTCTCTAAGTACAATGCACTCGTGAGTTTACAAGATCAATTGCCAACCATTTATAATGGCATGAAGAAGCCATTAAATATCTTGCAAGAAACAATTACCACTTCTTCTTTTTAGCAAGAAACAATTTACAATATTTTCAATCATTCGCATTCATTTAGATTCTTGATTCACAAAAAAATGCCAATGGCGGAAAAACCATACTTTTCATAATGCAGCTATTACACTCATTTTGTAACTTTGAATTTGAACCATTCATCTTTCCTTTGAAACTTTAAACTAGATTAGTCCAAGTGGTAGAAATTTATTGGAGCGGAAGTGGAGGATTCCTTTTGCATTTTGTGACTTTATAGAGATTTGGCATTTTGGAAAATTTTGGCCCGCTCACCCACTTTTGATATGGTCTTAACACGTGGCCTCACTTGAGTGGAGACAGAGTCGTAGGCCACTTTTATAATTTTACCTTTTTCAATGCGGGCTCAAAAACACAAATTGCTCCACCGCCCACCCACCTACTTTGACCTTCGATGCGGGCTTAATATTTGACTTTTTCCCTTGGCGTGGGCGGGCTACAGATCACTTTTTAACTTTAAGCCCCTTTATTGAAAACGAGGCTCAAATTCTCAAATCCCTCCGTTGACCCACTTCCTCGCTTTGAATTTCCAACGATAGGCTCAAGATTTGACTTTTTCCCTCATAGCATGATTGGGGCTGGGTCACTTTATGACTTTTAGCCCTTTTTACAAAAAGGCTCAAAACCTCAAAGTTCTCTGCCGACCCACTTCCCCACTTTGACTTTCCAATGGTGGGCTCAAGATTTGACTTTTTCCTTTGTGTTTGGCAGGGCTACAAGTCACTTTTTAACTTTAAACCCCTTTAATGAAAAAGGCTCAAATTCTCAAATCTCCCGACGATCCACCTCCCCACTTTAACTCTTTTGATGTAGGGTCAACATTTGAATTTTCCCTCATAACATGATCGGATCAGGGGTGACTTTATGACTTTTATCCCATTTTACATAAAGGATCAAAAACACAAATTGCTCCACTAAGCCTACCTCCAATTAGATATGTCCACATACCCATGGATAATGGGGCCAAAATTTGATGGGGAAGAAAATTCCCATCATTCATGACTATGGAAAAATGTAAAGAAGAAGAAAACTCCACCATTTCACGCCCGATTTTCAAATTTCTTTCACAAACCAAGGGATTGAAAACAATACAAGGTTTGACGATCCATGGCCATAAAAATATTGAAAATTTCATTCAAATGAGGACAACAATAAAATTTTCACGCTTCTAGACAGGAAAATGGAAAATTTATCAAAACGTGCAGACTGGAGAGTTTAAACAACTTCAAAGCATGAATTTATCTATCTTTTCGGACTTCCAACTTTACTTGAACACCTCTGGAAGGCGTGAGCTCAAAATTTTTGAATTTGAATTAAAAAATGAGGGGGATTTTGAGGGCGACAACATTATCCAAACTCATTGAGGAAAAATATACTTTTCCTATCAAGTAATCTACATGGGTAGAAAATATTGTTCTTGTAAGAAATAAGAATGGTGAAATCAAAATTTTTGTTGATTTCATAGACTTGAATAAGGGATCCTTAAAGGATCATTATCCTTTTCCTTCTATCAAGTAGATTTTTCACATACTTGGATGGTGTGAAAAGGTTTTCCATGCTATATGGCTACTCGTGTTTCAATCAAATCATGGTCAAGGAAGAGGATCAATTCAATACTATATTTGCAAATCGAATGGGGAACATATGCCTATCAAAGAAAGCCTTTTTGTTTTTCAAATGCAGGGGCTAGTTTTTCGAGAGAGAAATGAAAATTTTCTTCAAATTATACATCAATGAGTTCATCCTACTTTACTTGGATGACACAATTATCTTCTCAAAGAAGAATGCACGATCACACAATGCATCTAGATAAAACCTTTGAGAAGTGTAACTTTTATGTTGTACAAGGAAATTTTTTGAGCATGTTGTCCGAAAGGATGGTATTTCCATTAATCCTGAAATAATCTCACTCATCCTTCTACTCTCTTTTCCAAAACACAAAAATACACAGCAATAATTCCTTGCAAGATTAACTTTGTTAAGAGATTCATTCCTAACTTTACAATATTGATTATGCCTATCACCCTCATACTCAAGAAAGAATCGGTCTTCAAGTGGATAGTAGATGGAAAATAAAAATTTACCAAAATCAAAAATAAATTTCTTGCACCTTAAAACTTATCAATATACGATATTTAAAGGATTTCATCTTTTATGTATATGGAGTTGATACTAGTGTTTTTGTTGTCTTAACTCAAGAAAATGACCAAGGATTGGAACAAATAGTAGATTTATTCACCCGGACACTAAAGGATTATAAATTGAAATTAAGTCACATGGAGAAATATGTCTTTTCCATCATTCGTGCATTGAATACATTCAAGAGCATGCTCATGAAAAATCATGTCAAAGTTCTAGTCTCACACCCCGGTATGAGAGACTTCATCATGGGAGAAGAAATCAGTGAGAAAAGAGCTAGATGGGTGACCAAAATCATGGAATATGATGTGACTATCAAAGCCACTAAGTTGGCTACAGTTGTATGTTCTCGCATGCAAATTTATTTAGATGTGCAAAATAAATAAGAGACTTCTTTGTTTATGGATGAGGATCCTCCACACGCTAAGGTTGAGCAAGATGAGAATCCTAGTGCATGTAGCTAGATGAATGACATGAAAATATTGATTTTTTTATGCATACCCTCCTTGTCTAAATAAAGAAAAGAGAATATATTTGAGGCTATGATCCATTCCCTATGCACTCATTGGTGGACTTATCTTCAAGAGAAACATTGATGGTGTGTTGTTGAGATGCTTTAACAAAGAACAATTCAACACGTTGTTGGAAGAATTTCATAATGGATTCTCTAGTGGACACTTCTTTGCCAAAGAAACAATGATGAAGATCATAAAGGAAATATAGTTTTGGTCTGCCTTGTTTTCTTATGCACACAAGTGTGCCCAAAAATAAAAATATGTGCTTTCTTTATAGGTAAGAAGAAGTTGAAAGCACTTCCCCTCCATCCAATCCAAGAGAATCAAAATTTACTGAAACGAGGTCTTGACTTTATCTCGCATGATTAACCCACCTTCAAGCATGTTCCATAAGTAGGTCTTGACATCAACAGATGCAAAGAATTTTTGGTGCTTAAGGAAACAATCTGATTCATACACACTTGACTTTATCGAGGGTATTGTGACAAGTTTTGACATTTCTCAAAACATTATCTCGATAATGAAAAATCCTTCCTTCGAACTAAAATTTCTGATTCGTCTCTTAGCCTTGGAATAGATTTGAATACTTCTTCCAACTACTACCCTTAGGGTAATGTCTTGGTAGAATCTATTAACAAGAACCTAATTAGAATCATTAAATGGATAATGGATATCAATAAAATGAAATGGCACATAAAGGTTTTTTACACGCTCTAGGAAGATAGAATCACGAATAAGAAGGCAATTAGTAGGTCTCACCCTTCAAACTTTGTTATGGAAAGGATGCTATACTTCCTCTATCACTTGAATTACCTTCATTAGAGCTATTCCAAAACTTAGAATTTGAGGGTGCAGTCAAAGGAAATAAGAATGGAAGATTCAAATGAACTTGAAGAACTAAGGAAATTTTCCATAATCAAATTAGAACAAGATCGAAGTAAACGAAATGGTGGTTTGCCAAGAAGGCAAGAGCTTATGCTATCAAAGTAGGTGATCTAGTCATAAAATGGGATTTTGAAAAAGCTAAACACTTCCATTAAGTTCCTTTGCATCATGAACATATTAGAGTAGTTTCTATTCCTCCAAATGCACACTTGCACACACTATTTTTCTAGTAATGTAGGTTTGATTTCTATTGCATGCTCTTGCACACAATATTTTGTTATTTTGGAATGTTAGTTCACTTTTTAGAAGAGGCATTATCCACTAGTGTTTAATGCAGAGTTCAGAAATGCGCTTAAGTGAATCCTGGGAGATTTATTCATATCAAAGATCATAATTTCACGTTATCGAAGGTTGACTCCACGCTTAATGGATGCTTTAAGGCCATTGATCTTTTTCATCTAGAAGGAAAATGTCCCCAAAAATTGTCAAACTATTTCCCATAGTAACCCCTGGTTATTTTGTTAACTTACAGCCCCATTCGCTCTAACATCAAGATCTCAGGGTTGCGAGCACTGCTAGTTTTCTTCCTTGGCACATTTTCTCGCTTACATTTCTTTATACGTGCCATTTAACTATCTTCCTATGCTTCTATTTCCCATTTCCCCTTCCTTCACTTTCTTTTATGCACCTTTCGTGCATTCCCATTTCCCTCCCTTGTATTCTAATATCTCCCTTCCATTTTCCCTTACACACATATTTTGCGCATTCATTTCTTCCTTAGTAGCTACACGGACTCCATCGCACACATCTGAATACTTCTCTTACATTTAATAAGTCCATGGAATCCTCCCACATGCATGAATTTATTCCTTGAGTCATGCACTTCCCACACTCACTTCCTCTTGTGTATCTTCCTTGTGCATATCTTCTTGTGTTTCCCTTCTTGCATCGTTTCTTCACATTCCTCTCTATTTTCATTGCACATTTGCACACCTTATCAAATTTACATCCCTTTCCTCATAACATAGTGCACCCTCTCATGCACTATGGTGTAATCCTACATTCTCTCCATTCTCACCTCTTACTCTCTTGCATGCGCCAATCCTAAAACCTTTATGCATTAATCCTTGTGTGCCACATGTCCACTTGTAGGGACCTATAAGATAAAGTGAACATCACTATAAAAAATCAAAAGGCACCAGTTATGGCTGAATCCTTATGGATAATAAATAAGTAACACATCGTAGAGACAAAAATAGACAATTAGAGACACTAATGACCAATCAAATCGCGTCACGTTGTCTTGCATGTTCCTCTTACACTCTAGAAATTAAAATCACCATAACTTCCTCCACATATCTCGAATCATGTGTGCCTCGGTATTGTTGGAAATATGTTGATGTGGCCTACACTTTGGGATTTTTAGAATCAAATTTTAATGGAATTTGGTAGGTATAAATAGGGAAACACAACTCAAATCATTTATGCATACTCCCAAATCAACTCAACCACCCAAATTTCATGATATTTGGCCTCTTTTATTCACCTAAAAGTTATCTAACATGAAGAGGTAGATATGACAATACTACAGACGGATTTGTAGGCATTTAATGCATGTTTTCAGTCCTTAAGATTGAAAATTCGTGTTTCCCTCTCTTTCTTCCGCCATTCTTCTATATATTGTTGAATAATGCTCATTTGTAAAGGTTGGACCCTCTTCTATTGTAAAAGCATTATTCGAGTATTTTTCCTTTGCATTTTGAATTGTATACCTCAAACCTAGCTCACTAAATGTTAATTCTTTCCTCTTTCTATCATTGTAATCGGTTGTGAATACTTTGGAAGCAATAAAAGTCTATTTTTTGGTTATTCTCTACCCTAGCTCATGTTTTTTTACATCTGCTTTCATTTCCATTGCAATATTGGTATGTTGTGTACATTTTATGTCTTCTGTAGGTCACTTTTATGTTATGCTCCATCAAAATGAATATGTCATTGTTGTTTTGGATTATGACACTTATGTTTTCCTTCATTTATCCATTTTCTCTCATTTTAACTCATTTGAAAGTGTTAATTATCTTCTTTCTAGTGTTATCACCCTTCTTTAACTTAGTATTTCATTTTATGCATCTCCTTCTCAACTGGTCCCTTAGAATCACATAGTAGAGTTAGATAGTTGTATTTACCTTCCTAGGAGTAGTTGTAATGAGAAATAAGTAGAGGAAGTTGACCTTTTCCATATGTCTATCTCTAGAAAAAGGTCCCACAACCTGGACACAAATCTTATGTTTACTCAAACCCCTGTGTCATCCTAATTTGGGACAGTGTAATTTTAAGCTCCAATAGCTACCAACTTAAAAAATTGTCCTTACAAGATTCTCGGAAAATGGAAGCTAAATAGGTAACCTTGAAAAAATAAATTCCAACCCCTCCCAATAGTGGCATTCAAAAATAACATCTTATTTCAAGTAACCATCTAAGGAGTGACATACTTATCCAAAGGGACTAATACAATCAAGGGATAATGATTGCATTCAAAATGAAACTCATAATGAGTTCATTGATGATTTGAGACTGATGTTTTCAATGATGATGAAAATGAAATGCTTCCCCTTGAATACATTCCAATGAATGAAGTTGAAACCGCATCACTTGCCCAATTAAATGTTAGAGGTGAAACTTCTTGCAGTTAAAAAAATTTAAATTCCACCATGGAAAATACTCATGTGACACCTATTACTGGAAGAAAGATAAATTAAATAAAATGGGACTTGGGAAGGAGTTTCATGATAGAGTGGGTTTTTAATTATTCATTTATTAAACCTGTTGAAAATGAAAATAAATCTAAAACTCCCAAATATTGCAAATGTAAAATCTATAGTTGGAAATTGGGAAGGTACAAGATAATTAAACTTAAATTGGATACTATTGAGAAACATGTAGGAAAGATATATGAAAAGAAAACTATAGATATCATTGTGAAGAATGTTTCTAGTGGGAAAAATGATTATGATTGTTTACATATTAGGTATGAAAAATAATTTGAGGAGAAAAAGAGAACTAAAAGAATAGTTACATAGAATGGAGGGAAAATTGCCTCTCAATACAATAAGGTCATTCAAAACAATCTTTTAGGAAAAATAGTTCAGCTAGCTACTATTTTTCACATTATGAAAAGAGGTCATCCTATAAATTTTTTTCTTGAACATAAGAAGATGTAATTTATTACTGTCTCGAGACTTTCCTCATTCTCATTGGTCTGAAAGTAGTGGTTGGGATTGGAAAAAATGCATAGTTATGTTTGAGAAAGAAGACTTGAAAGAAAAAACTTAAGTCTACATGATATGTGTCTTTGTCTATTGATGATGTTACAATAATATATAATACTAATTTTTTCTATATGCATGTTTATACTGTTGATAATCATGTGAGACAAACTCACTTACTTTATTCATAAGATGAGAGAGAACTCCAATGCTAAAATCCTTTGTGAATTGGTGATAATAAGCTTAAAGGAGATTGGTGGCATGGATGATGCTATAATTGCATCAAATATGGTATGTGTTGGGGTAGATGGGGAATTTGTAAGGAAAATTCATTGTAATGGTCTGTGTGTAAGACTCCAAACATATCATTTCCGTATATGATTTTCATTCATTGTATGGCTCATACAATGAATCTAGAATACAAAATAGTCAACAAATTTAAATCTATAGCAAAAGTTGAAGAACTTGTTCAAGAGGTGCATGCTTATTTCTGTCATAGTACTAGAAGGTTCATGGAATTTCAAATATTTGTAAAAGGAATGAAAAATGGGTATAAAATATCAAAAGGTTTCGGTCTTAGGTAAATCTCATTATATTAAATAGTTCGTAGGGCATACAAAAAGTATCAATCCTTATTAGGAGAAATGTAGCGAATCACATGTAAGTAGACAATGATCGAGATTTGATACATAGTTTGACTGATATAAAGACAATTTTGATGTTGTGTGGTCTCCTTCCCATGTTGGATGAAATGAATTTTTTAATTAAATGATCCCAAGAAGGAACTATATCTATTACTAATTTTTCTAGTTTGAGGAAATGCATTTGTCTGAAATAAAAATTTTGTTTATCAATGCCACTACTTTTTCATATCCAAAGTTTGATGGTTGGAATAATTTGATAAACATTATAAATTCAAGTAGATTTTTGAGGTTTAAATTGTTTGAATAAGTATGATCTTCTTTATGTGGATTTGATATACCAATGCACCTATTTCAAATGGTATTCATAAGAAGGCTGAGAAGGTAAATTTCATAGGGACGCTCTTTGATAACATTATATAACAAAAAAGGGAAAGGTTAAGATAAATTGTAGTTTCCTACTACAAGAAATATGGGAAATTTTTAGTAGGGATGTTTTACTTGAAGCAATGGATTTAGTAAATCATACCTATTAGAATAGTGTTCAAAATGAAATATTTTTACAGAAGACTACCATTAGAGATTAACTTCATTTATTCAATTTTTTTGTAACCCTTTTAATATCAATGGAAAAAATATTATAGGTATTTTAAGTAAATAATATTTTATTGATCAAATCCATGAATTCACCTCTATAATGATTAATTAATTAAAATGTTGGATAATCCTTTAGAGTGTGAAGCAATAACCCAACTATGAAAAAAGCTGGGTAAAGTAAATTTTTTAGCAAACTATGTCTGATTTTTTCTCATTGGTTGAGCTATGTTAAAAAATTATGTTGGGTTTAGTTAAAGATGAGATAATTTTCATTTCTGTACTTTATAATGTCAAAACTACAAAACAAGCTTGAAACTTTTTGGAAAATTGTTTGAGAATTTACACGTCACTGTATTCGGTGGATAACTTTCCCTATGATAGGGATTTGGTAATATGGAAGTCTATTAATTAAAGGTGAGGGGATGATAACAATACCACAAATAAAACATATGAACCTATTATATAAGTTGATCATTAACGAAGAGAGAGTCATAGAATCGTCAAAAAAATGATAGAGATGATCCACCATCAATACATTGGAAGCTTCCATTCGTGGATATGTGATATATATGTTCATATAATATATTCAAATATTTAGTACATTGTTCTAATAATATATTTTTCCTTATTTGTATTTTTTTAAAAACACAAAGGTCAATTTGTAGTCTTTGGAATGAAACTTGAAATACATTGCATTGATTTGTAGTCTTCACAATAGAAATACATTATTTAAAAAACACTTATGTTTCTCATACACCTACAAATCATTAACATAAAAGGTTTGTCAATTTTGTGAACCACTATGTATTGAAATGAAAAATAACATTGTTCCTCATTAAACTTGCTTGAGACATTCCTTGTATGTACAAAATTGAAATGTTTAAAAATGGAACAATGTTCGATATCATATTACTCTTAATTATCTCATCCTCTATAACATGTTCCATTCTTCATTTGTTAGAATTACAATTTTTTTGTAAATTAGAGTGACTGGCATGTAAATTTGTTAGATTTTCATAACTAAGAGTGGAGCTTTCCTTTATTGTTCTATGCAAACTTACTTAATGAAGGTTATCAATGGTTTTAAAAAGACAATTTTTTTTTTCTCATCTACCTTTTTAGGAAATCGATTCTTCTATTGCATCATTTTTCCTTCATGTTCTTTTGGATTGCATCCTTCTTAATGAACTACTTTTTTTTGTCAAAAGGCAATGGAAAACCAAGATTTTGAAATTTTGTACCTTTCCATGTAGCTCTCGTAACATTGTTCGACACTTATTCAATAATTAATGTCATTCACCTAGCATGATGTTGGTATCCAAATTGATTCTCCTACGAGGGCTGAGCAGCATCACGAAACTGGCAGGATGCTTAGAGATAGAAAAATCATGATATGAGTCATTTTGTAGCCGAGGAGGGGATTGAGATGACTCTTTTCAGAGAGGACCCATTCTGTAACCCGTGTTGGTGAAGGACATCAAGAGATCCTTCTTTGCACAATTTTAATGAGAACCTTGAGAAATATGATCAATACAACACAATCTAACTCTCACGAGTTGTCACACTAGAGAGTGGAGATGTTTCCTGGACAAGGTTCAAGTTACTAAAGATAATAATTGAATCCTTGATTGTCCTGCATACTTTGGCAATGGAATTTTTCATTTGTGGATACACAGTACAAATAGGGGTAGTTTCATGTAGGATTCATCATTTGAGAAATTTTTGTGGGAAGTTAAGCAAGATAAAGTTGATTATACCAGATCTTTGAGAGCCTTTACAAAAATTGGAAAACTCACAAAAAAAATGCTTCAAAAAACCAAAATATTCCTTCAACTAGAAGGTGTGCATCAATGGAGGCCCAAAGATGCACGGTTTCACACACTCTTTAAGAATTCAACACAAAGGCTCATGCTAAAGACTCAATTAAATGTTAGAAATCCTAGTTCATCACGCCTAAGATACACTCATAGGCTTACAAACAATCTTTATCAACATAATGAAAGTAAAGTGATTTTAAATTGTTTATTTCATTACCAGATGAAAGCTCTTCTCATAATGAAATTGCAAATGCCACAATACTAACACATAGGATGAGATCTTGTGTGACTTAGAGAGATTTTAACATAAGATTGCAATAAGAACAAGAAAAACTATTTGAAAACATTCTAAAATAAAAGAAAACACAATTATGCTCATGATCAACACAGAGTCATTCAAGGTTCATTAGATTCATCAGGGGAAAGTTTCTTCAACAATCTCAGAGCTTGTCAATGGTTGTACACTTGCAACCACCTTGACATGATTAAATCTAAAACACAGAAAATAAATAGGTCTCTCAGATGGTCTCTCGGGAAAATGGTTTTCTCTCAAACTTTCTCAAAAAAGTTAACCCCCTTATGCAAGAGTATTCTCATTGCATTTATACAATTTCACTTGCTCACTCATCCCAAATTTTCCCCCAAAAGAAGAATATTCAAGGAATCCTTTGAGTTAATATTTGTCTCTAAAGTGATGTTTAACAAATTTACACCCAAAGCTTCATTAAATCATGAACTCCTCACTTTCACCCTCAACTATGATTGGGATGCCATATCATAATTTTTGATAGTATTTTTAATCATTCTTTTATTCTTTCATGCAAGAAATCCCCTTTTAATAATTTTAGGTGGCTCCATATGGCTTGATCTGACAAGCAATCCTTTTCACCTTTGAGAATACACCTTGAGAAATGAGTGCCCTCACATGGATACCTACATTCGTGCCTCTTAGAAATGAGTGTCCTCGCATGGATTATACCACATATTTACACTGTGAGTCTGAGTCGGCCAAGTGCAAAGAGGAGCCAATGGAAACCTCCACATGTCTCCTTGGCACAACTGCAAAGGTGAAGTCCAGAGGCAGGTTCCCAAATGAGCACGGGGCCCTCCACATGTTTAGAACCCTAGAGAGTTGCACCGATTGCTAAAAAAAATTAGAGTATGGGAAGGTCCAACGGAAGCTTCCACGTGTTTGTTTGGTGCAACTTCAAAGATGAAGTCTAGAGGGGGACCTCAAATGAGCACAGGCTCTCCACGTGCCTGGGCCCAAGAAAGTTTTCTCCACTTTGAAAAAGTCTCAGTATAAAGAGGAGCCAATGGAAGCCTCCACGTGTCTCTTGGCACACTTTTTTGATATGGTGCCCAAAAGTGGAGACCCCAAACAAGCGCGGGCTCACCACGTGTCTCGTCCTGGCAAAGTTGTTGAAAGAGTTTAAGAACCAGCTAAAGGTGCCACGTGCCTAGGGTCCAGAAAATTTCATCGCATGAAAAAAAATTCTAAGTATGGGAAGATCCAAGTGGAATCTTCCACATGTCTCTTCTTTCAAAAGGTTCCCAAAAGAAAATCTCCAATTTTTTTAAAAAAAATGCTCAAATCTCAAAGGAAGGAGGCAAAACAGTCGAAACCTCCACGTGTCTTGGGTCTCTTTCAAAAGTAAAGTTACACCGAAACTTGTGGCCTCATGTCTAAGTATAAAGAGGAAGCCAAAAAATTCTAAGTATGGAAAGCCTCCACCCACGTGTCTCCTTGGTGCAAAAAAAGGTAAACCGAGAGGCGAATCCTCAAATGAGCGCAGCCCTCCACATGGAAAATATTTGAGTTGAAGTGGGCACTCAAATCTCAAAATTCATAGCGACCCACCTCCACTGTCCACTTCTAACTTTTGATGTGGGCCCCAATGAGTCATGGACTCTCACTTTTATACTTTTTTCATTTCAAAATAGAGCTTAAAAACTCAAAGTGCTCCAGTGACCCACCTCCCTTTGACTTTTCAATGTTGACTCAAACATGTGACATTAATTTGTCCCCTCATGGAGTTGTGGATCATTTTATAACTTTTCTCCTTTTCAAAAAAAGGCAAAAAATCTTCAAAATGCTCCGATATCCACCTCCCCACTTTAACTTTGAAAAAGGCCATGTGTCCATCTTCAAACCATTCAAAGTAAGAAAATTTCCTTATCACTTCATATTGTTGAATAGCCAATTAGAAACTATCGGGGCCATGGGACCAATTTGGCATTTTTACAAATGTAAAAAAAGTGACAAGTTCACCAAAAAGACCCGCCATGCCATCCAATCAGAAAGGACCACGTATCCATGGATGTTGGGACAAAATTTTGAAGGAAAACATGACTATGGAAAAATAAAAGGAAGGGGAAACCCCAAATTCATGCCCAAATTACAAATTTTTTCTCATGGAGAGAAAAATGTAAATAATACCAAGACTCAATGTGATCCATGACCCAAGGAAAGGACTGACAATGGAAACCAAATGAAGGAAAAATTTCACACATCCATATAGGGAGACAAAAAAACTTCAAACCATGTGGACTAAGAAATTTTGAACAAACAGGGTGAGATTAAATTGAGCACCAACATCGGCTCCGACTCGGGGATGGGCACTCCTTGCGAGTGCCGCAAGAACAAAACAACCATGTGCCAAAAATCCATTGGGAAATGGAGTCAAGAACAAGCTTGCAAAGAGAAAAAAAATAACCAACCCCCCAAGAATGAACCGAGAAACCAACAAAAACTAGGTCACCAAGGACCAAGACAAACCAAACAGAAAAAAACATGAAAAAAAAACAAAAAAAAAAATACTATACATTGTACAATGATGTGTGCCTTGATTCTAAGAAATCAATCAAGGAAATGTTTCAAGTGCCTTCCATTAATAGGAAACTCAAGAAATTCCCCATCTAAGTCCTTTAGGAAAAAAATTGTGCTCTCCAATCCAATGTCAATAGAATAAGGGCCCATCCATAATGCATCAAACTTTCCATGTTTTCCCTTATCCTCATGTCTACTTATCCCATAGTAGCACAAGATCTCCCACACTAAAAGCTCTTGAGTTACCTTTTTATCAAATAATTTCTTCAATTTCTCCCTGAACTTCACATGTCTTTGGTGGGATTCTCTTCTCTCTTCATCTAATTCAACAATTTGATTAATACGAGCATCATAGGGACTAACCTCCTGGTCCTCCAATTGTTGGATAAATTGGTAAGAAGATAATTACATATGCAGGGGAAGTAGAGCTTGAGTTCCATACACCAATTCAAATGGGCTCTTTCCAGTAGCTCTTTTAACAATAATTCTATCAGCCCAAACAACAAAACTTCAACTACTCACCCCACTTCCATTTGTTTAATTCCAAGGTCCTTCTAATTATCTTCAAAAATTCTTGTTGCTTGATTCTTCTTGTCCATTACCTTGGGGATTATAATTTGAAGCATATGCTAAATTGATCCCATACTCATGACACATGGCTACCAAAGGTTTGGCTCAAAAACTCATAGCATTGTCAACAACTATTTTAGTAGGCACTCCAAACCTATAAATTATATGATTCAGAATGAAGTCCATAACAATTTGGTGGGTAGCTTTCTTGGTAGGGATTTCCTCCACCCACTTGGTGAAGTAATCAATGGCCACTAATATCCACTTGTGGCCTACACTTGAAGAATCTGAAATCTCACCAATGAAGTCCATTCCCCACTGCTTAAATGGGGCTTCAATTGATACAGGCTGCAAAGGGAGGGAGCCTGAAGCTTTCAATCTTCCTAAAAATGTTGACAACTCTCACACTTTCTTACCAGCAGAGTTGTATCTTTAAAAAGAGTTGGCCACCAATAACCAACCCTTAATATCTTATGGGTTGTGACTCTTCCAAAAAATTCCCTCCACAAACTCCTCCATGGAAATCATCAATTATTTTCGGGGCTTCATCCTCAGTGATACATCTCAAAAGAACTCCCTCAGGGTTCTTCCAAGCTAACCCATAATCAATGATGATGTACTTCTGGGAGGCTAACTTAAGTGCTCTCTTTTGATTCTTTCTTAAATACTCAGGGCACTGTAGATGTTTGAGATAAAAAATAATATCCTTGTACCATTCAGAATTTGTCACTTTCTCAAGAATATTCAATCTTTCTTCTTCAACCTCATTTATCTCAATTGTTTGTAGGTTGCTTTCTACCATTAGCTTTGCTAGGCCCAATCCTCTGACCAATTTTGTAGTTTGGATGTCCATATCATATTCTTGCAATTTATTTTCCCATCGACATCTTTTACTTGAAATTTCCATCTCTGATAGGATATCCTTAACCATGGTATGGGGAACATAAGCTATGACTTTAGAGCTCAAAATATATGGCCTAAAGATTTTTGTGGCTTTGACCAAAGAAAAGGCTTGTTTCTCCATGATAGTATACTTCAACTCTACCCCTTGTAATGCTTTACTAAAGAAAGCAATTGGCCTTTCAGCTCCTTCATCATCCTTTTGTAACAACACAGATGCAATAGTATTCTCTGAAGCAAAGGAAAACATTTGGAAAGCCTTTTTATAATCAGAGAGCTGCTAAAAAAGGGGCATTCTTCAATGCTTCCTTAATCCCAGTAAAGGCTTGAATAGTTACTTCTTCCCATTTGATACTTTGATCCTTCTTCAACATACTGGTGATTGGGATAGTTAATTCAAAAAAGTTGGAAATAAATCTCCTAATAAAATTTATTTTCCCAAAAGGACTGAATTCCCTTTTTGGTTCTTGGAATAGGAACTTTGCTAATGGCTTCCACTCTCTCAGGATCAATCATGACCCCTTCTTTTGACACATATGTCCAAGCAACTTTTCCTTTTGAACCCCAAAATGACATTTCTTAGGGATTCAATGATATACCATATTCCCTGCATCTTATCAACATCTTTTCTAAATGTTGCAGGTGATCACTTCTTTTCCTTGAAAAGATTGTCACATCATCCTGATACACAACAATGAAGTCATTTATATATCCTGAGAATGCTACATCCATTTCTCTTTGAAACATGGCTCCAACATTCATCAGCCAAATGACATTCTAACATACACATAGGTTCCCCATGGAGTGGTGAAAGTGGTTTTGATTCTCTCTGATTGCTTCACAACCACTTGGTTATACCCAAAAAACCATCCAAAGTAGATAACAACTCTGAACCTATAACCAATTGCAACATGTTATCCATATTTGGCAAGGGATAGTTGTCTTTAATTGATGCCTTATTTAAATTTCTAAAGTCAACACACAATCTTATATCCCCATTTTTCTTTCGAATAGGTACCAAGTTTGCTACCCATGAGGAGTATCTTGTAGGCTTGTATAATTCCTCCATCCCTTAACTTTTTCAACTCTTCTTGCATTTTTGAGGAAAGGAGGGGATTAATTGGTCTTTTTTCTACCTAAATGGCTTGGCATTAGCTTCTAGGGGTATTTCATGTTGAAAAGGTCTTCCCTATATGCTTTCAATTCTAAATATGACCAAGCCAAGCAGTCCTGGTACTTTTTTAGCAATTGGACATATGACTTGCTTTTCTTCTCTATCAAGTTGTTGCCTAGCCATATTCTCCTAGGTTTATCCTCTGTGCCTAGGTTATATTCTTCAACATCCCTCGAGGTTGACATGTGTCTATTAATAATGCAATCAACATTATCAAAATTTGATTCCAAGTGCAACCAAACCTCTAGGGAATAGTATTGGTTTTCAATTGGATAATGTCTTTACCAAACAAGGTCTCTTTTCCATCATTTACACAAACCATTGGTTCCTAGTCCATACTTTGATTGGAAAATTCCCTTTATTCTGTAGAAACCTTTGGACTTGAGCATCATCTTCAAACACTTGCCAATGCTTGATATTGTCAGGGACAATGACCTGGTCAATATTTCAATATCATATTCACAATAGGGAGACATTGTACAATTTTCAAACCTAGATCCTAATACTACCAATTTTTCTACTATAGTATTATAGCTCCTATCATGATGTATTATATTGAAAGAATCAAACATTTCAATGAAGTCCCAAACTACATGCTTATATTGTTTCATTCTTTGATTCTTTGTAGCATACAACTTTCTAACTTGTTGATTATCAACTCTGAATCCCCTTTAACAATAATATCCTTGACACCATATTTCCATGCAATCCTTAGACCCAAGAGTAGTGCTTCATACTCAACAATATTGTTTGTGCACTCAAAATTGAGTTTAAAAGAAAAGTTAAACTCCTCTTGGCTTGGAGATATCAAGACAACACCAACACCATTACCAGATCTAGAACAAGCCCCATCAAACATCAAGGTCCAAGGAGAACCAACCTACTCAGGATACTTACACTCATCAATTTTATGCTCCTTACAATCAACATAGCCCACAAAATTACCAACATCGACATTTGTGTACAATACTTCATAAGAAGCATTGTTAGGGTCCTCAATGAGATGTAACATTTTCTTCTCACCATATAACTTCACAAGGCTTCCCTCAATTGGTATGGTTGCATAAGACATGTCCATTTGCACACTTCCACCCACACTAGCTGCCCATTTTCTAGATAATAACATCCCCCATTTGGCAGGACAATCCACAATAACCACATTCATGGTTAAGCACTTTCTGGAAAAGCTGCCAATTGCACTACTAATCCTTTGACATATCCAATTACTGGCACTTCTCTTGAATCCATAGTAGTACATTTCCCAAAATTGTTGTTACCTTGATATTTAACTCATTCATTACCTCAAGAGGCATTACATTACATGAGGCTCCTGAATCAAACATGCAGTTATGTACCAACCTATCTTTAATAATCAAAGTGGTAAAAATGGATCCACATTAAGCTGAGATTCAACCATAGAAGTTCCCAAATATACCTCAGATGATTCACCCAGTTCCTCCAATGCTTGTGGTATTTCTAATTCTACAATAATAGGAGGAACCTCTATATTATTAACACTTTTTCCCTGAGTAATATTTTCTTCCTTAAATCCCAAATATTTGAATGCCCTTTTCCTATGCTCAGGATCCTAAGTAATTCAAAAATGGGAATAGTAACCTTGATCTGACTCAAGATTTGGGCTATGTCACAAGGAACATATTTGGGTAGGGAAGTGTTAGAAGGGAGATTCACAACTTCATCTAATAATATGGGAGTTTTCAGAGTCTGGGCATGGGCAGGAGCACACGGTTTTATTTGGGGTAATTAGGCCTTTTCCAGATGTATCTTTCTTAGGAAGTTTCCTTTGGGATATTGGTAAGAATTGAACTTTTGGCTTGGTTTGGCCCTCCCCTTTGACAACCTTACTTCTGGTGTTATATTCTTTCTCCTAGAAACTACTGCATTCATCAACAGTTTCTTGTCCTCTTTAGAAGGGATCCCTCCATCATACTTTTTAATCATCAAAGCCCTTAAGTATTCAAAATCATGATTGGGAAGATCAAATGCTTGCACCATATCAATTTCAAAAGTATTAATGGGAGGAAGAGGTAATACCCAATGGACACAATCCCAAAAATCTTCAATAGTTCTTACACTTATCAATTCAGTTGAGGTTTCCCCTCTGCTGTGAGTTTGTAGGGGCATTCCATCATGCACACATCATCATATGTCTCATCATCATCTACTTCCTCAACTTCCTGATCTACATCACATGGGGAGTGTGGTAAGAAACACCTATCACACCACTCAATAACATTGGCCTCCTCCATAGTAGAAACCCTGAGTAGTCAAAGGATCAAGAACCAATCTATTCTCCCTGGGTTGAGGTTGTTTATTACCTGATCCCATGAGCCCTTTCCTCTCGTCATCTGGTCTATGATCACCTCTGGGATGATTTCCAAATCTCTCCTGACCATGTGGCTTGTGTTGACCCTGGGAAATTTGTCCTATCCCTTTTTCTACTCTGGCTAGTTTATAGGATATCTCTTTAACTTCTCCAGCCAAATTTTTACAACCTCTTCCAGATCCACAACCTTTTCTTGACTTGAGGCTTTTCAGATTGATCAACTTAACACCTTCCCTCTTAGGAGGCTTTCCAACTACTTTGATGTTATTCTCTATTTGTAAGGCCATGGTGAAATCTTTCCTTAATGTTCTGGGTTCTTATCTCTCAAGTAATAAGCAACCTTTTTATCAAAAGCATCAGAATATTTTATCAAACAGACACATCACTTGGCCTTAGGATTACAGGTAGCCTATTCAAGGTCTTATTGAACCGAGTATTGAAATCATGGATAGATTCATTTGGATTTTTCTTTATATTTTCAAATTCAGATAAAAGGAACCTAGGATCTATCTTATCCCCATATTGCAATCTAAAGGCATTTTCATCTCGGTCCATGAATCTATTGAATTATCTGGTAAAGACTTGTACCAATCATGTGCATCCTCCTCAAGAGTATGAATAAAAAACTTTACATACACATCTTCAAACTCAATTTCAAAATCTTCCATCATATTGACAAAGATTTTAAATGGTGGTCACCAGTGATGGCATTATTTCCTTGAAATTTTGGCAACCTATTTCTGACATCTTGTGGCACCATATTAGGATATCCATCCATACCTCTAAAATCTATAGGTCCAAAAGTGTTGACAAAAAAGGAGGTCTAGGTGGAGGTTGGGCCATATTTCCTTGAGGAGGTGATCTTACAGGAGAAACAAATGATAGGGAATGAGGGGTCTTTGGAGCACAAGAATATAGATTTCAAAATAGATATTCTCTAATGACTCAACTTCTTGGAAAACCCTATCAACCTTGGAAGAAATAGGGAAAACTGAGAGGCAAGCTTTTCAGACACAAATGATGGCCCCTCTCCAGTTGGAGAACTCAAATTTATATAAATATTACCTAGTTCAAAATCACTTGAAGACGTATGGTAATCTTCAACCACAGATTGATCACCTTTCAGAATTGATATCTCCTTTTTTGATTCTTGATCTCCAACAACTTTCCAGACTTGTTTTCCTTCTAAATTTGCTTTTCCTAGTTCTAGAAATAACTTTCTAGTAGGGTCCCTAGTGAAGAAAGATCTTCTTCCTCCATCTTTTCACAGATTAATGACAAATTTCACTTGACACAGGTTAAGACACTAGTAATCATCAAAATTTCAATTCAACATGGAGTCGCCACTAAGGATTTTCACCTTAGTTGTGCAGATGCACTATAAGTAACTTGCCAAGTGTCTATCAATGCTTAATTTCTACAAATCTTAATAGATCTAACCTTCCTTTACCCACATTTATCACTATTGATGCAAATTTAGTGCAATAACCACTAGAAACTAGAAATACTACACAATGAACTTGTAATCTTGCACAAATCTTACAAATCTTAACAAAGGATGATGTTTAAACAACGTATTTGTACTTAAATCATGTAAGAAACATTACTACAGGTGTGTATGTGTACACATTTATGCAAATAGTCATTTGTAAAAAAATAGTCCCTTCAAATAATCCCCAGAAATGGCGCCACTTCGGTGTTGGTATCCAAATTGATTCTCCCATGAGGGCCAAGTAGCATCATCACAAACTGAGGATGCTTAGAGACAGACGAATCATGATATGAGTCATTTTGTAGCTAGGGAGGGGATTCAACTGACTCTTTGTCACTCGGGCATTGGAGAAATGGATAACACCTCACTGAGGGTTTGATCTACCCTCACTACTTTAGGTTGTGCCTTCAACCAAGGTGAGAGGACCCGTTATAACCCATGTTGGTGAAGGACATCAAGAGATCCTTCTTTACACAATTTTAATGAGAACCTTGAGAAAATATGATCAATACAACACAATCTAACTCTCATGAGTTGTCACACTAGAGAGTGGAGATGTTTCTTGACAAGGTTTGGGTTACTAAAGACAATAATTGAATCTTGATTGTCCCTACATACTTTGGCAATGGAATTTGTTCATTTGTGGATACACAATACAAATAGGGGTAGTTCATGTAGGATTCATCATTTGAGAATTTTTTGGTGGGAAGTTAAGCAAGATAAAGTTGATTATACCAGATCTTTGAGAGCCTTTACAAAAATTGGAAAACTCACAGACAAAAATGCTTCAAAATAGCCAAAATATTCCTTCAACTAGAAGGTGTGTATCAATGGAGGCCCAGAGATGCACGGTTTCACACATTCTTCAAGAATTCAACACAAAGGCTCATGCTAAAGACTCAATTAAATTAAAATCCCTGATTCATCATGCCTAAGATACACTCATAGGCTTACAAACAATCTTTATCAACATAGTGAAAGTAAAGTGATTTTAAATTGTTTATTTCATTACCAGATGAAAGCTCTTCTCATAATGAAATTGCAAATGCCACAATACTAACACATGGATGAGATCTTGTGTGACTCAGAGGATTTTAACATAAGATTGCAATAGGAACAAGAAAAACTATTTGAAAACATTCTAAATAAAAGCAAAACACAATTATGCTCATGATCAACACAAATTCATTCAAGGTTCATTAGATTCATCAGCAGGGGAAAGTTTCTCAACAATCTCAGAGCTTGTCAATGGTTGTACACTTGCAACCACCTTGACATGATTAAATCTAAAACACAGGAAAATAAACTGGTCTCTCAGAAAAATGGTTTCTCTCAAACTTTCTCAAAAAAATTAACCCCCCTTATGCAAGAGTATTCTCATTGCATTTATACAATTTCACTCGCTCACTCATCCCAAATTTCCCCCAAAAGTCTAAATCTTCAAGAGAATATTCCTCTCTATTTTTTCCAAAGGATGTTTAACAAATTTTCACATTTCCTAATTTCATGGATAAATCATTAACCGATCACCTGGCATAACTATGACTCGGGATGCCATATCATAATTTTTGACTAATCATTCTTAATCATTCTTTTGCATGCAAATCCCCTTTTTAATAATTTTCAGTGGCTCCATATGGCTTGATCTAGACAAGAAATCCTTTTCACCTTTGAGAAAACACCTTGAGAAATGAGTTCCCTCGCATGGATACCGCCATTCGTGCCTCTCAGAAATTAGTGTCCTCGCATGGATTATACCACATATTTGCGTCTGTGAGTCCGAGTCGGCCAAGTGAAAAGAGGAGCCAACAGAAACCTCCACGTGTTTCCTTGGCGCAACTACAAAGGTGAAGTCTAGAGGAAGGTTCCCAAATGAGCGCAGGCCCTCCACGTGTTCAGAACCCTAGAGATTTGCATCGGTTGCTAAAAATTTAGAGTATGGGAAGGTTCAAGTGGAAACTTCACATGTTTTTTTGGTGCAACTTCAAAGATGAAGTCTAGAGGCGGGACCTCAAATGAGCACAAGCTCTCCATGTGCCCTGGGCCCAAGAAAGTTTCCTCGTATATGAAAAAGTATCGGTATAAAAAGGAGCCAGTGGAATCCTCCACGTGTTTCCTTGGCATACTTTTGATATGGTGCCCAAAAGTAGAGACCCCAAACAAGCGTGGGCTTTCCACTTGTCTCATCCTAGAAAAGTTGTTGAAAAAGTTTAAGAACCAACAGAAAGTGTCATGTGCCTACGGTTTGAGAAAATTGTATTGGATGCTTGAAAAATATAAGTATGGGTAGAGCCAGTAGAATATTCCACGTGTCACCTCGGTGCTCTTTCAAAAGTGAAATTCAAGGGCATGTCCCAAAACAGGCGTGGATCCTCTATATGTCTTGGGTTTTGAAAATCAAAGTTGAACCGAGACACTTGAAAATTCTAAGTATAAATAGGAGCCAATGGAAGCCTCCACGTGTCTCCTTGGCACAACTCCAAAGGTCAAACCAAGAGGTGAATCCTCAAATGAGTGCAGGCCCTCCACATGGAAAATATTTGAGTTGAAGCAGGCCTGAGAATCTCAAAATGCCCCAGACCCACCTCTCCACTTCTAAATTTTGATGTGGGCCCCAACAGAGTCGCGGATCACTTTTATACCTTTTCTTCATTTCAAAATAGAGCTTAAAAATTCAAAGTGCTCCGGTGACCCACCTCCCCACTTTTACTTTTCAATGATGACTCAAACATGTGACATTAATTTGTCCCCTACGAGTTGTAGATCATTTTATAACTTTGCTCCTTTTCACAAAAAGGAAAAATATTCAAAATGCTCTGGTGACCCGCCTCCCCACTTTAATCTTGAAAAACTACCACATGTCCATCTTCGGGGTCAAACAAAGAAATTTTCCCTGCCACGTCATATTGTTGAATAGCCAATAAAAAACTATCGGGGCCATGGGACAAATTTGGCATTTTTTACAAATGTAACAAAAGTGACAAGTTCACCAAAAAGACCCGCTAGGCCACATCCAATCAGAAAGGACCACGTATCTGCAGACGTTGAGATAAAATTTTGATAGGGAAAACACAACTGTGGAAAAATAAAATGCAGGGGAAACCTCGCCATTTGTGTCTAAAATTCAAAATGTTCCTCATGGATAGAGAAACAACACATAATACCAAGACTTAATGTGATCCACTATCCAAGGAAAGGACTGACCATGGAAACCAAATGAAGGAGACAGATTTCACGCATCAATACAGGAGAAAAAGAAAACTTAAAACCATGCGGACTAAAAATAATTTGAACAAACATGGTGAGATTTGAAACGAACACCAACACATCACACACTTCTTAATGATAGATGATACCTTTATTGAGGCATCAATATGGTTTTGAATTACTTTTGATTCTAGTTCCATGTCACCGTATTTGTAGATAGCTTTAAAATTTTTCCTTGTATTCTCTCTTGAATCCATCACTTTTATACTACCGATTATGTATTCATGGAGCTTATCAAGTATTCCCTACATGACAACCATGAATTCCAAAAATATAATCAAATAATCAATTAATTGGTTTATTTCCCCCAAATGTTATCCATCAAATTAATCAATTCCTTTTTATAAAATTCAGATAGTTTGGTGTTGAAAGAATGTATTTCCTTTTGTTCTTTTACTATCCCCTGTTATAATATTTCATATTGTTTTCTCTTCCTTCTCCAATTTGTCCTTAAATTTCCTCTCTTCCTCTAGGATATGTTCCCATTTTTGACCTTTTATTTCTCTATCTTCAAAACCTCTTGCAATTCTCCCAAAGATTTTTACTAATACATTATTCTTACTTCTTGTTTTCTCAGTAACTTTTTCTTCAAGACTTCTAGTTCCATTAGTTTCTGTTCATTCGCAAAGAATCGCAATCATAAAGACAGATGATTTTATTCTCTTCTCCAACTCACCAATCTTATTAACTATCAATTTTATATTTACTTTCTCATTTTCCAAGTCTTCCTCTAACTTTTAAATTTTATTATTCAACTTATTGTTCTCTTTATCTACCTTTAGAAATGTTGTGTATACCACATCATTGTTCCTTTTTGATACATTTATTTTATCACAAGGTTTCATTATGGTAAAATTCATTTGAATGGTTGTTACATCATAGTCACATGAAACCATCTGATCATCTGGTTTTATAACTTTGGGCACAACATACACGTATTCCATGGTATTTGTGTCTGGGTTATATGTAGGAAATACGCTAATTGTGGCAATATTTGAAGTTATAGTAGCATGTAGCATTTTCTTCTTGTTTCTTTTATCTCTTTCTAATTTTTGGGAAAACTTGTCTTGGTAATCAAAACTTGAGGTGTTTGGAGAAATTAAGTATTTGAATGGAGAAGGAGTAATTTAAGTTTGGGGAAATTTTCATTTGGATTAGGAGTTTTTTGAGGGTGAAACTATGTGCATGGTTTTGTTCAACTAAGTTAAGGAAATTTAAACTAACACCTAGTAGTCTTAATTAACAAATCTAAATCAAAATCTAAACACCATCAAGATAAGAGCTAAACAAGGTTAGACAATAACACTATTGCATTAGAACTTTAAAGCATAAATCAAACTAACATGCTAATTGTCAAAAACCTCTACTCTTTTGATTGACAACAAAATCAAATGGACCTATGTAGGCTCCATGGAAATCAAATTTGGTGAAGGAGGCTTAGCTCTTCAATGGTGAATTCTTCAAGAGTGAAAAAGAAGCTTATAGTCTATTTGCTATGTGCTTTGCTTTTATCTTCTCAAAGAATTTAGGTGTAAGTGTAAAGGTAGGAGGAGGGCTCTCTATATAGCCCAATGGATAAAGGAATCACTACATCCCTTTGCATGTGGGATAATAGGGATTTTGAGTTAGTTGTGGATAAGGGGGTTTGTTTGTCCTTTAGTGACTCATGTGGATAAAGGTGGCCTTTTAATTAATCAAGATGATTTAATTAATAGATGTGCAAGCTTATAAAATATTTTAGAGGAATACTAGCATGATTTAGACTATAGAAGGGGATTAAATACATTAAATATTAATTTATTGGTTAAATGAAAGGGGAAACTAATTAATTAATAATAATTAATTAGTCTAGATAGCAGGGGAGATTAATTAACGGAAGGTCATTAATTAGGATATTTGTTGGATAGGTGACTTAATTAATTAGCGTAGTGTAATTAATTAATGACAATAGGAGAGAAGATGAGCTCTTTTGATGAAATGTTGCCAATTTGTGGGAAAGGAGATAATTAGCGCAATTTAAGTATTTAAATTGCTCAAGCGTAATTATGGGTGTCTACATTTTCCCCTCTTTAGGGTGGCGTAAGTGATGTCACTTCAAAGATAGTAGACGAATGAAATTTTGAAGGGATAGAAGAAAAATTAGCAGGAGGGAGAGGTGCCCCCTCAAGTGTCGATGGGGTGATGAAGGAAGATGATTGATGATCGAAAAAGATGAGAAATGGATAGAAGAATGGGTAGGGGAAGAATGCCCCAGGTGAAGCAGAAGAAAAGTGGTGGGAGGAAAGTGAGGTAGAAGAAATATGGAGAATTGGAGAGAAAAACTTAGCCTCTAGCCTTTGCATTGGAACAACTTCAGTGTCATCATATTGCCAAAAGATCTACGTCATTGGTCCTTATGAAAAATATAAGCATACAAAAAAGTAGAATGACATGAAAATCCATACTACGAAAAATTATCCATTGCTAAAGATACCAACTCCATGCAACATACACAATGCAACACAATATGAGAAGGAAACAAGCTCATTGAAGGTCAAAACAATTGTACAAATGTTTTGTTATCAAGTTGAAGAGATCCACATGTTTTTGATTGATGACAAGGGTTAAAAATGATGCCCCGAGAAAGGATACATGCAAGGGGAAATGATGATGGACATGAGGTCCAAGTAGAAAGATTTGTGCACAACAAAACATCACCAGGCAACAGGACGTGCCCCATAGTACAGACGAAGCAAGTAGCTAGCTTTGTGAATGGTTTTGAATCCGGTAATCCACGAGTCATATAGATCGGTGAAGATGTGAAATAAACCAGTAGGATATGGAGAGAATACCATGCACAAGACACAAGTTTCAGCTGTAATAAGCAAGTTACCTATTTTTGTAGGTATTTTATTTTTATTTTTAGGGTTTTGTGAAAAATTTTTCCCTGTTTTTGGATTTTTGAAGTGATATATATATATATATATATATATATATATATTGTTTTGTTTGTTGTTTTCTAAAATGCGGTAGACGAGAAGAAAATAGAAGAAATAGAGTGAAAGGCCTATTCAAAAAAAAATTCCCAGTGGAAGAAAGAAGAAACAAGTGACAAATAATGTCCTTGTTCAGTGGAAAAATTAATAAAATAATTATTTTGAAAATAATTATATTACGAGAGTGTGGATAAGAAGAAAAATCACCTAGGAGCAATAAAAATTGTCCTAGGGAGAAGAAAGGGGTATTGGACGGCAAAAAATGCCCCAACACGGTGAAAAATAAAAGAAAAATAATTATTTAATTAAAATAATTATTCAATGGTGAACAAGTGAAAATGGCGATCGAAACAAGCTTCCAGGAACTCACGGTGGTGAAAAACAAATTGATATGCCCCATTAGGGGGTAAATTATCGCGACCAATTCATTTCTTACCGACCACCGCTGATTTTTTACCACGAGGCTCTGATAGCGATGAGGATGATGGTGATAGCACGAGACCGATTGAGACAGAAGACACATTCCGAGGGTATCAGTGACACGCCGATGATGGCATCTTTGTGAGTACTCAAACCCTCCTTGTCAATTTTTACAATTAATGCCCTAGAATTAGGAATTAGGGTTAGGGGTCATGTAGGGCACGCATGTGTAGGCACATTAAACATGGAACAAACATCCAATTAGGGGCGCATGAACCTTAGGGTGGATGTGTGCACGTGTAGGTACACTCAAACACCCACACGTGCATGCACATGTGCCATGTATATGTATAGATGTGCACACACTTAAGGGGTAGCACACACACAAAGGGTGCATTTACGCACACACACAGGACATGATTAATGGCACAAGCACCTTTGGGATAAATAGGTGCGCACGCGCATGCATCGAAAGAGTGGTGCACATGCCCCAAAGGGTGCGTATGCGCACGATTGATGGTGCAAATGCCCTTAGATGATTGCGTGCCCGCACATATGCCAAAAGGGTGGCACACATGCCCGAAAGGGTGTGCAAGTGTGCTAGACCGATAGAGGATAGATAGGAAAATGCCAAAAATTATGACATTTAGAAGAAAATTTAGCATTTTTGGGTTAACCCTAAAAATGATAGATAGAATTTTTAGAAGAAATGTAGTAACTGACAAATGGATTGATTTTGTAGAGATGCATGCTAATGCTTTTGATGTCGGACAGAGGCATTCATGTATCGCTAAGCAAGAGGGGAGCATGTGTCGGTGAGACCGACATGCAATAGCCATGCTTTTAGAGGCAGTGGGCCTAGGCCTTGTGTCATGGATGTCTTCTATCATGCTGGATCATAGTCGATTACGCACCGGCCGAGTGGTGGCACAGTGAGAGTCAATGCTTTCGAATCCCTACTAGGGAGATGACCGTTACTTTAGAGGATGTGTGAAAATTCTCCGTGTGCCCATCCTAGGCTCACTGATTGAGTACACTTCCGATGTTTAGCAAATTGGGAAGTTGTCGTGGATTTGTTCGATCGAGATGACATACCACATGATGGTATGACCATTGCATTCCATGAGTGTATCACCGACCCAACATTACACCATGGGCCCCTATATGTTATGGCACTTATCAGTGGGTTTTTACTCACTGATAAGACTGAGACATCTTTCCCTAGAGGGTTGATGACACTGGTACAAGGGATTTGCAGTGGTGAGTGCTATTAGTGGGGAAAATGCATACTGGCACACCTTTATTGTGACTTACATCTGATCACCTACCACCGTTAGAAGAAGGTGTGGCACGCCTTATTACTACAAATCTGGTCAAGGGACCACATTTCTATCAGGCCCCCTATGGGCACTCTACATGTTCGAGATCTAGAGGAGTCATCTTACATGACGTGGGTTTCAGTAGGTGGTGACGTACAAGGTCACATGGGTAGTCTATACAGATATCACTAGGAGTTTGATGAGCTACCAGACAGGGATATCATATGGAGACCCTATAGGTAGATATAGTGGCCGGAGGATGCCATAGAGCTCAGTGTTTACAAAGTGGAGAATTTCCTTACAGGAAGTTAGAGTTATATTATCATGCTATACGGGGGTTGACAGATGCCAACGATAGCTAGGCATGATACAAGAGGGTTCCTGGCCCGAACATATGCTATGCCCATCAAGACTCGGAGAGGCAGACCATGGGGCCGCGTATACAAGTGACCCGAGCCAGGGCCATTTTCTTAGATGTGGTCCCATAAGCATGGGACCCAGTCATGAAAGACTAGGGATCCGGGAACTATTACAGATTATTGGACTTGGTATGTGACTATTTTACCGCAATGTCTAACTATCCCTGGAGGAGGCCTCGAGCAGTGAAGTCCCACCACCGAGATAGATTTGGCATGGTGGTGACCAGAGAGAGAGGATGGTGCGTGCGAGGCCATGAATCAAAGGATCCATTTGATGGATTACCCCATGATGAGCAGGCTACGACACAGGTACAGGGACCGAGGCCATAGGGTCCAGGATACACACATGCACAACCTTCAAGGCCCCAAGTTTTAGAGTAGGGTCAGTCTTCCAGGATAGTACATGGACAGTCTTGGTGGCACAGACAGTTACTCTCTACAACAACATGCATTCAACAGCTCTTGTAGAGTGAGAGATCAGGTCATATCGAGAGAGAGACTAGGCTGAGCCCAAATCTTAGCAAATGGACAATGAGCAGATCGGGCTCGGGTGCAAAGCTGGCCAAGGAGGTGATAGTGATGTGCACTTTTAGCGAGATCTGACAGATGGTTGTGTAAATGGCCCAAGTGATAGGTCTATATCGGTAGACACATGCCCAAATGAAGCCCATGATACTAGAGTGAAAGAGGCCGAGAGCCGAGCGGGTAGTGGGCTAAGCTAAGATTTCCCGAGCCTCAACATAGATATCGTCCTTCTAACACACGGATGGTACAATGGTGACCACCACGGCGAGATAGAGATCTAGCTACAGTAGAGGGCAAAGCCTCTTATTACAGGTCTTTATACTTTGAGGTAGTTTCAGCTGAGTGACGAGCACCTTCCTATAGCTAGCAGTCGAGCAGAGGTACTAGATCTAAGAGGCCTCAGGCCTCAGTGGAGCAGCCACGGCCAAGGAGAGCTAGCGATGCTCATGCCATGCCACCACCACGAGACAGACTAGCTACCCCATCGGAGGGCTTGAGTCATCCTTGATGATTGTATTTGACACATGTGCCTCTTGATGAAGGCCTTTTTGATGTATTGTAGTTTTGATACATGCCTCTGATGAAGGTTTATTATTCTTTGATATATGTATCATCTTTTTGTATGCCTCAGATGAAGGCATTTTTGATGTACTATAGTTATGTATATCCATTTTTGATACAGATATACCACACATGTATTATATGGACATTTTTGACATGACATATGTGTTTATGAGATGGACATTGTTTGTTATTTCTGATTGAGTACATGGATAGATAGATGTGTTTATGATGTTAGATGATTTGATTTCACATGTATATGTATCATGATTTGTTTGATGTATCGCATGTGTTTTGATTTCTAGATGATAGATCTTGTAGAGTATATCAAATGTATTTTTCTCATGTGATGTGCCATACTTAGTGGATGGGATGATATGATGATATGGGTGTGGGGGATAGATTTTGATATTTGTGATTCCTCTTGCCCCCATTTGATGATACGATATGTGATGATTAGCTTAGCATTCATGTATGATGTATACTTAGCTTTTTCTTGATATATGATGTATAGATGAAGTTAGATGTGATGATATTGATAGAAACATGATGATGTGATAACAAAACGACGCACATGCAACAAGAAGACAAAATCAAATGCTAACAAAGAACACAATGAATCAATATAACAATGCACTATGATCCACTAGCATGCAAAAAAACACTTTAATATGCACAAGTAAGAATAAATCTAATCTAATCAAGAAAAGATGAATCCTAACAAAGTATGTCCAAGAAAAAAACAACACAAATGTACAAGCATGAAGTAACTATACAAGCAAACAAGCAAAGAAAGAAACAAGACAATGCAAGGAAACTAAAGTAAATATTTTTGCAAGATTTGGTTTTATGAAACAATTTTCTATTGTTTTTGTGTTTTGTGAAATAATGTTCTATTGTAATTTGTGTTTTTCTAACAATTTTCCAGAGCTATGCACAGGTAACCAAGAAAGCGTGGATGCCCCCAATGTAAGATGGGGAATAGGCCAAGACCATGCCCCTCACAGAGACAAATAAAAGGAGACAAAGCCGGATCAAGGCTTGATAGGAATAGGCTCACAGGGAATCTCAGAGGTAGACGTGAAACTAGCCCTAGGCTAAGTAGAAATACCCTCTAGATGCAAGATGCTTGTGAACAATGAATCCTCCCAAGGTGCCAGAAATTGGTTTTCACCCAAGGACTTATCCAAAATGCCACAATTACGTAGTTTTCACTTATGGATGACCTATTTTTTCTTTTTCTTTTTCTCATTTTTTTGATTTTTTTGCATTTTGATTATTTTACCATGTTTTTAATTTTTTTGCGCGTTTGATTTTGTGCCATACTTAAGCATAGAACCTCTTAAGGTGCATGGAATTCATGGGCTCACGAAGCTCATCACCATTAGGGTGAGCAAGTTTATATGCTCATGTGCCATACTTGGCCACTATAACATAAGGTCCTAACCAATGTGGTTCAAACTTTCCTTTCTTTTCTCGCTCTACCCTTGTATTGAACTAATTCTCCTTCATGACCAAATCACCAACCTCAAACTGACGAGGTATGATTCTCTTGTTATAATTTCTGGAGACTCTGTTTTGATACACTTTGAGGTGATTAAGGGCATGGATGCACTTCTCATCTAGGAGCTCTAACTCAGCCAGTCTAGCTACCCGATAATCTTCATCTTTATCCAAATAATCCCTAAGAGAGATTCTTAGGGAAGGAAGTTCAATTTCTAGTGGGATGATAGATTCCATCCCAAATACCAAAGAATATGGCGTCATACCCATAGGAGTGCGAATGGAGGTCCTGTAAGCCCAAAGAGCTGGGTGGATTTGCAAATTTCAATTACGACCTGTTTTACTTACCATTTTCTCCATTATTCACACTAAAGTTTTATTTGTGGCCTTGGCCTATCCATTACCTTGGGGATAATATGGTGTAGACCATTTTAACCTAATTTGGAACCACTGACAGAGACCCTTTACAATTTTATTCTTGAATGAATTTCCATTATTAGTAAAAATGGTTATAAGAATGCCATACCGGAAAATGATATGATTCATGATGAATTTGGAAATCTAAGCTCCTGTTACATAGGTTAAGGGGAAATATTCCACCCACTTGGTAAAGTATTCAGTAGTCATGATGATGTGGGTATGACCATCAGATGAGGTAGGGGTAAGCCTCCCTATCAAGTCAAGTCCCCATTTAGAAAATGGCCATGGGGTAGTTGTTACCTCTCGAAAGTGCACCCTGTAGAGAGATGGTTGCAAGTTTTTTAAACTTGCAAAATTGATCTCTCTCTTTCATAGATACAATGGAAACACCTCAGGTCTCTGGGTATACCTATTTTGAGGTGATTCTATAAGATTAAAAGGTCGGTTCCTTATTGGTGTATCCTACATTGATTTCTAGGAGTTTGAGAGTAAAAGATGACTATAAAATAAATAAAACTAAGGTGATACACCAAATTTATGTGAGGGATTTGACTGAGTATATGCACAATTTCTATGGGAAGGATTCTTAATGCACGAGCCAAAAATTTACTTTATAGAATATTTAAGGGCAAACACTTGGTGATACTGAGGGAAAATCACAACAATACTAATAAGTTAACATGCACATTAAAATTAAGCAAAAAATACTTGAATTTGTAGTAGGGTAAGATGATTGATCAGGAAATTGCATTCACAAGACTAATAGAAACATACACAAGACTACAAATAATTGGAAAGGTAGAAAATACTTCACACACAGAAGGCAAAATTGGCAAAAATTGCTTTAGTACTCCTATATCCAAAAAGTCCTCCATAAGTCCCCCATGCTTTGCAAAGGCACACAATATATAGCAAAATAAAATTCACCCTCTTCCTAAAAATAGCCTAAGGCTTGTACTCGCCCATGCATCCTATTTTTATCCTTTATTTAATAATAGATAAAGGAATAAAAATAGAGCATGCAATTACAAATAGGCATTAATAGCCTTGATTACAATTGGTCAACTGAAGTTGACTGATCTATTTTTAAGAAAGAGAAGGATGAATAATTTGCTAAAAATAAGATTACTTGCTAGGAAAGTCTCTCTCCATGAACATGCAACTTTGTCTTCTTCTCTATTTTTTCCTGTTGTGAAGGCATGCAAAAATACAACTCCCTGTTTGTGAGCAAAATAATTACATTAATTGCAATACTTTGCAAAATAATTCATCCAAATATCAATCCTGATTGGGACCACCTTTGTCTCTGATGTTGACACTTATTATGTTTTCTAGTGATCACATGGATAACATGCTACAGATCATCTTCAACTCCTTGGCGTGGGGACCACCTTTACTTTACCAGTTTGGCCACCTTTGTGGACTTAGCATACTATGGTTTTAAAATAATACAAGGGAACTTGTAATAGTCACTACCATACTCGGCCACCTTTGATTATTTACCATGACCATACTACATAGTCTGCCACCTTATAGTTGTTAGCCTTGGCATATTTCAAAATTCACCTTTTCGGTGATAAGCATGTATGATGGCATTTTGCATTATTTGGAAATGACTATAGTTTGGACTTTGAAAGTCAATGTAATGATTTATTCGATGGACACATGGGTTGTCCCCTTCTCCACGGTGACTCACCCCTTGGTAACTTGGTCGGTGGCATATGTAACTCAAGTTGAGTTTGCTTTGATATTTTTTGATCATCTTGGGCCCTTGATCTTTGTACCTCTATTTTGATGTCGTCGATTTTGAACTGTGGTTTAGGGTTTTGGCCGTGGAGGCTTGGGCTTGCGGGAATTTTTGGAACTTTTAACCTTTTTGCAAAATTTTCAAACTTAAAAAATACCCTGGCCTCCACTTTTGTTGTGGTGATGACACGTATATTTCTTGGGCCTGCAGACCAAAGCTTGGAAATTTTAAATTTTTGCAAAAAGGTTTCAAAACTTAAAAAGGGCCCGACCCCCACTTTTCCACTTCTGTTTTAGTGATGACACATGTCCTATGGACTTTTGGACCCGCGAAGGAAATTTTGACACTTTGTGAAATTTAAAAATTGTAAATCAGTCAATCGACCGCCATTCCACCTAGACTACTTTTGCATCAATCTTGATGATAAATTTACGAGCGTTGATCTCTGTACTTATTTATTTTTGATTGTTGATCTCAAAGGCATGATTAGGGTTTCTACGTCTCAGCATTGAATGTGGTTTAATAACTCAAACCGTGTTTTACTTTAGACTTGGAGATCATTTCTCAACCCTTTATGTTTGCACCGCTTGATCTTCTTGAGCGTTGATTATCTGACTATGGTTGTGTTTCATAACTCACCCCTTGGGTTTGCATGGTAAAGGGTAACTTCGACCCTAATAATCATTTCATTTAGATTTTTGGTTCTTCTGGCAAAGCCCTGGAATTTTTTTAAAACCATTGTTTGATCTGTGAAGTTTTCTGAGCATTTATGGGAGTGTCATTGTTGATTATTCTATACTCGGTTCTTTACAAAAATGGTTCTCTCGCATTCTGTGCTTCTTCTGAGTGAGTTTTTGTAATAATGCCACCATTGTTTATTGTTTTCGAGCTTAGATTTGTGTTTTCCGCCATGGTTGTTTCTTCGAGCTCAACCTTTCTCATTTTATTTTCTGTGTCACTTCATCAGACGTTGACTTGGTGGTGAGAGCTCAGAGCTTGTTTTATATATTATTTCTATGGTGGCTGCCACTTGTTGCTAATCTTGAAGCTCGACCCTGTTCTGTTTGGTCTTTGTGGCGAAGTCCATGAGATCTGATTTTGCTTTGTGAGATCTTGTGGTCAAAAGGCTTGAGCACCGGTATATTTATTGGTCTCTGTGGGTTTTCCTTTACCATCTCTTGAGCTCTGTAGATTTGGATTTGCATCACCGCTTGATGAGGTCGGTAAGATTTTCGATCCTTGAGTTTTCGCTGGTATTTTGGTTCATCATGACTTTGGCTTCAAAACTGATACCCGTCTTCTTTTACATTTCTTCGTGTGATCTCTTGGATGAATCTAGTTGTTTCAAGTTGAAACTCATTTGGGTTTTTGTCCTTTTAGTTCTGAGGTCGATGATATCTCAAGGGTTTTCTCCACTTCAATTTAACCAGTAAGTATTTTACTTCTTTCTCTGACTTGGTTCATTGTGGCTTGAGGAAAACATTATTTTTACTGTAACTTCTCTTTTGTGCTTGAATTGGTAAAATCTACCTCAGCTACTCTTTAATTCTGGGTTATTTCAGCCTTGACTATTTTGAAATCCTTGGCATCAATTTTGTATTCGGAGAATCTATTCTTTTATGATTCATTTTTCAGATCAACTTATTTCTTTGAAAAAAATCGTAGAGTACTTGATTTAATCCTTTTCAATCTGAGATCACTTGAACATTGAAAACTTCCCATGGGATGAGTGCTTGAATGCAATTGGTTTTTTTACTGTAAATTTTGCAATATTGGTGGTTTTCTGTACTATACAAGCTTGAATTATTCCTGTCAATGGATCTTGCTGATAAGGTCACACTTAAACTGGATTTGTTTATTTCTTGAATGTATTCTACCAACAATTATTTATCATCAAGTTGCAATGCATGTCTTGATATGTAACCTATCAACTTTAGATGGATGTCGAACTACCAACATAGATGAGACCTCAGGTTGTTTTGTTGGCCTTCTGTAGAAGGGTTCATGTGATTGAATTTATTTCTTTGTTATGATATTTTCAATATTCCGACCGAATAGGCTTCGTAAGGTTGAATGGTTTTGAAACACCACTAGCTCAAATGAGTTGCTTATATATTTCTTTCTTCACTCACCTCTAAAATGCTAATTTGTATCCCGAAGTCGCACTTATACTCTACAATCCCTACAATATTTTTCAAGAAATTCTTTACCTATTTTTGATATCATTATCGTGCATAAGCCTTGATCTAGATATTGTATTCTGTTACTTTTACTACATTCCTTTTATGCTTCAATACTGTTCCAGAGCTTAAATACAACTTTCTATGTATGCTGGAAAATATGAAATGTTGATTTTCATGGTGAAGACCTGTTAAAATTTTCCCAAAATTCCTTTTCTTTGACTGAAATCTGGAAAATGTACCTTGTCTGCAAGCATATAATTTGTTCTGTAGTACTGTGATCCTCTTCCATTTGTAGGAAATATCTGAGTTTCAATTACATTGGTCTTCTTTTTCAGCATGTATATGATTCTTTCTTCTTGGCTGCAACCTGTACTGCACACACTTAAGAAAATAGTTAGAAAATACTTAGGATTTTTGGCCTCTCTTATGTCCATGTTTTCTTCTTTTCTCTTCTCTTTCTTCATTCCTTCTGAGTGAATAAATCATGTATGCAATCTGATATTCAAGTAAATTACATCTCCTATTTGAAAATATTCATATGCATGAAGTAGGACAGTGTAGGAATATGAATTGATCCCTGAGCTCGTGAATCGACAGCTTAAATTTTCTTCTTTTCAGGTACAATGGCTTCTACAATGGAGATGTTTTCAATCAAAGAAAGAAACCCCAAGGAAATGATGGGTTCACTCATACTCCTTTTCTTTGTCTTTCATGCATGTGTACCTTTATTTTCGATTGCTGTACTTTATTTTTCAGTCACATCCCATGGCTTATGTGGGAAACATTTGACCTTCCTTGTGAATAAAAAATTGAATTATTGTTTCATGCGGGCCATGCCAAAAGTGTTTCCAACCTCAGCGGTGTCCCGGCTGCACTTTGGGGCAACGAAAAAGAAAGCAAAAGAACCATTGAGGAGCTTGATAAGACTGATGCTGCCCATATGACTGCTTTGGGTATGTTTCATGCCTGGAAGAAAATCAAGATCAGTATCGATAAAGCTACCAAGAAGTAGCTCTGGGAGCTTCTGCTGATTTTTGTTGTTTTTCTGCTTTTTTCTTTTGCGGTCGGTTTGCTGTTTTTTTGCTGTTGTTTTGCTGTTTTGTCTCGGTTGAGTAGCTGTTTCTGAGCTACTTGGAGCTTCATTGTAACACTTGGATTTTGATCCATTCTCTCTGTTTCTCACTCTTATTCCGGCTCTCAGGCCTTCTTTTGTATTCAAGGGTATAGTCCCTTTCAAAAAACTATTTTCCAATAATAAAAAAAAACATTGAATTATTAAAATGAGTTGTGTATTCCTTTCTGCATTCCAGCTTCTCTGTATGGATTATATAATGAACTAAACAACTCAATAACATAATTGAATATCTTAATTATGAAGGAAAGGAATATTGATGAGAACTTGTAACATTTAGTAATGAACTCTGATTTCTGTAATCTACACTTATGTTTGCTGTCCCAAAACTCAACACTTCATCTACTCTGTAATTTAGTGTCTTCATCAAGACAACACAACTGCTATCCTTCGGGCCCTTGTGTTCTTTTGCTAAAGGTGTCATGAAATTACTGACTATATGATCTATTACGTTTTGTAACAACACACATGGCTGCAGATTTCACTTAATCATTAATTAATTCAGCAGTAACTAATAATCATCAGAACTTCCTTAGCTTAGGTATACTTCACCCATGACTTTCATCGTAACGATGAAGTTTCGAGTTGCCCATTTTTGCACAAGTGCAAAAATTGTCAACATTTTTGGTGATCCTGTAGGGAAAGCTGCCTGCTAGCTTAAAGACTAGTGCCTTGCTCTTTTCCATTGGGCATGGAGTCTCGAACATGTAACCAAAATTTTTCCTTTCCAAAAGGTCGAACCCTTCCAAAACGGAACTAAAACTGGGAAAGGATTTGGTGAACCATATCACATGTATGAATTCACTTATTGAATTGAAAAACGATGCAATGTGTAGAAACTGCACTTATTGAAGGGAAATCCTACTCTAATAATCACTATAAGATTTTCAATAACAGTGTTTGAGAAACATACCATTCACAGGAACGGGAAGTTCCTCTCCATTTAGCTTTGAAAGCTTAAAATCATTGTGTTCCTTGCCGCTTGAAATCATGTAAGGACCACTCCAAAGTGTATCAAACTTTGAGTGTCTTTCTAGATTTGCACGATCAACATTCCATTTTAACACAATATCTCCTTCATTGAAAACTCAAAATTTGGATTTCTTGTCAAAAGTCTTCTTCATCTCATTTGATTGTTTTCCATATTTAAATGAGCTTGCTATCTTAGCTCTTGTAATTCCATTAACTCTGCATAATGAACCTGTAATGGTTCATTCTCAAGCAACTCCATTTGATGCAGTAAATCCAATACAGTAACTCAACAAAAATAGGCATTCTTTCTTCTTTTCCATATACAAGTTTGTATGGTGAATCTTCATAAAAGGATAGTATCGAAGCTTCATTAGCATCTTTCAAGGCTATTGCTTCAATCCATCATGTAAAGTAATCTATAGCAGTTAAGATCAACTTATGTCCTTGTGATGAGGGTGGGTTTATCATGCCAATAAATTCAATACCCCACTACTTAAAAGGCTGATCAACTGAAATAGGTTGAAAAGGTAGCGAAGCTAAACATTCTTTTCCAATAAAGAAAGCACATTTCTTACACTTTCTAATCCATTCAAAATAGTCCTTGAATATGCCAGGCCAATAATAACCAGCTTTCATAATTTTTAAGGATGTGGTACATGCCAAGAAGTGACCTCATATAGGTCCTTCATGGAATTCTGACAATATTTTCTGAATTTTATCATAGTCAACACACCCCATCAATATTTCATTTATATCTCTTTTGAACAACACATTATCAATGAAGATATAAGGTACAACTTGTAATCTAAAATACCTTTGTTTATTCTTGTCCATACCTTCTGGATAAGTGCCATGTTGTAGATAGTTAACCATATTAGTCATCCATCTTGATTCTCTTGAACCTCGTGAGTGAGCTCAAAGCCTTTGCTGATTTTCTGGTTGAACCATGATTTTTGATATGTAATTTCAACATGATGTTTTGAATCATCTGGTTCCGTGACGTTCGTTTTTATATATCAATAATTAGATGCTCACATAGACCTTTCCCTTGAACTGTCTTAGCAACCCGAATATCAACATCATACTCCATGACCTTTGTTATCCAGTTTGCTCTTTTCTCATTCAACTCCTTATTTAGTAAGAATTCTTTCACACTTGGATGAGAAATAAGAACATGGATTTTATTGTTCAAAATCATATACTTGAAATTCTTTAGTCCTCTGACTACTAAAAGTACTTACTTTTCAAGGAATGTGTACCTTATTTCGTAATAATGCAAGCTTTGTCTGAAGAAAGCAATAGGTTGCTCAATATTTTCATCATTGACCTGGGTTAAGATAGTTGAGATTTTTTTAGCTCCTGCAAGTGCATACATTGTAAAATATTTATCAAAATTTAGATTTTCAAGAGTGGGATCTTAAGATATGGCTATTTTGATTACTTCAAAACCTTCTCTTCCTTCGTTGGTCCAAGAGAAAGTCTTCTCTTTCTTTAGCATAAATGTGAGTGGTTTAACCAATGCTTTGTAAAATCTAGAACAAATCTTCTAACAAAGTTGATTTTTCCAAGAAAACTCTATAATGCCTTCTTATGATGGGGAAATGATAGCTGTGATATGGCTTTGATCTTAAAAGGATCAATTTCTAAACCCTACTTAGAAATAATATGGCCAAGTAGCTTGCCTTGATGTACTGAAAAGATAGACTTTAGTGGATTCAAAGATATTCCAAATTTCCTGCACAACTGAAAAGTCTTCCTTAAATGCATTAGATGTTCTTCATAATATTTTGAAAATACAGTAACATCATCTAAATAAACAAGGATGCATTTATTTAACAAGATGTGAAAAGCCATGTCCATTACACGTTGCACCAGCATTTAAAAGACCAAAGGGCATTCTTTTGTAAGCATAGGTACCCCACTTGGTGGTAAAGGCTGTTTTATATCTATCTTCTTCTCGAACTAAAATATGATTATATCCATTATAACCATCTAGAAGAGATAGTCTATCTGAACCTGAGATTGTTCTTAGAATCTGATCCATGTTTGGGAGTGGGTAATGGTCTTTTAATGAAGCCTTATTAAGATCTTTGAAATCTACACATAGTCTGATTTCACCATTCTTCTTCCTAACAGGAACAAGATTGGCTACCCAACTTGAATGCTTAACTGGAAAGATAATACCCGATTCAATCAACTTAGATAATTCTTTCCTCATCAGAGGTTCTATTTTGGGATTCATAGGCCTTTGTTTATGTCTAACAGGTTTAGAATTTGGCTGCAACTCAATCGTATGTTGTGCTAAATTGGGATCAAATCCTTTCAAGTCTTGATATTTCTAAGCAAAAACATCCTTAAATTCTTTTTAAAGATCAATAAATGACTATTTTTTAGATGAGGAACATACCTTTCCAAGAAATAGCTTTTTCCCTTCATCAACCGAGATCTCTTCGTAATTATCAACATGCGTTGACATTTTAGTTTTGACCTTTCTTAACTAATCATCAGTGATGAAGATGTCTTCCAATGTGACCAGTCCTCGAGGCACTTTATTTGTCTTTAGCAATAATCTAATCACCGTATAAGTGTTGTAATTTATCCCGATTAACTACGAAAACTCAGCTTTTACTACAAAACTCCGCAGATTTGATCATCACTTTTAAAAACTTGCCAATTTAAATCATTATCGAATCTTGAGGGCCTCGACAATTAACTTTATATGAGGCTAGATTTTTCTATTTTCAATGTTCCAGCACTTCAAAACTAACCCCAACTACTGCAAGTCTGTTTGCATGCTTTTTTTTAGCTCTAGGAATAGACTGAATATTAATAGCATCAAAATCTTCCATTAAGTCTTAAACTCTATGCTTGTAAGACTTCATTAATAGATTCTTACAAACATTGAAATTTCTTACTTGATTAATAACCAACTCAAAGTCATCAAAAATATGTAGCATGTTGATACCTTTCTTTCTGGCCCAAAATAAGTCATGAATTAATGCTTCATATTTAGCTACATTGCAAGTACATGAAAATTGGAGACTCAAAGCTGAGAAATACCTCTCGTTCGTTGGGGAAGTGAGCATTAGACCTGATCTTGTCCCTTCTTGTTATTAGCTCCATCAAAATGAAGCTTCTAAATCCCTTCTACTGAATCTTCTGTTTTGGATAGTAAGGGAAGTGGTGTATTTTCTTCATGCATATAATACACACCAAACATGTGTTCTTCAACTTCCTTAAATGGATCATGAGCATGTTCTTCCATTGCCTTTTCATCCATAAACATGTTAGAAACACCATCTAATGCTGAAAAATGAGCTACCTCATCAAAATCAGACTAATCTAGGGTTGCATAATTAGCCACTGCATTTGAAGAATGAGGCTCAATGTGAAATCTAGCCAATGGCTCTGAATTGATAGTAACTTTAGTACCATAATGAGTAGTGAAAAATAAGGACCAATTTGAAGAGAGATAACCTCCTATTTTTGCTGTGAAGTCTCTAGATAAGCATAAGGAAAAGTATGGAGGTAAATCCACAACAATAACATCTTGCAGAATAGAAACATTTGGGCAAGCATGTAACGTCACTTCTAAATTTTTTATTATACCAACCGTATTAGTTACAGTTCCATCAAGTCAGTAAGACACTCCTTTCTGTAGGCTCATACTGCAAACCCAACTTTTCTGCAATCGCTTTTGGCATAACTGTGCTACTTACACCACTGTCCACCATGTAATTATAAACTAGATGTTCTCCAATAATCAGTGATAAATAAAATGGCGGTGGTTTTTTGTTGTCATGAGCATTCAAAACCTTCAACCATCCACTTAACTTCTTTAATGCAGTCTTGTTCAAATGTTCCAAGGACCATGTCTTCCTTATGAACTTCCTTTTCTGTATTTGAAGAAATTTATAGCTTAGCTAGTTCATGAGAAAGTAAATATTACTATCCAGAATACTTAGAGCATCCCAAATTGAGATGTTAACATTATGCTTTTTCATTGCATCAACAATGTTAAAAGAAGAAATTGTTTTAGAGACGGATTCAATTGTCTTAGAGTAGGCCTTAGCGAAAAATGATTTTGCTTCAGCTACCTTAGATATCTGAGGTATAAATAGTCTTATTGGATCAGGTTGTAGCTGTCTTTGATGGCCTCTATCAACTAGAACACTTGTTGTTTTTTGAGGAACAACAGGGTTGTTGGTTGAATTTGAAATTGTAGATGTTGTCTTATCAGTGACAGTTGGAAGGAAAGGACTATTTTGTTTCTTTTAACTTTTAACAGCCTTCCCTTGAGCCCTAGTAGTGACTGCAATGAAATCCTCCTCATTAAAATTGATTAAATTATGTTCAGGTGATTTTTGAACATGAGTTTCTTGCTGCCCACCCTCCATTTGAGGCATGAACAATGTTTTAGATTGAGGTTATGCAACAAGATTCAGATTCAGAAAAGCATTTGGGAAAGTTGTAGCTGAATGAGGTTGATTACAAGGTTGACACCACTCTTTTGTAGCCATATTAACTGGGACTAAAGTGTTAGATGAACTAGGAGCCTTTGGGTCAAACTGCCTTTGCTAGTAAGGTTGCCTATAATTTTGATTCTGTTGGTAGGGCTTCTTGTTTTGTTGATTCTGTTGATAGGGCTGATAAGGATCCTGATAGGGTCTGCTAGGTAATGTAATTTTGTTCTCAATCGAAGTCAATTTATTTCCCATAGTTTGCAAAGCAAATAAATACATCATCTGATGGAGCTATAATAGTAGGATCTATGATTGTAATAAGATGAGGAATAGGTGCTAAATTTGCTTTGAAAAGGGCATTGAGGCCTTGGTGCTAATTTTCTAGCATGAATAAGAATATTTTCAGCTTGGATAGCAATATCATAGGTTGCTAGGAGTTTCTCTCCACCCATTGATTGAATTATAGTTGAGGTATCATTGTTTAATGCTTTAAGATAATAAAGAAAAACATGATCAACTTGAGGCTCGACACTAGCCGGAATTCTCTCCCAAGTTCTAGAAAAATTGATATTGAAACTGGACATAAACTCATTTGGAGCTCTTTTAATAGTAGACAACTATTCAATGAGAGAAAAATGATCTGAATTATCCTAGAACTGTTTGTAAAATTTTCACCTAAGTTATCCCAAGTTCTTATGCTTCCAATTTCTAGGTTTTTATACCATTGCAAGGCCTACCCTTTAAAAGATGCAACTAAAATTCTTAAAGCTACGTCTTCATGAGTGATATTATGGACTGCACATAGGGCTGCAACATATTTGATATGTTCAGTAGGTGTAACCTGATTTTCACCCGTGAATGATGGAAAACTTTTCATGGCAGCATTAGGAATGTCATGGTAAACTGGGATTACTAATGGACTGCCATTAGTAAAGGTCACAAAATTCCTTGGTGGTTGAATAGCCATTTGAAAAAATAGGATGTTAATAGAGAAATTGATACGTGGTGAAGGAATATTAGGAGGAGGGTTATCAAAACCAGGTCTATTATAAGGTAAAGTATTACCAACTCTTCTCCTTCTAGCAGAATTCAAGGGTAAAGAAACAAACTCAGGAGGAATTCCTCTTACCAATGATCTTGTAGTCACTTTAGGCATGGAACATGTTGCAATACTGGTCTGAAATCATCTCTGTGGAGTCACCAAAAGATCTTCAAATCTTTAAAATAAATTGCTGCAACTTGCTCCCAAAAGTGACTTTGTAACTGCTATAAATCTGTTGTAGATCTGTTGTAGAATTTGTAACTTGCATGCAGATCTGATTCGTTGTCCCACCGGCATGCCAAAAATGTTATCTCTCGAAAGTGCACCCTGTAGAGAGATGGCTGTAGGTTTTCTAAGCTTACAAAATTGATCTCTCTCTTTCGTAGATACAATGGAAACACCTCAAGTCTGTGGGTATACCTATTTTGAGGTGAGTATCTAGGATTAAAAGGTTAGTTCCTTATTGGTGTATCCTACACTCGATTTCGGGAGTTTTGAGAGTAAAAGATGATCAGTAAATAAATAAAAATGAGGTGATACACCAAATTTATGTGAGGGCTTTAACTGAGTATATGCACAATTGCTATGGGAAGGATTCTTGATGCACAAGCCAACAATTTACTGCAGAATATTTAAGGGAAAACACTTGGTGATACTAAGGGAAAATCACAACAGTACTAATAAGTTAACATGCACATTAAAATTAAGCAGAAAATACTGAATTTAAAGAAGGGTAAGATGATTGATCAGGAAATTGCATTCACAAGACTAATAGAAACATACACAAGACTACAAATAATTGGAAAGGCAGAAAATACTTCACACACAAAAGGCAAAACTGGAAAAAATTGCTTCAGTACTCCTATATCCAAAAAGTCCTCCAGAATTTCCCGCCATGCTTTGCAAAGGCACATAATATATAGTAAAAACAAAATTCACCCTCTTCCTAAAAATAGCCTAAGGCTTGTACTCACCCATGCATCCTATTTTTATCCTTTATTTAATAATAGATAAAGGAATAAAAATAGAGCATGCAATTACAAATAGGCATTAATAGCCTTAATTACAATTGGTCAACTAAAGTTGACTGATCTATTTTTAAGAAAGAGAAGGATGAATAATTTTCTAAAAATAAGAATACTTGCTAGAAAGTCTCTCTCCATAAACATGCAACTCTGTCTTCTTCTCTATTTTGTCCTGTTTTGAAGGCATGCAAAAATACAACTCCCTATTTTTGAGCAAAATAATTACATTAATTGCAATACTTTACAAAATAAATAATCCAAATATCAATTCTGATTGGGACCACCTTTGCCTCTGATGTTGACACCTATTATGTTTTCTAGTGATCACATAGATAACATGCTGCAGATCATCTTCAACTCCTTAGCGTGGGGACCACCTTTACTTTACCAAGTTTAGCCACCTTTGTGGACTTAGCATACTATGGTTTTAAAATAATACAAGGGCACTTGTAATAGTCACTACCATACTCAGCCACCTTTGATTATTTACCACGACCACACTACATACCGTCGCCACCTTATAGTTGTTAGCCTTGGCATATTTCAAAATTCACCTTTTCGGTGATAAGCATGTATGATGGAATTTTGCATTATTTGGAAATGACTATAGTTTGGACTTTGAAAGTCAATGCAATGATTTATTTGATGGACACATGGGTTGTCCCCTTCTCCATGGTGACTCACCCCTTGGTAACTTGGTCGGTGGCATATGTAACTTAAGCTAAGTTTGCTTTGATATCCGTTGATCATCTTGGGCCCTTGATCTCTCGTACTCTATTTTGAACTTACGGTTTAGGGTTTCGGATGTGGAGGCTTGGGATTGCAAGAATTTTTGGAAATTTTTGGGTTTAGGGTTTAACTTTGACGAATAACTAAGGTAGAATGTACCAATTCAAGCACAAAAGAGAAGTTGCATTAAAAAGGGCCCAACCCCGCTTTTCCACTTCTATTCTGGTGATGACACATGTCCTGTGGACTTTCGGGCCTGTGGAGGAAATTTTGACACTTTGTGAAATTTGAAAATTGTAAGTCGGTCAATCGACCGCCATTCCACCTAGACTACTTTTGCATCAATCTTGATGATCAATTCGTGAGCGTTGATCTCTATACTTATTGATTTTTGATCGTTGATCTCAAAGGCATGATTAGGGTTTCGACCGTGTATGAATGTGGTTTAATAGCTCAAACCATGGTTTGCTTTGGACTTGGAGATCATTTCTCAGCCCTTGATCTTTGCATGGCTTGATCTTCAGATGTTGATTATCTGACTATGGTTGAGTTTCATAACTCACCCCTTGGGTTTGCATGGTAAAGGGTAACTTCAACCCTAATAATCATTTCATTTGGATTTTTGGTTCTTCTGGCGAAGCCCTGGAATTTTTTTCAAAATCATTGTTTGATCTGTGAAGCTCGCTGAGCGTTTATGGGAGTGTCATTGTTGATTATTCTGTACTCGGTTCTTTACAAAAATGGTTCTTTTCTTCTTTTGAGTGAGTTTTCTATAATAATGTCGCCATTGTTTAGTGTTTTTGAGCTCAGCTTTGTATTAGCCGCCATGGTTGTTTCTTTGAGCTCGGCCTTGCTCATTTTATTGTCTGTGTCACTTCATCGGACATTGACATGGTGGTGAGAGCTCAGAGCTTGTTTTCTATCTTATTTCTATGGTGGCCGCCATTGTTGCTAATCTTGAAGCTCGGCCCCATTCTGTTTGGTCTTTGTGGTGAAGTCCATGAGATCTGATTTTTCTTTGTGAGATCTTGTGGTCGAAAGGCCTGAGCACCAAGATATTTTCTTGGTCTCTGTGGGTTTTCCTTTACCATCTCTTGAGCTCTGTAGATTTGGCTTTGCATCACCACTTGATGAGGTTGGTAAGCTTTTCGATCCTTGAGTTTTTGCTGGTATTTTGGTTCATCGTGACCTCGGCTTCAAAACTGATACCCGTCTTCTTTTTCATTTCTTTGTGTGATCTCTTGGATGACTCTGGTCATTTCGAGTTGAAACTCATTTTGAGTTTGGTCCTTTTAGTTCTGAGCTCGATGATATCTCAAGGGTTTTCTCCACTTCGATTTAACCAGTAAGTTTTTACTTCTTTCTCTGACTTGGTTCATCGTGGCTTGAGGAAAACATTATTTTTACTGTAACTTCTCTTTTGTGCCTCGAATTGGTACACTCTACCTCAGCTATTCTTTAAATCTGGGTTATTTCAGCCTTGACTATTCTGAAATCCCTGGCATCAATTTTGTATTCTGAGAATCTATTCTGTTTATGATTCATTGTTCAGGATCAACTTATTTCTTTGAAAAATCGTAGAGTACTTGATTTAATCCTTTTCAATATGAGATTACTTGAACATTGAAAACTTCCCATGGGATGAGTGCTTGAATGCAATTGGTTTTTTTGTACTGTAAATTTTGCAATATTGGTGGTTTTCTGTACTATACAAGCTTGACTTATTCCTGTGAATGGATCTTGCTTGATAAGGTCACACTCAAACTGGATTTGTTTATTTCTTGAATGTATTCCGCCAACACTTATTTATCATCGAGTTGTAATGCATGTCTTGATATGTAACCTATCAACTTTAGATGGATGTCGAATTATCACCATAGATGAGACCTGGGTTGTTTTGTTGTCCTGCCTGTAGAAGGGTTCATGTGATTGAATTTCTTTCTTCGTTGTGATCTCTTCAATATTCTGACTGAACATTGATTATTTTGGGCTTCGTAAGGTTGAATGGTGTTGAAACACCACTAACTGAAATGGGTTGCTTATACATTTCTTTCTTCAGTTCACCTCTAAAATGCTAATTTGTATCCTGAAGCTACACTTATACTCTTTGATCCCTACAATAGTTTTCAAGCAATTCTTTACCTATTTTTGATATCATTGTCAGGCATAAGCCTTGATCTAGATACTGTAATTTGTTACTTTTACTACATTCCTTTTATGCTTCAATATTGTGCTTGAGCTTAAATACAACTTTCTATGTATGCTGGAAAATTTGAAATGTTGATTTTCATGGGGAAGCCCTGTCAAAATTTTCCCAGATTTCCTTTTCTTTAACTGAAATCTTGAAAATGTACCTTGTTTGCAAGCATATACTTTGTTCTATAGTACTGTGATCCTCTTCCATTTGTAGGAAATATCTGATTTTTAGTTACATTGGTCTTCTTTTTCAGCATGTATATGATTCTTTCTTCTTGGCTGCAACCTGTACCTGCACACTTAAGAAAATAGTTTGAAAATACTTAGGCTTTTTGGCCTCTCTTATGTCCATGCTTTCTTCTTTTCTCTTCTCTTTCTTCATTCCTTATGAGTGAAGAAATCATGTATGCAGTATAATATTCAAGTAAATTACATTTGCTATTTGAAAAGATTCATATGCACAAAGTAGGACAGTGTAGGAACATGAATTGATCCTCGAGCTCATAACCGACAGCTTAACTTTTCTTCTTTTCGTGCACAATGGCTTTTACAATGGAGATTAAGAGGAAGCTAGAAATGGAGATGTTTTCAATCAAAGAAAGAAACCCCAAGGCAATGATGGGTTCACTCATACTCCTTTTCTTTCTCTTTCATGCATGTGTACCTTTCTTTTCAGTCACATCCCATGGCTTGTGTGGGAAACATTTGACCATCCTTGTGAATAAAACATTGAATTATGAAAATGAGTTGTGTATTCCTTTCTACATTCCAACTTCTCTGTATGGATTGTATAATGAACTAAACAACTTAGTAACATAATTGAATGTCTAAATTATGAAGGAAAGCAATATTGATGAGAACTTGTAACATTCAGTAATGAACTCTAATTTCTGTAATCTGCACTTATGTATGCTATCCCAAAACTCAACACTTCATCTATTCTTTAATTCAAGTTGTCTTCATCAAGACAACATAGCTATCCTTCGGGGCCCTTGTATTCTTTTTTTTCAAGGTGTCATGAAATTGCGCAGACTATATGATCTTTTACATTTTGTAACAACACACATGGCTGCAGATTTCACTCAATCATTAATTAATTCAAAGTAGTAACTACTAATCATCGAACTTCCTTAGCTTAGGTATACTTTTCCCATGACTTTCATCGTAACGATGAAGTTTCGAGTTGCCCATTTTTGCACAGTACACTTTTTCCGACATAGTTGCAATATCGGTTTATTGTATTCCAATAGTAGCCTACTCTTAACAATTTCTCTTGGCCAAAACCATTCCATTAGTATGTGCTCCACACACCCTTCATGTACTTCTTTGATTGCTTGGATCGATTCTATCATATGGAGACAATGGAATGATTCCCATCATATCCACGATGATAAAGTGTACCTTATAAAATGGTATAACGGGCTATTTGGTGAATTAGGATTTATTTCTCGAAACGGGAGATGTTGGGAGGGAACGAGTTATCTTTGAGATAGGTAAAGATGGGTTCATACCATGGGGAATTGGGACCAACAACATCACAAGCTAGACAAGATTCTAGCATGTTATATGCAGTCAAGCGTAAATTTTCCACAAATAATGGCATGTCATTATTTCATGGAGGAATGTGAAGCATAGAACCCATTGTTGTCATAAGATCTCGCCGATCTGTTTTGTGATCTGTTCAAATGTGATGCGCACAAAGTACTCTTTGAGAGTTTCTACTAGATTCTTATAAGGTATGAGATTTTCATCCTTAACCTTGTATTCATCATTAACTTTCTTGATAATTAGATAAGAATCACCCACAACCTTGACGTGATGAATGTTCCACTTAATGGCAAGCTTATCCCTAGGATAAGTGCCTCATCTCGCGATGTTGTTTGTGTAAGGAAAACCTGCATAAAAATCCTGTTGTATAGGGTCTCCAAAAGGAGTAATGAGGAATACACCCGCTCCTGAACCATGAAAATTAAAAGACCAGTCAAAGTGTATCTGTCATATGACAGATTCTTTAATTTATAGTAATGAGGCATCTAGCAGATCCAGATTCAAAGGTTCAGTGCCTTGCAAAGGTGCTTCGCTAATTGGTCGGTGATTACTCGTCTCTTAACCGACTCGATGCATAAACTCTATGTCAAATTCTCTTAGTAGAATGATCTAATTAGCCATTCTACCTATGAGGGAGGGTTTAGATAGCAAGTACTTGAGCGGGTCAAATTTGGATTTAATCTTGGTTTTGGTATTCAATAGATAATGGCGAAGTTTTTGAAAATTAAAAACAATAGCCAAACAATATTTTTCAAATTGGGGATAGTTGAGCTCATAAACGATGAGAGTGCAACAAAGGTAGTACACCACTTTTTCTTTATGACCAAGGTCCTATTAGGCGAGAAGCGCACCAATAGAAAATTGAGTAAAGAAAGATATAAAGTAGGAGTGGCTCACCCGGAGTTGGCGGCATGAGGACAAGTGGATTAGCCAAGTATTTTTAAGCAAAGAGAATGCATGTTGTTGCTCCGGTCCCTAAATTAAGGTGAAATCCTTTTTAATCGTGTGGGTGAATGAATGACATTTCTCGCTAGTTTGGGAGATGAAGTGGCGAATATCCCGTATTTTCCCCCGTAAGTTGTGCAATTGCTTAATGTTCTTAGGAGGAGGCATTTCAAGAATAGAAGAAACTTTAACAGGGTCTACCTAAATTCCCCTTCTTGATACAATGAAGCCCAACAATTTTCCTGATAGCATGCCGAACACACATTTCTTTGGGTTTAGCCAGACTTTGTACTCTCGTAGGTGCTCAAAGATACGCCGCAAAATAACAGGGTGATCCTCTCTTATCTTATATTTTCTCGAGGATGTCATCCACATAGTCTTCCATGATATCATGGATCATATCATGGAAAATTATCGTCATTTCCCTCTGATAAGTAGCTCCTACATTTTAAAGCCCAAACGACATTACTTGATAACATAAAGTACCCCAAGGATTTATTAAAGCCATTTTATGATGATTTTCATCAGCTATCTTGATTTGGTTGTATCCTGAAAATCCATCCATAAGAGATAACATCTCATATCCTACCATTGTATCCACAATCATATCAATATTTGGCAGTGGAAAATCATCCTTAGGGAAAGCTTTATTAATGTCTCTAAAATCATGCAGATTCTGATCCCAACAGGCTTCTTCTAGATAGGGACGATGTTGGATATCCATTCAGAGTAATCAATAGGCCAAATGAATCCTGCCACAAGCAATCTTTCTAATTCCTCTTTAACTAGTAGGGCCACCCTTGGGTGCATCTTTCTGAGCTTCTACTTAATAGGCTTAGTGTCTGCATGTACAACTAAGTTGTGCATGACCAAAGTTGGATCTAAGCCTAGCATATCCTTATAGGACCATGCGAATACATCTATAAACTCCCGTAGCAGCATGGTGAATGTTTTCTATTCCCATGCCAAGAGTGATGCTCCCAATTTGACTATTTTTGGGTCCTCTTCTGTACCAATGTTTACATCGATAGTTTCCTCTACTAGTAATTTTGACAAGTCCTCCATATGCGTAGGATCGAGAGGAAGGTTGAGATCTTCGTCCAAGGATGTCTCCATGATATTTTCATCCTTGGCATGGTCACTTTTATTGTCCTTCAATTTTTGCACCTATTTGTCGGCCAACGCCTCAAAGAGGTTTTCACTGTGCGACTTGGACTTTGATTTTTTCCGAGGCTTTACGTTGGAACTTTTTTGTCACTTTTTCTTAAGTTTTGCTGACCACGAAGCTCAGCCTCCTCACCAAAGTAGGCACAGGTATCCAAGTCAATATAGAAGCCCTTTTTGTGGTCTCTAATGGGAATTGTATCCCAAATTCCCATGAACTCTGTGATAGCTTCATCACTCTCAAATAAATCTAGTGGCATATGACATTGTTGGTCCCATTCATAAAAGGGAAGGGTAAACAAGGTCAAGGGTAGGTTATGTAGGGGTTATGGTTAGGATAGTGGTATTCATGAATAGGTTCGTGGAGGCAAGATCCTCATATTGGCTACAATGGGAATCCGTATCCCACTGTCTAGATAGTTAAAGCTATCCTCACATTCAGAGCAAGTAACATCTTGATCATTGGGGTGTGCCCCATAAGAGAGAATTCCAATGTCGTATCTTTCTATTTTAAAATGTGGAAGAGACATTGGCTATTTTTTTCCTTGCTCATTTCTTCCACATCCTAGGCACTTGTAGCCCATGGAGTACATCATTTTACTAGATTTATCATATTGAGGTCTTTGATAGCAAGTTGGCTGAGTATCCTCTGGGACCCAAGTTGTAGGTGGATCTAACAATTTTTCTTCAGCCAAAAAGCCTCCAAGTAAAAATGACCCAATAGTTTGTTCATTTCTAGGTCTTTTGAAGTGATAGTTTGGTCGACCTCTAGTCTTGGGTGACAATGAAAGGTCTGAAACCAAGAGGGCTTGTTGCACATTATATTCTCCACAGCCATATTATAGAACCTTCATCTCCCATGAATCAAAAGGAGAGGTTGATGTAGAGGCCCCATGGGTGCAAGAACTGAGAGAATCTAAATCTACTCGGGACTCCATGGCTTCCAGTTGGAGAGGGACAACTATATCGACGGATGGACACACATATGTATCCTTACGTGTAAAACTATTGAGAGCTCAAGTGAGTGAAGGGCTCAATCTCCTCATTGTAATGGTGTGTCCCTCATGCTTCAGCTTTAATGCATTGATGAAATGTCGATGGCACAACTCGCATGGTATGAATCAATGGTCGGCCTAGAAACATGGAATTTCCAAGTCCAGACATGGAACTTTGTTTGATGACAAGTGGGACCCACTTCCATAGGCAACATGATTGTGCTGCTGACTCCCTTTCCACGTTGTCGTAAGTGGTGATAGTGATGATGTTTGACTCAAGATCTACTTCAGTATGTCCTAGCTGTTTAACCAACTTTAGTGTGTAGATGTTTAACCCTGATCCGTTGTCCACAAGCACCCGTTTGATCTTCCTGCTAGTAACAACTACCTCAATATACAAAGGAATATTATGTGTTATATTTTTAGTAGGGATATCCCTATGATTGAAGGCAATGTGTTCAGTTGGCACAATGTTTACTACTGCAGCTTGAAGATGTGTAGGATCTACCTCTAGTGGCACTCCTGACCCCTAAAGATTTTGGTACAAAATGTCTTTGTGTACATTTGATATCTTAAGAAGATCCAAGATCGAAATCTTGGCAGATATTTTCTCAAGTTTCTCTAAGAGGTTGTAATTACCATTTTGTGGGGTTGATGGAGAAGGTTCAGGAATCACGAGGCAGGCACACCTTGTTATCATGGCACAATCCTTTCCCTTGATTCAAATGGTGTTGATATGGTCATTAGGAGAGTGAATACATCCAATAAGTGAATCATAATGATTGTTATCCTTTTTGGTATATAAGTAATTCACGCTTTATAACTTTGGGATGACTCTCCCCAATCCGGCTTTGACTCTTCTGATTTACCATGTTTGGGGAATGGCTCTTTATATATCCCCATCTTTTTGTTGGGTGTCTGAGTTTTCCCTGGGTTTTCCACCTCTATCTCCCCATTTTCAATGAGGTCTTGGATATAGTGATGGAGTCACAGACATTTGTCTATTTTATGTCCCTTGACATGATGCATTTCACAATATTCATGCTCCTTGTACCATGATGGTTTTGGAGCATTGTCATCAAATGGTTGTGTCGTAGGATATGTCACCATGTGAGCTGCATCCAATTGTTTTAATATAACCAAAAAGGATCATTAAGAGGGGTGAACATTCTTCATTTTGGTGGGGGTTGAATAGGTCCTTTGGTTAGTTTAAAAGGTTGACCAGGTTTGGACCGTTTGTACATGTTTGGAATCTGTGATCCTGTCTCCCACCACATTTTTGTTTTTGTTAAATACCTTTGGCTTCTCTGTAGGTTTAGCATTTTGATTATCCTTAGATTGTGACTTAAGAGTTCCTTTAGCAATAAGGGATTTCTCTATTTGAACACCCTTTTCAATGACCTCCTCAAAAGTGCAAACACAATGCATTTGAAGGTGGAAAGCAATGTCTGGATTTAGGTTGGGCACAAAGATACTTACCAGCTATTTTTCAGGAAAAGCACAAGGGAAGTGACTGGCTATCCCTCTCCACCATTGTAGGAAGCTAGAAAAAGTCTCATTAGGGTGTTGTTTGGTGCCACATAAATCTGCCATGGTGATATCACTTTCTATGTTATATGAGAAGTGACGCACAAACCTCTCTGCCAATTCTGGCCAGGTAAAAATGGACCCGCAAGGCAAACGAGTAAACCACTCCAAGGCTTGACCTCCTAGACTCTTGGGAAAGAGTTGTATGAGATAATTATCACTATAGGACACCTCTTGACATGCCATATAGAAATATTTGACATGATCTCGTGGATCTCCCTTTCCTCTATATTTGTCAAATTTTGGCATATCGAATTTCTTAGGGAAAGGTTGAAGTGTCATAGCTTTTTCAAAAGGATAGGGACATAGTTCTTCATATTGATACTTTCTAATGCTCCTTACATTGCTCTCTTGAAGCCTTACGAGTGTTGCATTCATAGATTTTGCTTCTTGTACGAGCAATTGTTCCTTAGTTGGAGAAGTTGGGATATATACATGATGATAATCCGTATTGTCTTATCCATGATTTTCTCTATGGAGCTCACTGAGTTCGACCTTAGGCCTTGATTTTTGGACATTCTTGTCTTCTTCCTTTTGTACATGAGAGGTTAGCAAGGCTAATTCTTGGCTAAGGATACTAATCTATTGTTTAATGGTGATATCTTCTCCCAAAGGTTCCTCTTCTTCCTCATATTGTGAAATTTCTTCAACTTTCTCGTGTCCTGACCCGATTTTTTTTGGCACTTTGATAAAGGGTATTCTATGTCCCACTACATTATCTTTTCCTGCATTGGAGGTAAAAACATTTCTGTGTGTTAAAATATCCTCCATGTTAATAAGAGGACACTCCTCCTCATTAGCATTATTCATAGGCTGGATTGTTTCATTTGTAGTGGGAATTTTAGCCCCCAATTCTACAGCATGTGCTAGCACCCTATCCTTGTTTCTAAAAAGGAACTCATCTAATAAGGTGGGGTCAAAGTTGAATTCCGCATGTGGGGACTCCAATTCATTACCACTATGATCGACCATGTCTTCTATCTCTTTTTCCACGGAAAATAGAGGCCCTAGATCATGTCCAATAAAAGGGTTTGACCCTTGTCTATTTGAGGCTTCCCAAGCTTGCGCTTGTTGTTCCTCGTATGTTTGTTTCTTGAGTCCTAATCATGTTTTGGGAGCCATGATTTGTGATAGTTTCACTAAGGTAAGTTTGTAAATGTGTTCAAAACTTTGTGACCACACCTGAGTGAAATGCAAGATGATTTTTTAAGAATATGAATGAGTAACAATGTGAGAATACCAATGTGATAGAGTGATAAATCACCAATGACACAAATGTTTGGTATCTAAGCCTATCAAATGAAGTACTTCCTAGACTATGTTTCAAAAATTAGTTTGGTGTCGCAAGATAATTAACAAGATGTTCTCACTTATGCCAAGTTCAAGAAAATGAACAAGACGTAAGTAAATAAAAGTATTTAATGTGACCTCCTAACAAGGTTTACTAGAAGTGAGCTCAAATTCAATTAAGACCTATTTCCCAAAAAAATCAGTTACAATTTGTGAGTGACACAACAATGTTGCCAAGATATGTTAACCAAACTTTGAGAAAGTAAGGTATTGATATCAAGATGATATTGATATAACACGCACAAGTGGTAACACGTAACACTCTTCAAAATCGAGGTAATAATAGAATCAAACTAAAAGCTTAAAGTATAACTAGGAATTGTTAAAATGTGTGTAGCGTAACCTTATAATATAGATATTTAGGTCAAGTTTACAAGAAACAAGACGTAAATACCAAAATTGTAGTGATACAATACAAATAAGGTAACCTTTCTAAGGAAGTCCAAGATGATGAACCATGCCTAACTACAATGACGATATTGACATGGGTATCAAGATCACAAAGGCCACCAATGATATGAATACACCTTCACACACTTTAGATGTTTAACTTACCCATCCACAAACATGGATGGGTGTAAATGGACAAAAAGGTGGCAGAAACAATCAATTGGTAACACAGATCTAGTCACCCTTATTTTGATCAACAAAGTGTCAAAATAATGTGAAGGAAGTAGATCAAAATGGGGATGAAAAATGTTGGCTTCACTTTGGCAGAGTTTCCCCTCGCCTTAAGGAAAGTGAAAAACTAAGTGAAAGTAATGTGTCACACATTTCATGATGAAAAGATGGCTCACAACTCAACATTGTTTTAGAATGGTCAAAGTGGGCTCCTAGCCAAAGAATATCTTCCTAGTTGGTTCTCTCACACTAGCTGTTAAAAATTTGTCTTAAGCGAGCACTATTTACCCAAATAGTCCCGACTATCTTGGGATTATCTTGACTTTACTTTACCCCCTTCAAGAACAGTAGGAAACTAGTGTGTCTACATGTACTATCACTGGGGTCACCATATGGACAACCGGTAACGCTATCTCACAAAGGAATCACTAGTCAAGTAGGTAGTGGAGCACTTCCTGTTTCATCCACAAGGTTCCCTCTTGCATGGACTACTTTGGGGTTCATGGAACCACCCCCATTGTTGTAGCTTAAGGCATTATGCCAAAGGGGTTATGTTCTAGTTGAGCGGATAGGGACATACCCTTTTCTGAAACCTACAATACAGTGTTTTGAATATGTTGTTCTTTTTATCTTGTTTAATTAGGTGTGGTTTTCTTGAACACCTTTTGGAAACCTATATGACAACTGTATTAGTAGTTTTTGACTTCATTTTGATTCCACCTTTTCTTTGCAAGCGTATCTTTTGGTCTTGCACAACGAGTTTAGTATTTTTCCATAAAAAAGTAAACATCATTTCTGATTCTCAAGATCATCCAAGGATGCAAGAGAAGAGCATATGTGATGTTTCCAAAATCCAAGAAGATATCAAATGGAAAAACACTTTAATTCACACACACCAAGTTAATCCATTCCAATTCAGATATTCCTAACAATTTCAAAGCATCAAAAAGACCTAAGAATCGTTTCTAATTCCCAAGATCGCCTCAAGAGACGTGAGGGAAGAGCATACACGATATTATTCTTATAAGAAAGCATGCAAATTTTATCTAATCAAGTAAAAGCATGTAAAAACACCCTGTAAAAATGAGTATTTAATTAGATAAAACCTGTAAGAAAGTTAGCACCTTAACACCTTAATCTTAAGAAAAAACAAAAAGACACATGCGCCCTATTTTGGAATCTCGCACGCGGATTAGGGAAGATGCTCCACTCTGTGTTTTTCCAACTTACAGCTTCACCTACACCACTCCGAGAGGCGTGTGCACCACTAGAAATATGTGTGTGCCACCGCAGATAAAAAAATGTTAAATTCCTACAGAGTGCTTGTGCTACTAGAAAAGTTCCCGCACTACTAGAAAAGTGTGTGTGACACTCACAGATTAAAATAGTATTAGATTCTAACGAAAACATGTCTACACCACTTGTAAACATGTCTGCTCCACTAGAAAAGCATGTGCACCTGGGTTAGGGTGTATGCGTTGGTCTGACAGGTTTTGCGTTGTAGTGAAGTTACAGATGAAATAACGCCTCGCACTGATTTAGTGTGCCTGCACTAGTTAGGGCATGTGCATCGGGTTTAGTGTATGTGCACTAGGGTTGAAAAATAGACATTCAAGCCATGATAGTTCACCTGTGCCACCTGAGAGGTGCATGCACAATGATAAGAGTATCTGCGTCCCCCGCGCTGTGCCTCCGCACCACTCCTACAACCAAAGTATGGCGAAAAACACAAAAAGCTCACAATACTTCAAATTTTAACAAGTTAGCTTGAAATTAGCAACAACCCATAAAAATGATAGCTATAAGTGAGAACCTACACATATAATGTTAGCAAAAATCCCAAGAAATTGAACATTAATTACTATATGTGCATATCAAAGGGTTAGCCAAAAACAATAGAATTCAAGCTAAAAATGCTAAGGGACAAAGGATCCGTCCCACTGGGTGTGCCAAATGTGTGCATGGTTTTGTTCAACTAAGTTAAGGAAATTAAAACTAACACCTAGTAGTCTTAATTAACAAAGCTAAATCAAAATCTAAACACCATCAAGATAAGAGCTAAACAAGGTTAGACAATAACACTATTACATTAGAACTTTAAAGCATAAATCAAACTAACATGCTAATTGTCAAAAACCTGTACTCTTTTGATTGACAACAAAATCAAGTGGACCTATGGAGGCTCCATGGCAATCAAATTTGGTGAAGGAAGGACGCTTAGCTCTTCAATTGTGAATTCTTCAAGAGTGACAATGAAGCTTATAGTCTTTTTGCTATGTGCTTTTCTTTTATCTTCTCAAAGAATTTAGGTGTAAGTGTAAAGGTAGGAGGAGGTCTCTCTATATAGTCCAATGGATAAAGGAATCACTACATCCCTTTTACATGTGCGATAATAGGGATTTTGAGTTAGTTGTAGATAAGGGGGGTTTAGATAGGGTTGAGTTAAATTTGGGAGGTTTTTTTGTCATTTAGTGACTCATGTGGATAAAGGGGGCCTTTTAATTAATCAAGATGATTTAATTAATAGATGTGCAAGCTTATAAAAGCTTTTAGAGGAATATTAGCATGATTTAGACTATAGAAGGGGATTAAATCAATTAAATATTGATTTATTGGTTAAATGAAAGGGGAAGCTAATTAATTAATAATAATTAATTAGTCTAGATAGTAAGGGAGATTAATTAACGGAAGGTCGTTAATTAGGATATTTGTTGGATAGGTGACTTAATTAATTAGCGTAGTGTAATTAATTAACGACAATAGGAGAGAAGATGAGATCTTTTGACGAAATTGTACAATTTGCGGGAAAGGAGATAATTAGCTCAATTTAAGTATTTAAATTGCTCAGGTGTAATTATGGGTGTCTACAAAAACCTCTTTCTATAATTAAATGCCTTGAAGAAATTATACGATGTGAAAGAGTAATGATTCTGCCTTTTTCATTTTACCTCTTCTCATGTCCTTATTAGAAAGTAGGAACTATCTATATTGGCCTCTTTAGAATTAAATGTTATTATGGTAGTTTCTAACCACCACTACTACCATCACTAAAAATCCCAAAAATAACAACACTAAAAAAATTCATTACCAACTACTCCTCTTGAATTTTCAACCTATGGTTTAAATGTTTACTAAGGATTTGAATCTAGATAAAAATTCTTTGGATTACCACTTTTTGTATTCAATATTCCTTTCTTCAAAGCTCCAAGGCCTAACCTATTAGAAAACTCTTCTAGGATGTACCTCTGGTGGAAGCCAAATGCCCTACCATGTTGAACCCAATTACCACCACTAAAACCCATATTGTTAGCTATAAATACCCATGTAGTATATGTTTATTTCATGATTTCATTAGGACTTGGTCTATATAAGTTATCCTCCGAGTAGAGGGAGTGCGTAATTCCTCCTTAGAGTCAAACTGATCATCACTACTTGTTTCTTCGGGATTCATTTCATTACACAATCTGCTAAAAAGTGTATCTTATGGAATAAAATCATACTCTAATTTTTTTTGGATCTCCTAGGTCCCACCTCATAGAACAAAGGGTAGAGTTATTTGTGTCCTTGTCCAATTTTTATCTCGTAAAACAACATCTAGATGCTTTCACATGTTTTTAGAAGAGAAATTTTTATCAGCTTTTGCATTAAAAATTTTATATTGAAATGCCTCTGCCTCTTTTTTGTGGATGCAATCCCAAAATTTTTGTTGGAAACTCTTGAAAACTAATTCCTTTCTCAATAAAAATTTCATCCATTAATTTTTTTATGTCATCTCAATAGTTCTATTTTTAGTTTTTCTAAAGCAAGGGTTTACTTTCATGTTGAATATTAATGAAAGAGTTCTTGTTCGTCACTACCCTTGATTTAATCACCTATCATGGGTCATACCTCATGTGAGAGTCAACATCAAACTTAAATATTTTTAAAATTTCATGTGCCACATTGAATTATTTTCTCTCAAATGTGAACCCTCCACATGAAAATAGTAAGGAAAGAAATATTCTCATCTTTTGCTAAGTAACATAATACAATTTATTATTGCTTTCTTATTTAATAAAAAATATGATTAAATATAATATTGCAGAGTTATTGATTGTAATGAATGTTAAAATAAAAATATGACACAAGAAAAAACACATGTAAATTATAAAACCCTAAGCAAAATATAGGGAAAATATAACTAGTCTAATATCTCGTATAATCTAGAACCTCATCCGTATAATCTTGATATGGGTAGGGAGAAGTGATGAAAAGGATGAAAAAAACATCATAACTGACCTCTATAAATTCTACAACTCACAAAAACATTTAGGCGGGGTGCCCACAACAATACAAGTACGCTTGGGTGATTATAACTAAATCTTGTTTCTATTGTGTCGTAAGGGTGTCACACTTATTCCCTATCGATCACCTAGTAGTTGCTTCGGATCACCGAAGTTACTTGAACCTAAAAATATAAAATTCACCTACACAAGCCCACAAAAATCATCAAAACTAAATAGGAAAATGTGGAATAGGGATTTAGACCCACCCTAACGGTCACCCCAAGAGTGAACTTACAACTAAGTGTTGTACTACGTCTCGAGACTTTATGTAATTATTGTGTGTGTGTGTGTGTGTGTGTGTGTGTGTGTGTGTGTGTGTGTGTGAAATGATGCCCTTATGTAATTTTCACTTAATAGTAGGATGTAGATAGAATGTAACAATGTAGTAGAGTGTGTGGATGGATAGAATGAACTTCCCCTTTGTATCCTATGTATGCAAGAAGTATGTAGCATTTCCCCCTTGAATGGATGCTAGATGGATGCCTTTGGAATGTAAGATTAGGTGGTGATAGTAATGTTCAAGTGGTTGGTCCTTTATTTTAAACATATAACTATCTATTTATATGATTCCATTTTTTAATTTTGTAATTAACAATTAGAAGGCTAGCCCATAAGTGAAAACGATTACGAAAAGATAAAAAGGACTGAAAAGGAGCGAGTAACGAGAGAAAGTGTCAGGGGCACCTAGAGTGAACAAGAACACCTAAGTGTTTTTGTCCTAGCTAGGTTTGGGTTTCTGAATCCATGAAAGAAAAATAAGTAAAATTACAACTAATCTATAGGGTGTATAATAACAAATAGAAAGAAAGATACAAAAAAAAAAAGAGGGAAAAGATAGTTTTCAACCACTAGTTTTCTTGCTTAGGAATCATGTATATGCTAGTATTCTTTTAGGACCTAGAAATGTACCCAAGTCCATAATTTTGTGTCTTGTCCCCACTTTATGTTTCTAAGTGAATACTCAACAACATAAAGTAGATAATAGATGTATACCTTATGATCCTGTAGAGTGTGTGGTGAATAGTGTGCCAAGTGAACAAGTGAAGCATGGAATGATTGCAAAGTGAAGCGTGGAGTCTAGGAAAGGAAAGTAACCCTAGGGGTGAAGCATATGTGTTGCTTGTACCTATTTTTTTGCTTGTATTTTCTGTTGTGGGTTGCTTTTTGTTACATATTAAGGATGGACTTACAAAAGAAGAGAAAAAGAGTAGTCAAAGTTTTGTATATGAAAAATATGAGAAAAGTATGCAAAAGTGTGTAAAAGTAGTAATAAAGGAAAGTGTGCACTTTATGTAAAAGAGTGTAAAGGATAGAAAAGTGTCCTGAAATGCTATGAAGGGTGAGTTTTTAAGGGGATATCATGCTAAGTATGAGTTTTTGGGAGATCTCATGCTAAGTACGAGTTTTTGGGCCATCTCATGCAAAGTGCGTGTTTTTGGGGTAATATCATGCTAAATAAAAAGTGTTGGGGAGAGATGAAAAGTGTTAATATCCTTCCATGACTTTTCCTAATAAGAATCATTGTATATATCTTTCCCTCCGGGTAGATATAGACAAGCAAAAGAATAAGGAAAATCAAAAGGTGTAGGAAAAGGGTGCACATGAAAAAGAGTGTCGACATGGTAAAGGATGCGCCTTGCGCACATAAATGGCACATGACACGAGTGTCGACAGGTAAAGGATGCGCCTTGGGCACATAAATGGTGCCCGACACAGAGTGTCGACAGGGTAGAGGATGTGCCTTGGCCCACATAAATGGCGCATGAAATAGAGTGTCGACATGGTAAAGGATGCGCCTTGGTGCACATAAATGGCGCATGACACAGAGTGTCGACATGGTAAAGGATGCGCCTTGGCGCACATAAATGGCGCATGACACAGAGTGTCGACATGGTAAAGGATGCACCTTGGCGCACATAAATGGTGCATGATACAGAGTGTCGACATGGTAAAGGATGTGCCTTGGTGCATGTAAGAGGATGTCGACACAGATATGGATGCACCTATGGCGCACCATCAAGAGGCGCAACATTCTAAGCGCTGACAGGAAGCAGACCCTGGCGCAGATATTCAGATGGCCATAACTTTTGACAGGGAGCTCGGATTCATGCAAGGTTGGAATTTTCAGAAAGCTTACGAGGTCCTATGTCCAACTACGACTAGATATCTTTAATTGGGTGGGAACAAGTTCTTAAAAATACAAAATACAATTCACCACTTTTTGGGGTCGCTAGGGTTCTCACCTACCACCATAATGAGATGAATTAAATGCAACCTAGAGGTGGTTGGGGTAGATTTGGATTTCCTCTCTCTTCCCTCTCTCATTCTTCCTATAAATTTTAAGGAGGGGCTTGTTTCTAAAGGTTGGACATTCTTGTTTTGCCCTCCCTTATTCTCTTTGGTAGGTGAATTTGTGGAGTTCAAACCTCCCATCTAACCGTAATGCAACTTTGCCTCTAGAATTTTGTAGTGTATTGTATCAATCTTTGGAGAAAATAATATATGTCTCATGGATGATTCTCAACCCTCTCTCGTGTTCATTTGCATCCTCTTGATCTTTCATTGCAAATCAGTTATTTGTGTATGATCTTGCATTGCATTTTAGTGGTTTGTGTTTATTAACAAGACATATATTCTTCATTCCTCGGTGCATCACCTTTGTAGTTTAGGTTTTATTTTATGCATCTTCTTCCCCTGTCTCCTTGGAAAGTTAGATTAGGTTTTTAGTAAACCCTCTACATTTTCTACATGTGCATCTGAACAGAGGAATAGGAACCGGCCTTCATCCGGAGAGCTTTTCTGATTTCGCAAGGTCCCACACTTGGGAAAAGCTCCATGTTATGCAATCGCACTGAGAGTCTCAACCCATTGAGTTGCAGAGTCTCAGGGGTACTGTGATTCAACATCAATAGTTTTTGCATGCCCAGTGGGACCAAGAGGTCATTCCAAAAGATTTGAAGGAATTTTCAAGAAATTCGGACTTAAAAAATTGCAGGTTTTACAATTTCATATTTTCACCTTCCAGGCTGAACTTTGAAATCAATTTTCAAGGACTTAACTTGCTCGAAACAAGTCAAAATTTCACCAGTTGATAGATCGGGGATAATATTCAAAAGGGTATTCTTAGATTTTTGAGATTTTCATTTTCAAAATTTCATGGTTTTTTGGTATTTCGGATTTCGGTTTTTGTAAATCGGCATTTTTGGGTTTTCGGCATTGTCATTCTCAAGCAAATCCCAAACCCTAAAATCTCAAAAATATAGGTCTTTCAAAATTTTGAGTTTAAATATTGTCAGGTTTGGTGTGTAACTTGGCGAAGCTAGCCTTTGAGGCTCATTTTTCTAACACATCCGCGATTCCGAAGGGGATAGAATTTAGTGTTTTAGCAGAAAAATTTTCCCAGGCATATGAGAAGAATTCGAACTAGGTCCAATACTCGAGAAGAGGGGCTATTTTTCCACTTGCAACTATCACCAGGAAGAGGAAGGAGAGGAAGAAGACCACAAAGATCACCATCTCCACCTAACAGGACTTTGTCTACACCTCCACCTGGTAGACCTTTTCTCGCATCAACAAGGGTTCTCAGGCCAATCAGAATGGCGCAACCACCGAATCCCTTTGTCAATTTCACCGGCAACAGTCCACTTGCCCTCAATGCACAGAATCCAGTTCCAATTGCAGCATTGAAGAACATTCCATTTTTCACTAGAGAAAATCATACCACTCCTGGTGATCATGTGAAAGACATCGCCAATGTTTGTGCAATCCATGAGATAAATGAAATGGATGTTGCTATGTCAAATTGTTGGCATCTTCGTTCAAAGGGAAGGCTTTGCAGTGGTTTAGGAGCCTTGCAGCTGGTTCTATCACAAATTGGAATCAGTTATGCATAGTCCTCCATGAGCAATTTGGGGAAAAGGGAGACAATTTGTCTCTACTAGAACAATTGACGACTATCAAGAGAGCTCCCAATGAGCAGCTGATTGACTTCAACTTCAGATTTCAAAGGTCTTGGGATAGGATTCCAGTGGGTGCCAGCCAACAAATTGAAGGCACTTTTCTATACTATCTTAAGGCTTTGAATTCTAATATTTCTATGTTAATTCAATCTATGGGAGGCACAACCTTACTGCTACTTATAGCATTGCCATTAGGCTGAAAAAATTTCTTATTCAAGCCGGTAAGTCGGCTCCTAGGCCTCCCATGCCCTTGTATCCAAACTTAGAAAATCCAAGCACTAGTCAAACACCCACTTTGGCTCCTATTCCCACTCCTAGAAATCAAAGTTCAAATGAAACTTCTACTTCATCCTCTAGTACTTCAAATGAACTCCAGGAGGTTATGAAACAATTACAGAACCTTGGAAATGAGCTGGTGACTATCAAAAGACAACAAGCTCAAAGTGCTAGACCATATCAACCTCAAGCGCAGTACCAGGCTAGGCCCCCATACCAGCCAAATAGGTCACCAGCTCAGGCTACAAATCAAAATCAAAGCCAAGTAAGGCCTCCCACTAATAGACCATTTCAGCCCTATAACCCCAATGTTGCATCTGCTTCTAAAGCATTAGTGCCAGTCCAAAACAACATAGCTCAAGAGTATGATTGGTGTTTCCCATGCAATGAACCTCATAACCAATCTATGTGCTTTAATGGTGCTTTGAACCAAGCCTTGATGGTGAAAAATACTGGCATTGAGGGTGAAGTGAGTCAAGAAACAAATCAGCAACAAGGGACATCTCAGCAAAACACAGGTACAAATGATACCGCACTTGCGAATTGGCAAGCTGAGGATTTTTGTGGCATGAATCAAACAATTTCTCAGAGTGTAGCAGCTAACACAAGATCAAAGAAGAGGAATATTGGTGAAGGGCAGTCATTAGATCCAAGTGATCTACAACCTTCCATCACTCCACAAGGTGTTGGTAAGCAAAATACAGCCCCAAACCACCTTCTAAACCAACTCAAATTCCAGCTTGTTGCTGCCCATGCACAAGATAGGAACACACAGACTAAAGGACAACAAAGAGATCTTTCATCCCCATTTAGCATCATTGATCAAATGAAGAAGACAAACGTGAATATATCAATGTGGGAATCTTTATCCATCCCAGGACAAAGAGATCTTCTACAAGCTGCCATGAAGAATTGGTCAACTTCGAACCAGCAGGTCCATATGCAAGAGAAGGTCCTCACAAATGCTGCTCAGCCTGAAGGGAATCATGGAGGACAACAAGGTAAATTTTTGAAACCCCCTCCATTCTATGTTTCATTAATCTGTTAGGAAATAAGAGATAAAATATGCGGAATAATCCCTCACAGTAATCGCAATGAAAAGAGAAACTAATATGCGTAAATTATTACAGATCTCAAATAAAAGTGCAGAATAAATAACAAAACACAGAGAGACAATATTTAATGTGGTTCACCCAATTTGGGCTACGTCCACCAAGAATCACTTGCTCAGATTTTATTACAAGCCTTCACTCTCTCAATACAATACCTAGATCCGTTTGGAGCTATGCTCAACAAACTCTACAGAATTCAAACCCGAATTCAAAACACATCTCGTAATATATTTGCTTGTACATCTATCATATGCATAAGACCATATAAATAGAAAACTACTACATCTATCATCGGGGCTTCAACCCCGAACCCCCGACCGCTCACCGGCGAGCGGGACCGCCGTAAAATACCCGAGTGTAACACATGGAAGGTGTACCAAACTCTAACATGAAAATAGGCTCCACAAACATAACAATCTCCCACTTGGAGACTAGTTTCCACTGAGCAAGCTTCTCAACCCTTCACTATCATCCGCGAAGGCCAACCAAAGCTGAACATAGCTTTAGTTTATCCCTAGTGACCACCTTGGTCATCATGTCTGCAGGATTCTGACTGGTATGAATCTTCTCCAACTTCAACTTATCTTCCTCCAAAGCTGTTCGATGAAGTGATATCTCAACTGTATATGCTTCGTCCTGGAGTGGAATGCTGAGTTCTCAGCTAGGTGTATAGCACTCTGACTATCACTATGCAGCTTACATTCCTCCTGCTTATGCCCCAACTCCTCAAGCAATTGCTGTAACCAAATCATCTCTTTGCTTGCCTCTGTGGCAGCAACATACTCACCTCTCCGTGGTTGACAAAGCCACCAGCTTCTGTAGTCGTGAAATCCAGCTCACTGCTGTCCCACCTACAGTGTAAATATAACCTGTCATGCTCCTCCTGCTGTCTACATCTCCTGCCATGTCTGAATCTACATAACCATGTAAAGTGGTGTCTGATCCACTGTAGCACAAAACTGTCCCCATGGTCCCTCTCAAATACCGAAGGATCCACTTTACTGCTTGCCAATGCTCTTTACTTGGATCACTCATAAATCTACTCACAGCTCCCACTGCATGGGCAATATCAGGCCTAGTGCACACCATAGCATACATCAAACTGCCAACTGCTGATGAGTAAGGTACCTTTGACATCTGGTTTCTTTCTTGCTCTGTCTTGGGACACTGCTCCTTTGATAACTTGAAATGGCCTGCCAAAGGAGTCCCAACTGGTTTAGCATCCTGCATGTTAAACCTGTCTAATACCTTCTTAATGTACTCTTCCTGAGATAAAGTCAACTTCCGTTCCTTCCTATCCCGAGTTATCCTCATACCAAGGATTTGTCTGGCTGCCCCCAAATCCTTCATATCAAAGGATTCACTTAGCTGTTTCTTGAGTACTTTTATTTCCTGCATGTTTTTACCTGCAACCAACATGTCATCAACATACAAACACAGGATAATATAACTTCCATCCTCAAATTTCTTTGTATACACGCAATGGTCAGAATGACATCTAATATAACCTTGCTCCATCATGAAGCTATCAAACTTCTTATACCATTGACGTGGAGCTTGTTTCAAGCCATACAAGCTCTTCTTCAGTTTACACACCATCTCCTCTTTACCTTTGACCTCATAGCCCTCTGGTTGCTGCATATATAGCTCCTCCTCCAAATCACCATGGAGAAATGCAGTCTTTACATCTAACTATTCTAAGTGCAAGTCTTCTGCTGCCACTATTCCAAGAACAGTTCTAATAGAAGTCATTTTTACTACAGGAGAAAAAATCTCATCAAAATCTATACCTTGTTTCTGTGCAAACCCCTTGACCACCAACTGGGCCTTATATCTTTTCTTTCCTCCTTCTTCATCTTTAACTCTGTACACCCACTTGTTCTGCAATGCTCTTTTACCTTCCGGTAGCTTCACCAAATCCCAAGTCTGGTTCTCCATAAGAGACTTATGCTCCTCATCCATGGCTTGCTCCCACTTCTTACTGGCATCTACCTGCATTGCTTCATCAAAGCTCTCTGGCTCTCCACTATCAGTGAGTAATAAATAATAAAGAGAAGGAGAAAACCGTTCAGGTTCTTTTCTTACCCTAGAAGACCTCCTCACTGTAGGAGTTTGGGGTTCCTGTTGAATAGGTTCCTGAACTGATTCATGGGTCACTTTCCCATCCGGAAGATCCTCTACCACTGCATATTCTTTCTTGGATTCTTCCTTGTTTTCCTGCAACTGTTGCTTATACATGACTTTCTCATTAAAGACCACATCCCTAGACCGAATGATTTTCTTGTCCTTAATACTCCAACATTTAAACCCAAAGTCATCACCACCATAACCAATGAAAGTACATTTTTCTGATTTAGCCTCTAGCTTGGTCCTATCATCCTTGTCTATATGAACAAACACTTCACATCCAAAGACTCTAAGAAATGAATAATCAACTTTCTTACCGTACCATGCCTCCTCAGGTATGCCTCCATCCAAGGCACTTGAGGGTCCTCTTTATCAAGTACACACAACGTGCTCACCGCTTCGCCCAAAAGAAAGAGGCATCCCGCATGTAATCTCATGCTCCTAAAGACGTTCCATTATAGTTCTCGTTCATTCTTTCCGATACCCCATTCTGCACGCGAGAGTTCCTGGAACCGTCTTTTTCCTGCGGATTCCATTCTTAGAACAATAATCATTAAATTCATTGCTGCAATACTCCCCTCCATTATCTGACCTGAGACATTTTAGCTTAAGACCTGTTTCATTCTCTACCAAGGCTTTCCATTTAACAAAAGTGTCAAATACATCAGATTTGTGTCTAATACAATAAACCCAAACTTTCCTTGTTGCATCATCAATAAAAGTAACATAATAACTTGAACCCCCAAGAGATGATACCTGAGCCGGCCCCCACACATCAGAATGTACCAGCTCTAACTTACTCTCTTTCTTCGTAGGTCCAACCTTGAGAAACCTTACTCGCTTTTGTTTCCCATATATGCAGTTTTCACAGAAATCCAAACCTTGCTTTCGTATATCCAGCAAATTCTTCTTTATGATATTCATGCCCTTATGGCTCATATGACCGAGCCTATAGTGCCATAATGTTGATCTCGCATCCGAAGCCACAAGATTACAATCATTAGTATTATCGGTGGTTAAATACAAGGTTCCAACCTTCTTACCTCTTGCCACCACAAGAGCACCCTTGTAACCTTCCAAGAGTCTCAGTAAATATCACAATACACCATCACTTCCCAACTGCCCTGCCGATATCAAATTTCTCCTTAATGTAGGCACATGTCTGACATCCTTCAATAGCCATGTATTCCCATTCTGCATCTTAACCTGAACAGAACCTTTTCCAACTATGCTGCAAGGCTCATCATCACCAAGAAAAACATGCCCAAAATCCCCTCGAACATAATCAACAAAATAATTCCTATGTGGAGTAGCATGAAAAGAAGCCCCTGAATCTAAAACCCAAGATTCAATAATATTATGCAAAGAAAGAATCAAAGCATCCTGACATACATTACCCGATGCCACATTTGCCTCCTTGTTTTCTTCCTGTTGTTTCTTCTTATCTCGAAGCTCCCAACAGTCCTTCTTTGCATGCCCAAAGCTTTCCACAATTCCAACATACAATCTTGTTCTTGGATTTTGACCTTGCCCGATCTTTTGATTTTCCACGGTTTCCTCTATTCTTCTGTCTCCCTCTAGTTTCCACTGTCAAAGCATTCCCTAAAGTAGAAGATTCCCCAGAGCTTCTTCTTCGCATTTCCTCGCTTAGAATCACCCCTACAACATCCTCAAACTTCAACTTCGAGTTAGCTGGAACCGAGTTACTTACCGCCATTACCAAGCTGTTCCAACTCTCAGGTAAAGAGCACAGAATTAATAAAGCCCTAACTTCTTCATCAAATTCTATTGTAACCGAAGCTAGCATATTCACTACCGTATTGAAATCATTTAAATGATCTGCTACTGAACTATTCTCAGACATCTTCATATTAAACAATTTTTTCATCAAAAATATCTTATTAGAGGCAGAGGGTTTTTCATACAACTTCCCTAATGCATCCATTAGATCTTTTGTAGTCTTTTCCTTTGAAACATTAAATAATACCGAAGATGCAAGACTCAGCCGGATCGTTCCAAGTGCCTTCCGATCCAACAAATCCCATTCCGCATCTGTCATACTCGAGGGTTTGTTCACCTTCTCAGACAACGGAGTATAAAGATCCTTTTGATAAAGGTAATCTTCCATCTGCATCTTCCAAAGATTGAAATTCTGCCCGTTGAATTTATCAACCCTAGATCTTCCTTCATCTGCCATAGCTCCCACTCAAGCTAAAAACTTTCCCTGCGATTCAACACTTCAGCAAACCAAACCAGGCTCTGATACCAATTGTTAGGAAATAAGAGATAAAATATATGCGAATAATCCCTCACGTAATCGCAATAAGAGAAACTAATATGCGTAAAATTATTACGAGATCTCAAATAAAAGTGCAGAATAAATAACACAACACAGAGAGACAATATTTAACATGGTTCACCCAATTTGGGCTACGTCCACCAAGAATCACTTGCTCAGATTTTATTACAAGCCTTCACTCTCTCAATACAATACCCAGATCCGTTTGGAGCTATGCTCAACAAACTCTACAGAATTCAAACCCGAATTCAAAACACATCTGTAATACATTTGCTTGTACATCTATCATATGCATAAGACCATATAAATAGAAAACTGCTTAAGCAGTTTGATACAAAACCGTGGGTATCAAAACCAAGGGCAAAAAACCGTGGGTATCAAAACAATGGGCAAAAGACCGAAAAAACATGGGCCCAAAAACATGGGGCAAAAGATCTGAAAAAACATGGGACCGCCGTAAAAATACCCGAGTGTAACACATGGAAGGTGTACCAAACTCTAACATGAAAATAGGCTCCACAAACATAACATAATCATCGGGGATAAATTAGTACACAATTGCATGATTGATTAAGGGGCAAGTAGTTCACATGCCCAAGCAAATAAATTTCATCGGCGATCACCGGGTCTCCAATATGAAGTCATATCAAAGGGGTAGTGCAATTAAATGGGACAACAAGAGAAACGTGGGAGTAATTAAAGGTTTGAATCTTACCTTGCATACGTGCCCCAACGTTACCGTTTTACAATATGTGTCAAGGATAGATTTTCCACCACTCTTTGCCTCTATGCTTATCAAGGATTTCACACCAAAATCGAGGCTACTTGTCTCGCTGATTGGTCACACATGTTGTTCGAACAAGATATGGTACTAAGGTCGAATCGAGATCCGAACCAATTGCAAACTTTCATATTGAGCCTCATACTCCAAGCCAAATCAATGCCAACTATTCAAATTTTCGATCAAGAAGATTATCCAGCACGATGAAGTCGACACCAAAGTTGGAAGCATCCCAGATTTGACTCTTGACGAATGGGCAAGCAAGGTACATGCTTTCGATCCCTACCAAGAAGTAGAAGAATCTAAACTAGGAGTTTATTGCATACATGAAGAAAACCAGCCTATTCCTAGCATCACCAAACCAAACCATAAGGATGACAATGAGGTATGGAAATTATTTTTCGATGGATCAAGGAGTAAGCAAGGTGTAGGAGGAGGAGCTATGCTTGTTTCACCTCAAGACATCAAATATTATTCATCTTTTCATTTCTAGTTTTCTTGTTCAAACAACATGTCTGAATATGAGGCCTTGATTCATGGACTTCATTGGGCTAGGAAAAAGGGCATAAAGAGCTTACAGTGTTTGGAGATAGCAAGCTAATCATCAATCAAGTCAAGGGACAACATGCTACAAAGAATGACCTGCTGAAGAACTACAAGAATAGGGTATGGGACCTCGTTGAGGATTTCGAAGCTTTCAATATCATGTCCATACCCAGGAAGGAAAATGAAGCAGCGGATAGGCTCGCAGCAGTTGGAGCAACGTTTGATGTGGTTGACAACATCAAAAGGGAAAAAACACAACCACATATCCATGTGATTGTGAGGCCAGCAGTTCTAGATAATAACATAAGCTGGCAGGTGTTTGAGAATGATCAACAGATCATCAATTTCTTACAAGAAGAGGCCGAATTCTCGCCTAGAAATCGGATAGATTAGAGCAAAGATGGGGATCAAGTAGTGCGGTTGTGGACAAACAAGCTTCCCAAGGGTTTAGTAACATTGAGTCTATCTTCAACCCTAACGACTCGCCCGTAAGGAAAAGGCTAACATACAAGTCAAGAGAGAAGATTCAGAGCCAATTCTGAGTTGGGAAAGGAAAAACACTTCAAATTGGTAAAGTGGCCACTGAGCAGAGAAATCAGATTTCATACAAATTTTCCAAGAATTTCCAGATGTCTTCGCTTGGAGCTATGAAGACTTGAGAGGTTTCGATCCGAATTTGGCACAACATACCATAGAATGGATCCGATGCTAAGCCCATCAGCGAAGCGAGAGACCATCAACCCTCACATTGAGCCTCTAATGAAGAAAGAGCTAAATAAGCTAATAGAGGCAAGTATTATATTTCCAATCAACCACTCAAGTTGGGTTGCAAACTTGGTTCCGATCAGAAAGAAGAGTGGAGAAATCAGATTGTGTGTGGACTTCCGAGACCTCAACAGGGCATCTCTTAAAGACCATTACCCACTTCCTTCAATGGAACAAATATTGCAAGTAGTATCCATTCGAGAGATTCTCTCTCCTAGATGGCTACTCGGGTTATAATCGTGTAATGGTGAGGGAAGATGACCAGATTCAAGATGGCTTTCACCACCAAATGGGGCACATTTTCCTACAAGAAGATGCCATTTGGCCTTTCAAATGTTGGAGCCACTTTCCAAAGGGCAATGGATATGGCATTCAAGGGGTGATCAATAAAATAGTTCGATATATCTTGATGACATCACCGTATTCTCCAAAATGCGGTGGATCACCTCTTTCATCCGAGGCGGGTATTTCGAGAGGTGTAGAAGATTTGGGGTATCTTTGAATCCCAAAAATGCATATTCTTGGCTCATGAGGGAAAACTTCAGGCCATATTGTTTCAAAGGAGGGATTGACGATTGACCCAGAAAGAGTTGAAGCAATTCGAGCGTTGCCATTGCCAAGTCACAAGAAGGATCTTCAAAGCTTCTTGGGAAGGATCAATTTTGTCCGCAGGTTTGTTCCAAACTTTGCAACTCTCGTAAAGCCAATAACGCTGATGTTAAAAAGAGCATGGCATTTAAGTGGACATCTGAAGGCAAGGCAATTTTGAGGCAATAAAAGAGGCTATATCTCAAGCTCCCACTCTTGTCAATCCAGACTTCTCGAAGGGCTTCATGCTATACGCCTTTGGTGGTGGAGACACAATTTCTGCAATCCCGGCACAACAAAAAAAGAAGGATTAGAAAAACCGCTTTCTTTCTTCATCAAGGCTCGGAGGAATACGAAACTAGGTACTCTTTCATTTAAAAGCATGTACTTGCAAAGTGATCGATTTTAAAGAAATTCAAGCACCTAGTCTCAAACAACAAGATCCAATTATTGGTCTCTCATGCGGGAGTTAAGGACTTCCTTCTAAACAAGGATCTGAATGAGAAACATGTAGGATGGATAACTCGTGTCATGGAATATGACATCGATATCAAGGTCATCAAACTAGTACGTGGGAAGGGACTATGCGAACAACTAGCCTTGAGTCAACAAGTTGAAGCAGGTAATGAAAAAGAGGTTGTCTTGGTACTACAGGATGGTCAAGAATAGGAAAATGATGATGTGCCCACTCCCTGTTGGACTCAGAATATGATACACTTCCTACAGACATGCCTATGCCCTCCAGAAATGAGCAAAGCAAAGAGGAGATACTTTAGATTACAAGCCATTCCATATGTGCTTGTTGATAGTGTTTTGTTTAAAAGACATTAATGGAGTTCTACTTGAGGTGCATTGGGACGGAGTCAAATTGAGAGGGTGTTACGATATTTTCACGATTGAGATTCTGGAGGACATTTCGCCCCACGAGTAATGACTCTCTCAAGATAATGAAGGCAGGTATTATTGGCCCATAGTGTTCGGTTCAAGGGATCATTATACATGGATAAGAAAGTGCAAGAAATGTGCACTCTTCACGGAAAAGAAAGACTAGCAAGTGCTTCCATTGCACCCAATTTTGGTTGACAAACCATTTATGCAATGGGGATTGGACTTCATTGGGGTCGTAAATCCTAACTCAAGCCAAGGCCACAAGTGGATTCTCACGGCAATGCACTATTTCACCAAGTGGACCGAAGCAAAGAGCGCTCAAGAAGCAAATGAGTCTAACATACTAGCCTTTTATGAAGGAATAGTGACCGGGTTCGAAAGTGCCGCCACTATCATATCGAGATAATGCATTAGCATTCATAGGTTCCAAGATTACGAGAATGGGCTGTCAAGAATGGAATCTATTTGAGCACCTCTTCAAATTATTACCCACGGGGTAATGGATAGCAGAGTCCACGAACAAGAATTTGCTAAGGATCATCAGAAGAACTCTGGATGAAAACCAAAGGACATGGCATACCAAGCTAAAATCAGCATTATGGGCTGACAGGATAAAACCAAAGAGGTCTACAGGCTGTTCTCCCTACAAATTGGTCTATGGGAAAGAGGCAGTATTGCCTATATCATTAGAATTTCCAGCATTGGAGCTCATGAAGCAGTTGGAGTTGTCTGAGTTCAAACCAATGGAGGCCAGGTACACAGAGTTGATGGAATTGGAAGAAATAAGAGAAAATGCAGTTCGATGATTGAAAAGGATCAAACCTTAGTAAAAGATGATTTGACAAGAAGGCAAGAGCAAGGACCTTCCAGGAGGGGGACCTAGTTCTGAAATGGGATGCAGATCGGGCAAAACCTGGAAGGCATTCCAAGTTTGATGCCATTTGGAGTGGCCCCTACATGGTCACGAGATGTAAAAGTGGTAATGCCTTCTAATTATCTACATTGGATGGAGAAAAAATCCCGATTCCGATTAACGAATCTATCTTAAACATTCTACTAAAAAGGAAAAGGTTTACCCTTGTAAATATTAGCCTAGATTTCAATTCCTCTAAGTGCGTATGCACATTGTCTTGTTGTAGTTAGGTTTCTTTTTCCCTAAGTGCTTTGGCACAGTTTTTTTGCTCTCAGGTTGAATTTCTATAGTTCAGAGTGCTCTCGAAGAATGATTTGTAGTATTAGGATTGGGATCAGAGATCAAGTTGGTTTCAGGTTATTACTTATGACTCCATGCCCAATGGATTGCTAAAAGGCCACTGATCTTCTACCTAGTAGGTAGGTGATCCTGTTGAGTCGCCAAATTGTTGTATATATATTTCCCTTCGGGTAGATATAGACAAGCAAAAGAATAAAGAAAATAAAAAGGCGCAGGAAAAGGGCTACGTAAAAGAGTGTCGACATGGTAAAGGATGCGCCTTGGCGCTACATAATGGTGCCCACACGAGTGTCGACAGGTAGAGGATGTGCCTTGGCCCACATAAATGGCGCATGAAAATGAGTGTCGATAGGGTAAAGGATGCGCCTTGGCACACATAAATGGCACATGAAAATGAGTGTCGACAGGGTAAAGGATGCACCTTGGCGCACATAAATGGCGCATGAAACTGAGTGTCGACAGGGTAAAGGATGCACCTTGGCACACATAAATGGCGCATGAAACAGAGTGTCGACATGGTAAAGGATGCGCCTTGGTGCATGTAAGAGGATGTCAACACAGATATGGATGCACCTTGTCGTACCATCAAGAGGCGCAACATTCTCGAGCGCCGACAGAAGCGCACTCGCGAGATATTCGAGATGGCCATAACTTTTGACAGGGAGCTCAGATTCATGCAAGGTTGGAATTTTCAGAAAGCTTACGAGGTCCTATGTCCAACTACGACTAGATATCTTTAATTAGGTGGGAACAAGTTCTTAAAAATACAAAATATGGTTCGCCACTTTTTGGGGTTGCTTGGGTTCTCACCTACCACCATAATGAGATGAATTAAATGCAACCTAGAGGTGGTTGGGGTAGATTTGGATTTCCTCTCTCTTCCCTCTCTCATTCTTCCTATAAATTTTAAGGAGGGGCTTGTTTCTAAAGGTTGGACATTCTTTTTGCCCCTCCCTTATTCTCTTTGTAGGTGAATTTGTGGAGTTCAAACCTCCCATCTAACCAGTAATGCAACTTTGCCTCTAGAATTTTGTAGTGTATTGTATCAATCTTTGGAGAAAATAATATATGTCTGTGGATGATTCTCAACCCTCTCTGTGTTCATTTGCATCCTCTTGATCTTTCATTGCAAATCAATCATTTGTGTATGATCTTGCATTGCATTTTAGTGGTTTGTGTTTATTAACAACACATATATTCTTCATTCCTCGGTGCATCACCTTTGTAGTTTAGGTTTTATTTTATGCATCTTCTTCCCCTGTCTCCTTGGAAAGTTAGATTAGGTTTTTAGTAAACCCTCTGCATTTTCTACGTGTGCATCTGAACAGAGGAATAGGAACCGACCTTCATCCGGAGAGCTTTTCCGATTTCGTAAGGTCCCACACTTGGGAAAAGCTCCATGTTATGCAATCGCACTGAGAGTCTCAACCCATTGAGTTGCAAAGTCCTGTGGGTACTGCGATTCGACATCAACAAGAACCACTATAGATGGTGCATCCCAATTTTCTTTATGTTGTTGTTTTTTTTTTACCAATTATTTTGAATTGTACTAATTGAAGGAGATAGAGTACATTCTATTACTGGAGGACTATTCTTGTAATCGTAGAACTACTATACAGACTTTTGTAGACTATTTTGATTTAATAAAATGACTATTAGTGCCCCAAGACATTAGCACCTGTGGAGGACACAAGCACTCGTGCACTACAATTTGGGTTTGGGCATTCGCATCTCGTGTTATGTGTTAGACCTAACTCGGATTCTATAATGTTCAAGTGACTATATTCTTGTACTTTTTATGTAATTTTTGGTGTTTTACTATATATCTAAGTTGATGTAGGTTTTTTTAATCCGATGTATTCCCCCTTCTTTGGGGTGAATGCGATGTTGGTAGGAGAATGTGGCCTAAAGGAGAGGACATGATGCTTTGAGATGAAGTGGATACCTATAGGGGTATGGGATGTGCATGGTAGAAACCAAGGCACATACAAACAAAGTGGCTAGTAACATGTGTTAGTAGAAAAAGTAACAAGCACACAATATAAGAAAATGTAATGAGGAAGTGTGTAAACAAGATAGACCATGAAAAGTGGGTTTCAAACATGGGACATCGCTCACAATGTAACAAGACAATCAGGGGTGAAGCATCCAAAAGAAATTAAAAAAAATGATCAAGAAATACATAGGGCATATCCCAAAAACAATGGAAATAAATATCAAGAAAAATGTGTCAGACAACCGTGGTGGCATATAGTCCTGCAAGGAAAATGTTGCACATGAAGCACCTTTAGCATTTTAGAAAGATAAAAAGTATGTAAAGTCATGTATGTATCAATGGAAAGTAATTTTCTAGTAAGAATAAGAAGTAGTATATGATGAAATAATGACACCTGTAATGTATGAGAGTAGGAAAGGTAGATGCCCCGAGGAGCCTTAGTTAGACGAAAAGGATACATTGACGAGACACATTGCAATGTGTGAAAATTTGTAAGAGATTTGCATTCACTCCATAATACCATGTGAACGTGCATGTGTGAATATAAAAAGATAATGAAATATTGATTATATGACTAGCATATTAAGAAAAGTACATCATGTAATTAATATAATAAAGAAAGAGTAAGTGCAACCAAGATATGAAAATGCCATGTATGAGTGTGATGGAATGGTATGCAATGTGCGAATGTGATAGGAGCAGCGTGCCCATAGCAGATGGGTATGAGATAAGGTTCATTTATAAAATACCCCTTAACAATCAAGAATGATCCATAGAATAAGAGTGCATCATCGTGAAATGGTTTGAGACTATGTGCTAGAAAGATAGATCATTAAACATAGAGCATGAAAAGTAAATTTGGTGAGGTTTATTACAAATTTAGAACCTTAGTAGTTGAGCATGAACCGTGGAACTAGATTATATTATAAGGTGATGATGATACATTACGTGTATCAAAGGGTTTGAAAGCACATATAAATTTGATACATGAAGCATGGAGCATTGAGCATAATAGTAGATACTAAAGACAACCAGAAGGAATGGAAGGGGGAAGAAAGTATGATGCCCCCCAAGTGTATGATGTAGAGAATGATCAAGTACAATCATTTAGAATATCATCAGTGTTAGGGTTGTAACCGATAGGATATGGATTAGATACTTGGTAGGAAATAGTGTGGGTTTGATCATATAAAGATCCTGCACGGCGTAAATTATACATGCCCATAACTTATTATTCATCAGTGAAAGGAGGTTGAGGATAATCATGTTCATACCAATGAATACTATTTTGAGTATAGTTGAAGAATGATTCATTACGAATAGAAATGCAGCCAAAAGGCATGGGAAATGTGATATCAATATGATTGGGTTTCAGTGTGCCACTAATGTAATCAAGCCAAGATTGTCCAAGTGTGAGTGGAGAGGAACAAGGAGTGCATGCAAGGAAGACTGATAAATGGAAGATGCGGAGGCCATAAGCAGCAATAACAAATATACATCCATGATATAGGTGAGGAGAGTGAGGCGGGGGAGGAGATTGACAAGTGTGAATCCTAGGCGTGCTAATCCATCATGTGTGCAAACAGTCTTAGAGCAAGTAGGGTCAAATGGAATATGAGGCCAATAAGAATTACAGATGAAGAGAGTGCATGTGAAGGGAACTAAAAATGGTGTAGGATTTTGGAGAGATGCACAAGTGATAGAATGTCTAATGTATGTACAGTCCCTTGAAAAGGTATCATGACATTAGTGGAAGGAGGAGGTTTCTTGAATTTATATTCACTAGGGATAATAGAAACAAAAGTATCTTGGAAGTAGGATTCATCTATTTCAATAGGAGTAAAGTTAATATTGTGCAATGTGTCATCGTTAAGCTCTATGACATCAACCTCATCATCGAAATCATTAGTGTTGGCATTATCTTGTTAGATAACATTATCAAGGATATTGGTAGGGATGGAGCCAAATGTAGAATTGAGAGGATCCATGACAGGTGGAGAAGTAGTAGCCATAGAGGTAGACATGGTAGGTGATAGGATATCAATAGTATGAGTAGGAATGGATAGAATGCATGTAGAAGTAGCAAAGAAAGGAGTAGGAGCACTAGATTGACCAACATCATATGTACTAATATTGTGATATGGAATAGGATGTGATGGAGGAATGGACATGGCGGTGACAAGGTATATATGGAAAAATTGAAGGGTTCAAGGTCAATAGTAGTGGTATATTCATAGCCATCATGTAGGAATTTAATGCACCAATGAATTGTGGAAGGAACCATATGTATTGAATGAATCCATGGTCTACTAAGTAAGTAATTGAACTGGAATGAGTCATCGATAACAAAGAATACAGTAGGAACAATTTTAAGCCCAACTTGTAAAGGTAGGGTGATAGTGCCCATGCCCATATGCATGTGCGAGTAGTTGAATCATAGCCACAAATTATTTGAGAGGTTTTATGAATAAAATCACCAGTAATGTCCATTTTTCTAAGGAGGAGAGAGCACATAGACTTATATAAGAAACATTATCAATGATTACATGCTTCATAAAAATAGCAGCAATAATAGCAATGATAAGCAATGGTGCAAAGGGATTATTAGCAGAAGATGGGGATATCCTCATTACTAAAATATATAACATGTGGTAGATTTTTGAGGGATTGAATGAGGTGAGAAAAGACAAGTGAATTATTGCTTTCAATGTGGATGGAATGAAGGGTGGCCTCGAAAAAAATTGGGTATATCGCGAAGAGATCATAAAGAGATATTTTTTCTAGTGTATTCTTAAGCTTCTCAATGATGTCATAACCCTTAGAGGTGGTGGTAGGAAATGTGGAAGTGATAGGTGGTAGGAAAAATAAAGGTGGGGTTTTAGGAGGATGAGTATGGTGGGTAGTGACTACATTGATGGTTGGATCAGGCATTGGAGTGATGAATCAAGGAGGATGCTAAATACAAAATTAAATAAAATTAGTAGCGGTAGTAGATGTTTATGCAAAATCACAAAGCACCCCAAATGAGTTCTAAATATTTTCTTTTCTAAGGTAGAGTCATTTGGTGTGATTGCATAACATTGAAATTTCCCCAAGGTGTGGGTCCTTGCAAAATGGAAAATCTCTCCAGATTAAAGGTTGGTTCCTTATTCCTCTATTTAGGTGCATGTGTGGGATCTTGCAAAGGATCTGTTCTTAATCCTAATCTAAACTTTACTAAGGAGACATGGATAGAAGGAATACATAAATAAAAAACAAATCTAAACTACGAGGTGATGCACCAAAGGAATGATGAACACTTTTTTTGCTAATAGACACAAACCAATGGAATGTATACAATAAACATGCACAGATAGCCAGATATGTAATGAAATACTAGATGAAAGCAAAAGAGACAAGAGAGGATCTAAAATTGATCACAAACGTGTTTTATTGCTTTGTAGATTGATACAGTCCATTACAAAATAGCCAAGAGGAAGAAACGTATTACAATTTGAGTGGAAATCCTGAACCCCACATATCCCTTTGCTAGAAGGAGGAGGGATCCTGCAAAACAAATAATGTCCAACCCTTTACAATGAATCCTGCCCTTGTATTTATAGATTCAACCTGAAAGAGGAAAAGAGAGAGAGAAGTGGGAAAAGTAGGTTGAAGCTCAACCACCACTGTTAATACCTCTGATGAAATCTCTCCCTAAATCTGTCTTTACTGCATCAATACATGGTTCGGCGCCTTGAAGGAAGCAGAAACAATGGAAACAGATCAAATCCGATCTAGTTGTTGAGACAGATGGATCCCGCATTGAAGGCCCGAAGACGTTTCCTCCATTTTCTTCACCTAACCTCCTCAAAATTAAAGTTTCAGACCCCATGGCATACGTGAGGCTGAGATCTTTCCAACGGCCCTTTGAAGTTTGTATTGGGTCTATACATGAGGGCAGGAAAACAACTCAAAAAAGGGGTCCCCTTTCTTCCGATTCTCACCTTGGCTTTGACTCAGAGTCTAGATGCGACTTTTTCCTTGGGCGGAGTTGTGGGAAATTTTGCAACTTTTACCCCCTTTGAGATAACAAGGGGCAAAGAACCAAATTTTTCCCTAATGGTCCGCTTTTGATTCTTTTTCCTCTTACGCGGGATTGCGGTTGATCCAATATTTGGCATGAGGAAAAATATGGATAACATTAGCCATGTCGAAACCTTGGTTGGATTAAGATAAGGATATGTGGATTGATCTATGAATTCATACGAAGGAGATATATTTCGATACATTCTCATAAGGTAGGGTTTAAGCGATGGGGTTCACCAAATGATTTAATAAAAATAAGATTATATCTAATATTGTAGAGTTACTTATTTTAATGAATTCTAAACTACGAGAGATGACATAAGAAAACAAACATGTAAAGTATAAAACCCTAAACAAAAGATAGGGAAAATATGACTTAGATATCCATGTAATCTAGAATTGATCTAGGCAAGGAGAAGTGATAAAATAGATGTAAACAACATTGTCAGAATCGTAAGCTAGGAAAATACACTACTAACATGCAAGTAAAATACTAATAATCATACCTCCTCCTTCGTGTTCCATAGAAAACCTTAGAATGGGCTAGGAAACTTGGATTGAGCCCTGATTGTGTGATATGTAGGTGCTTTTCTTTAAGACGGAGCAAGACCTTCCTGCAACAACGATCCTCTTACTTTTCACTAGATGGGAAAAATTATTATGAGACTATTTAGGCATTAAGATGAGGCGAAGGATGTGTTTTTGCTTATAGGATGCAAGAACTTAGATAGGGCATTCAATCTTATTCTCCGTGTCCTTAGAGGGGAGGGTAAGGTTGTATTTATAGCTTGGGGGAGTGATTAACTTAGAGTAATTTAAGTAATCATGGTTTGAAAATGTGGGCAAGATTAAGTGAGTGGTTTGAAAATGTGGGCAAGATTAGGTGAGTAGTTTAAAAATGTGGGCAAGAGGGGGCCATGAAGAATGGGTAAGGATTTTAATTATATTTTTAATTCATAAGTGGAGGATTTTAGGTGAGTGGGGACCACGAAGAATGGGTGAGGATTTGAATTTGAATTTTTAATTCAATAATAGAAAAACATGGAGAATAATGACATGTGTGAGGATTGGGTTATTTTTTTAATTTTGAAATGGATAATTAATCAAATCATATTTGATTAATTCAAAGTGTATTTTTGTGGCAAATGAGGAAGGGGAATTAATTGATTTAGGACAGATGTGAAATTAGGGTGTCTACATTTTCCCTCTTTGGAAGGGTACTATGAAAGTAGTGTCCTTTTAAAGAAAGTAGATGGGATGGGGAAGAATTCATTCTACTTTTCTTAAGAAAAAGGTAGAGCGAATATTTTTTGGGGAGAATAGAAATCAGTGAGTGATGAATATCACAAGATCCTCTAAGACAAAAATGTCATGAGAAGATGTGATGATGTCCCCTTGAGAGGACCGATGAGAATGGAATATACGAAAAAACTCTAAAAAAGAAGAGAAATGAATTATGTGGAGAAGAGGAAGATAATGGAGTGGAAGAGACTGGAATGACCACATGATGCAAATGGAGAAAGGATTCAATCAACCTTGAATGCTAGGTGTGATGGTGTGTAGGAAAGAGAAAAGGGAATGAATAGGATTGGGGGTTGATTACGAGAAGAGTAAGGGAGATAGGGGAGGGGGAAAAAGGAATGAAATAGGTAGAAATAAGAGAGAGGGATGATGGGGAAGAAGGGAATGATGAAGGAAAATCAAGGCAAAAACAGAAAATGATAGAGGAGAGGGTGAAGGGATGAAATAAAGAGATGTGCAAAATGAAGGAAGCAACAAAGATAGTAAAGAGGGATGCGTGAAAGTGAAATAAATGATAGATTTGAGAAAATAAAGAAATGGGAAAGGATAAATAAGAAGGAGAAAACAAGGTTGGAGTAGGGGGTGAAATGTATGAAAATGGAAAGAGGACAAAAGAAGAAGTAGAACGGAGAAAAAAAAGAAACTATGAGGGGCAAGGAAAGTGTGAAAAAGAGGAGAGAAAAGAAGAGAAACATATATAGAATGAACGAAAAGGTAGGGGTGGTAGAGAAAAGGAGAAGTGGTCAGAAGAAACATGAAAATTAGGGGAGAGGAAAGGAAGATAAAGCAAATACGGGGAGAAGATTGAAGGAAAAGTGTCATTGAAAGGGAGACCAAAGAAAAGAATATGGAATGCACTGTATGGAGATGCATGTGGAGGGTGGTATGATAAAAAGACATGACACCGCTGAAGAGACATGATATCGATGAGGAAGTAAGGAGGAAACGTGATTGAAAAAGGGGAAGAAGATGATACAAGGGAAGGGAAATAAGATGAGGGGTGGGAGAGAGAAGAGGATAACAAAGAAAATGATGTAGAAAGAAGGAAATATAGAAAGGGGTAATCGGTGGAAAGGAACAAAGATAAGGAATGTTCGAGAGAAGAAAGAGGGGAGGAATGACATCGATTGGAAAAGATGTGGAGATGTAAGAAATGAGGATACTAGGATGACGAGAAAATAGAAAAAGGATGTATGATGAAGACAATAAAGATATTGAATAGGGTGAAGAGAAGATGGAGAGATGGGTAAGAAGCGACAAGAAAGGGTGGTATTGAGGAAACACATAGGAGAAAAGAGAATGAGGTATAGAAGAGGTAATGCCAATGAGGGGAAATTAGGGAAATCCCCCTTACAATTAGTGGTGGGGAAGGGTGAGAGAAAAAATGAAGAAAAAGAGAAAGCTAATGAGGATTGGAAAGGGTAATGCCAACAAAGGGACGTTAGGGAAATCCCCCTTACAATGAGTGGTGGGATTAGAGGAGGGAAGGAATGAAGGGAAACTCTAGAAGGTCCAAGGGAGTGAATGAGGTCATGCGGAATGAGGATTGATGATTTTTAGGGAAATCCCACTTACAATTATTAGTGCAGGAATAGAAGATGATGACGAAAGAATGATAGAGGAATGTTAACAATAATGGCAAATGCGTGTGTGGGTAGAAATGTGGGGGATTTGAGAAGATGAAGTGGAAAGAGTAAAGAAAATGGGAGGGATGAGTTGGGACTAGGTGAAAGTGAGGAGAGGATGCGGGTGATGAGGATGAACGAGGTGAGGATGAAGAACCAAGACATGAAAAGAATGGGAAGAAACAGTATGAAGGATGATGGATTGAGAAGGGGAAAATGGGGGAAAAGAACGTGATTGTAGGCGGAAGATATTAGATGTATGTTGTAAGAGGATATGTGGAGAAAGGAACAAAGTGAATGAGGAATGAGGTGGGGGAGAATTTCATGATGACAAGTTAAGTGTAGGGAGGACCCTAACATAAGATTGTCATGTGACGAAAGTGGTTAAGTAAGATTGCCAAGCGAGTGAAACTGGAGATGACAAGTGGTCAAGCGAGAAGTGGTGTCTGCGAGAATCGAAAAGGAGGTGAAAGGATGTGATAATGGGGAATGCTGAGAAAAAGTGAAGGGTGAAGGGTGTGTAGTGATGGGGAAAGGAAAGGAAATAGATCATCCTTAAGAAGGATTCTTAAGTGAGATCGCCATGCCGGATGAGTGGTTAAGTAATATTTCCAAGCAGAGGAGTGTGATAGTGGTGGTAAAAATATGTGATGATGGGGAATGAAGAGGAAAGATGGATGGTGAGATTGTAGAGTGATGGGCGAGTGTAATATGACATGTCATTCTTAAGAGAATATCTTAAATAAGATCACCATGCTTTGTTGGAGAGGTTTCGTAAGATCACCTAACCGATAGGGATGATATGCAAGGAGAAAGACAAAATGATATTGGGGACATGGGTGGAATGGTAGGTTGAAGATGATGATCGTGATGAGAGGTGGGAGAAATAAGATGGGGGAAATATGATGGGATGGGGAAGGCCATAGGGCAGATCAATCTTAAGTGGAAGTCTTAAGTAAGATTGCCATGTGGCTGAAATGGTTAAGTAAGATCGCCAAGCTGAAGAAGAAGAAGGATGATGATAGAGTTGGTGGGAATAGGGTATGAAAAAATGGACTGAAGGGGAACCCTCAAGTGAATTTTCCATACTATGAGAGCATGTAAGTAGGATGACTAGGCATAAGATGATTTGGGGAAGGATGAGAAAAGAGTGAGTGAGGTATGCCTGAGTGGTATATGATATGAGATGAGGTGATAACAAGAAAGAAAGGAAACAAAGGAGGGTAACATGAATGGATCAAGGAATATATGTAGTGGAGGCGGAGAGTGTGTGGGGAATACTTAATTTGGATGCCTCATGGTAGAGAGTAATGATGTGAGAATGAGAAGCGAAGAGAGGTGGAATAGGAAGTTGTGTTTGGTGGTGATTGTTGTTTGATGAGAGGGAGGTGGTGAAGAAGCTTCTACAATGCGGGAAGATCTTAGGGAGAGAGTAAACCTCCACTAAGGATCCCATATAGAAGGGGTTATTAAGTAAGATTGCAAAGCAAGAAGCGAAGGGAGAAATGAAAGAATACAAATGGGTGAGATGGGACAGAATGGTGAGAAGGGTAATATGGGGATAAGTGTCGGAGGAGTAAAAATGAGGAGCGAGGATGAATGGATAAAATACATGGTGATCATGGTGGGGGAGAAGGAGCTACTAGATAGTGAATGCTACTTGAGAAAGATCGTCAATTAGGATTCGCAAACTGCAACGGTGATCAAGTAGGATTCCCAAACTGGGGAATGTATTAGTATGGGTGAATGGATGGGGTGAAAATTAATATGTTGATCATGCAGGAAGATACTCACATGATAAAAATCATATTAATTTTAATATAGCACATAATAGGATGCATCGTGATATAAAAGATCAGGATGACTAGACTGTAATATGCATGATAGCATAGACAAGGGCCATCAAAAAGGTTTGATGCCCCAGTATGATATGTAAATGGAAGAGAGCATAGACAGAGGCCATCAAGAAAGTATGATACCCCAGTACAACATGTAATCATATAACATAAGAATATTAGAGAGAACACCAAGATACATAAAATCAAGATGCCCCTTGTAATATATCAAGATACAAGAAAGTAATTAATAATTTATAACTAATAATGCAACACAAGAACCAATAAACATGTCCCTAACGTGTTCCACAGTGAGGATTGATTGGATGTGCCCCCAAGCAGGGGTATGAGGACATAGTAAAGTATTGGGTCATTGTCCTCAAACAAGGAAACAATGAGAGCCGGATTTTCCCCAAGCGAGGATTCACATGAGGAGAAGTGGTTTGAATTTGGTAGTCATAAGGTGATTGGATCATTCGTTGGGGATAATAGTTCAAAGGTTGAATTGTGTTGGTTATTTTAGAGTTTTTATGATTTTGTGGAGTTTACAATATTTTTATTTTTGTTTATTATATATATATTCTAATGTTTTTTTGGATTTTTGACGATTTTCAAATGTTTTTGACTTTTTTGACGATTTTCAAATGTTTTTGGATTTTTGACGATTCTTGGTAATGTTTTTGGATTTTTGACAAGTGTTTCTAATGTTTTTAGATTTTTGACGAGTTCTAATTTTTTTGTTGGATTTTGGACGATTGTTTCTAATGTTTTTGGGTTTTTGACGATTTTCAAATGTTTTTGGATTTTTGACGATTTTCAAACTATTTGTGGATTTTTACAATGTGATTGGTAATTTATGGACCACAAGCGAGACTTAGTTTTGAGAGGTGATAAGCCAGGATATTATCCATATGTACCATGTTTCGTGTGGTAACTTATTCTCAGAATAACACAAATTCTCTTTCCATTGGTAGGATATGGTGGTGATGATATGATGAAAATAAGTCCAGCTCCATTCTTGACTCCACACAACTAGTAAGATGTGTGGGTTCATCACCGAGAATTAAGAAGGACACAGGAGGTAGATAATGAATATAGAGACAAATGCTAACAACAATCCCTTTGGGAAATTATGACTCCATTCTTCATAACATTACTAAACCAGTTTCAAAAATGGCTTTCACTTTATGAGTTACGTGCTAGACTTAGACAATTATGTGGCCTACTGATTGGTAAGATATGAGGTTAAGGGATAGTTCTCTTTTCACTTAGGCATCTAAATTAATTATTTGGGGATTCCATAATTTGTAAGCACTTTGTAATATTTTGTATTTTTGACATGACTCCCTATGCCTTGCCCCATGCTACTAGTGAGAAGCAAGGGCTCATCACCGAATACAAAATATAGGCGAGTGAATTCCCTTTTTGTATTTTTTGTTTTGTTTTGTTTTGTTTTTTTTAATATTTTGTGATGTTTTTATGCTTTTATGAGAATGACCCTCTACGCTTTTCCCCATGCCACTTATAAGAGGTAAGGATTTATCACTAAAGACAAGACGTAGATGAGTAAGGGCACTTTCCTCCATTCCCAATCTCACACTACCAGGAAGAAGTGTGGGCTCAACACCAAATATTATGAAGGACGAAAGATGTGACGATGAATTATTCATAAGTTATTTAATTGATGGATTTTTACAATAGCGCTTTGTATTTAGGAAGGAATATCGACCCCAATCTCAGCCCCACACGACTAGTAGGACGCGAGGGTTCAACACCGAAGACTGAGATGGACAACCAAATGAACTGGGTAAAGAAGTTTAGAGCTTTGTTATGAAAGAGAGAATGTCTTTGAAGGGAATATATTACCATCAGTAAGCTTCTAGGTATGACCATAGGTGAAAGCGACTAAAAATGGGAGATATTATAAGAAATATGGTACTCACAAACTTAATAGGATCTATATTAGCACCTGTCTCATGATGATAAATATGAAGATGTGATTTTGATAAAGAACATATCTACCAATGGAAATGAATAAATTTAAATTATTTGGAGATAAGCAAGACAAAAGGAACAATGTACACGTTGTTGTTTCCCGGAATAGAGAGTTCTTTCAAGAATAGAATTTCTTTGAATGGAATGCATTCATGGGTTTTTCAAGGACTTGGCATGTGTCAATGGCCAATTTATAAGCTCCAAACCCAAAATTATCTATGATTATGTAATTATCTATGATTCATGGGTTTTTCAAGGACTTGGAATAGTGAACATCTCAAGGATAAAATTTATTTAAATGAACTGCATTCATTGGTTCATCAAGATCTTGACCATCTTCAATGGCCAATTTATAGGCTCCAGAGCCAAATTTAGCTGTAATTACATAGGGTCCTAACCAATTAGGCTCAAATTTTCCTTGTTTTTCTCATTCTTTAGTGGTATTCTTTTGATTTTCTTTTAAAACAAGGTCACCAATTTCAATTCTCTGGTCTTACCTTTTTATGATAACTGCGTTGTAGTCGGTTTTGATAGACTTGAAGATGATTAAGAGCATTAAGTCATTTTTCATCAAGAAGCTCAAGCTCTTGAAGTCGTGACTGTCGGTATTTATTCTCATTAATTACATCTTTAAGAGAGATCCTCAAGGATGGGAGTTCATCTCAATAGGTAAAATGGGGTAGCTTTGATAGGCATACGGTAAGATGTACGTGAAGCCCAAATAGAGGGGTAAATTTGAGTATGCCAATTACGTCCATGGGTGTTGAAATTTTTTTCCATGATATATTTTAAAAACTTATTGGTTATTCTTCGCTGACCAAGTTGCTCTAAGGATAGTATGGAGTGGACCATTTAAGTTTGATGTGAAAACATTTGGCTAGGTCTTTTACATCCTAGTTTTTAAATGATTTTCCATTATCTGCAACCAGAGTGGATGGAATACCAAATCGACATATGGGATTATTAAAAATGAATTTTGATATTTGGCTACCAGTAACATAAGTGAGAGGCATAAATTCTACCCATTTAGTGAAGTAATCGGTAGCGAAGTAATGATAAATTTATGTCCATCGGATGATGTTGGTCTGATTTTACCAATGAGGTCAAGTCCCCATTGAGAGAAGGGCCATGGTGTGGTTATCAATTCTAATGCCTGGGAAGGTGTGTGGATAATATTTCCATGCTTTTGACATGCTTGACAACGTTTGACAAAATGACATGTGTCACTTTCCATGGTGGGCCAATAATATCTAACTCGTAGGATTTTCTTGGCTAAGGCGATACCATTAATGTGTGCTCCACATATACTAGAATGGACTTCAGCTAAGACACTTGAGAATTCTTCCTAATTAAGACATCAGAGTAGGGTGCCATCATATCCTCGTTTATAAAGAGTTTTTGCTAAAATGGTGTAATGAGAAGCATGTTGTGCTAAAGCACATTTATGCATTGGTTTCATGTCGGTAGGAAATGTTTTATCACGAATGAAGGTATAAATATCATGGTACCAAGGGTTATTCGACCCATGATCTCACATACCATAGTGTTTTCAAGAAGATCATAGGCAGGCATTAAGAGATGTTCAACAAGAAAATGTGCTTGGGGTTGACTAGATGCGATTTCTAATAGGGATCCGATGGTTGCCATAGCGTCAACATATTTATTATGAATTATGGGGATTTGATCAAAGCTAATTAATAAAAATAGATTCAAAGACTATCCACCATGCATTTATATGGGATAAGTTTTTCATCCTTGACCTGGTATTCATCGGTAACTTGCTTGATGATAAGTAAAGAATCACCAAATACAACTAATTCTGTAAGATTCCAAGATATAGCCAATTTTAATCTTGCGATGAGAGCTTCATATTCTACGATATTGTTGGTACATGGGAATGCTAAGCAAAATGATTTGGGGATAACATGTCCGCTGGGTGTGATAAGAAAAATACCAGCCCCTGAGCCATGGAGATTACAAGATCCATAAAAAATAGAGTCCAAGTTGGCACGATGTCTATGTGTAGAATATCTTCATCAAGAAAAGAGAACTGAAGTGGTTCTGTGCTAGGAAGGGGTGCCTTGGCAAGTTGGTTTGCAAGGGCTTTTCCTTTAATTGCTTTCTGCGGAACAAATTTGACATCAAATTCACTAAGTAATACGACCCAACTAGACATTCTTCTCGTGAGAATGGGTTTGGACAAAAAATACTTGAGAGGATAAATTTTGGCAATCAACTTAGTTGTGTGATTGAGCAAGTAATGACATAACTTTTGGAATTCAAAGGTGACCGCTAAGCATACTTTTTCAATTTGGGAATAATGTACTTCATGCTTAATAAGTTTTTGACTAAGGTAATATATAACCTGTTCTTTTGCTTGATCGTTGTGTTGTGCTAGTAGAGCTCCAATGGCATGTTCAGTGGTAGATGTATAAAGCAACATGGGTTTATTGACAACTGGTGACATAAGAACAGGTGGACTAGAGAGGTATTCTTTTAACTTAGCAAAAGAGTCTTGGCAATCATGGTTCCAGTGAAAGTGTGCATCTTTCTTGAGTAACTGATTAAAGTGATGGCACTTGTTAGCCAACTGTGATATGAAACGTTGAATAGATTGTATCTTTCCCTGAAGATTGTGTAATTGTTTTAGGTTTTGAGGAGGAGGCATTTCCATAATGGATTTGACTTTGGCAGGATCCACTTCTATTCCTCTTCGTGAGATAATAAACCCTAATAATTTACTAGAGGTTACTCTGAACACACATTTCTTTGGGTTAAGATGAACCTTATACTCGTGTAATCTATTGAAATTGTGTCTCAACACACTTGGATGCCCTATTCATGTTTTGGATTTTGCTAATATATCATCAACATAATCTTCCATGATATCATGTAACATGTCATGGAAGATGACAGTCATTGCTCGTTGATAGGTGGCACCAGCATTTTTCAAGCCGAAAGGCATGACCTTATAATAGAAGGTGCCCCATGGTGTAGTAAATGTCATTTTATGTTGATCCCCTTCAGCAATACGTATTTGATTGTAACCAGAGAATCCATCCATTAAGGAGAGCATTTCATGGCCTACCATAGAATCAACAATCATGTCTATATTTGGAAAGGGAAAGTCATCTTTGGGACAAGCCTTATTGATGTCACGAAAGTCATGTATATTTTGATGCCGGATTTTTCTTGGCGACGGAACTATGTTAAATATCCATGCCAAATAATCAATACATTTGATAAATTCAGCTTCCAAGAGTTTCTCGAGTTCAGTTTTGACAAGCAATGCAACTTGGGGATGCATTTTGCATAGTTTTTCTTTAAAGGTTTTGCATCTGGATGTACCATAAGATGGTGTACTACAAGAGATGGGTCTAGGCCTAGCATGTCCTTATATGTCCATGCAAATATATCTTGGAATTCAATAAGGAGTGTTGTGAATTCCATGCATTCTTGGTCAGACAGACTAATGCCAAGTTGTAAAATTTTTGGTTGTTCGGTGGTGCCAATGTTTATGTCTTTTGTTTCTTCTACAAGCATTTTAGATGTATCCTTTTCAAGAACAATGCTACTAGTTGATGTAGGTCATCAGTGTCGGGTGTTTGTTGGAACTTTTTGTTGACATGTTTGTTGGATAGGGTGGTGGTGAGGTTTTGACTATGGGAAATCCTCTGTTTGCACTTTTGATGCAAATTTTCCGAGGGTGAAGGATATGAATATGTTATCTCTTCACCAAAATAGGCTGATTCATTTAGATTGATTTCAAATCTTTTTCTATGTTTGGAAGTAGGGATTTGGTCATGAGTTCCTAGGAATTCTTCAATTTCTTCATCATTTTGGAACATGTCCATGGCCGCATGATGTGGTTGGCCATGGTCTATGAGATTCAGATGTGTAAGCTCAAAATTGATGACATTAATAGTTAAATGTTCAAAGTAAAGATGTGTTTCAGTGAAGTCCTAAAAAAGACTACATGGAGACCTGATGTCATTATCAGAACTGGTGTCATCATTGTCACATGAAATTATTATGGGAGCAACATCAAACACCTTGAAACCTAGACCATGTTTACCATGATGTTGTGTGCAATTTATTGGGTCTAAATGACCTTGTTCATTTGGACCGAGTCCTTTACCCTTCCATCACATTTTTTCATTATTCAATGAGATTTGGTAAATTGAGGGGACTCATAACATGGAGCAAAGTCGTCATTATATAACCAAGATCCTGAAGAACTTGGAATATGTTCATTTTCAAGATAACCAATTTTTTTCCAAACTGACTGTCCCATTTGGTAAGTGGGATGGATTCTCAGATGTGGAGCGTTAGGTTTGCCGTAGCTATGTGGAGATTTGGTGATATAAAAAGAGTCTACCATCTTTTGAAATTGATATTCACCGCATCCCATGTCAATGATTTTAAATGTGTGGGATGGGGGACCAATAGGTACCTCATGTGGTGGGGAAGTTAGTTTGGTAGTTTTAAAATATGAAGAGAATGGGTTATAAGAAGAAGGGGGTGGATTGAAGGATGAAGTTTGGTTATTCATAGGAGAAGGTATCTTAATAGAAGAGGTGTGGTTGGATGAAGAAGATTGGCTAGGTGAGGAAGAATATGGTGTGGTGGAAGAATAATTGTTGCTGGAAGAAGAAGCTTGATTAGTGGAAGAAGATGATTGATTAGTGGGAGGAGGACTGGTGGAAGATGGTTGACTAGCGGAAGATAATGGATTGGAAAATGTGTTTTGGTTAGAAGATGATGGTTTCAGATCATTGTTAGGGAGTGTATCAAGATCAATGCGTGTTTTGTTAGGGATTATGCGAGGTGGAGCATATTTATCTATTGATGGACAATAGTGATCATGTCGATACCATCCTTCGAGGAATCTACAATACTCAAAAGGTTGGGGATCTGCACGTAATGTAAATTCCTTGTCCAAATGAGGAAACTTAATGCATTGGTGGAATGTTGATGGGACGGATTTCATGGCATGAATCCATGGTCGGTGACAAGAATGTTATATGCAACTTCTACATCTACCACATGACAGACCATGTCTAAGGTGATGGGTCCAACTTGGAGAGGCAACATGATTGTGCCTTTAGACTTTATTTTGCTATTATCATACCCATGAATGGTTATGATATTGTTTTGTAAATCATTTTCAGTGTAACCTAGACAATGTAAAAGTTTCATGGAACAAATATTTAATGCAGATCCATTTTCGATTAAGACGCGCTTGATCTTACGATGAGTTACATAACCCTCGACATATAAAGAATGATTATTAGCGATGTTGAGATTAAGCGGTCGCTGGGACCAAAATATAAAATAGGATTGAGGACTGTAAGATGTGTAATTAAATCCTAGAATTGTTGTGAATTGATGTCCTTAGGGACACGAGCGTTATTCAATGTTTTCATAAGGATGCGTTGTAGTGCAAGAGAAGAATTAAGTAGTTCCATGATTGAAATTTGTGCGGCAGTCTTCTCTAATTGTTTGACAATATTAAATGATGGCATAGGTTGTGGAGAGGAATTGGTGGCGGAATTAGATGGTGGATTAGGAGGTGACGCCAGGGGACGAAGTGGCAGATCTTTTTGTTGTAGGGACCCACATTGTTTTCATCAGTGGTGATTAAATAGTCATTTTTGATCTTTATAGTTGCCACTAAGTCTTGGTCATAATCTATGGTCGAGATGACTGAGTCATACTCGACATTGCTTGATGATTGACCCTTATCTTTTGAATTGTTATCATGGTTAGGGAAGGGATTTTTGAACATGTGAAGTTTTTCATTAGGATTTTTGTCTCAGAATTATTTTCAACTTCTATGTCTCCACGTTCAATCAGGTCTTGGACATAATGGCGGAGTTGCATGCATCGATCTGTGGAGTGCCCTTTTATGCGATGGTAATCACAATATTTGTTGTCTTTATACCAATTTGGTTTGGGTTGTCCTTCTTTGAAGGGTCTGACAATGGGATATGTAATCATATTAGCATTTGCCAAATGATGAAAGACACTAGATAGACTTTCTCCGAGAGGAGTGAACTCTCTTCGTTGATCCCGAGAAGGAACTTCCTTTCTAGGGATAATGATTGGTTGTTTAGATTTTAATGTGTTGATGGGATGGTTTTGGACATTTCAAACATGGCAGGAATCAATAATTCCATCATTGACAATATTTTGATTCCAGTTAAAGAATTTATATTTGTCCTGGTTCTGAGGAGTGTCTCAATAAGGTTGGTCCCTGAAGGGTGATTTAAGTAAGCCATTAGAAATGAGGGATTTTTCAATTTGTGTGCCCTTTTCGATGACTTCTTCGAAACTATTCAAACAATGCATTTGCATGTGGAATGATAATTTGGCATTGAGATTAGGAAAAAATGCTAACTAGTTGTCTCTCGGGTACTGAGCAGGGAAATTGACTTGCAATTCCATGCCATTGTTGTAAAAAGGAGGAAAATTTTTTGTTTGGCCTTTACCTAGTGTTGCAGAGATCAAGCATGGTTATTTTTGAGTCTAGGTTATAGGAAAAATGTTTGACAAATTTCTCCGATAAGTCTACAAATGTCATGACCGACCCTTTGGGCAGATGGAAAAACTAGTCTAAAGCCTATCCTCCTAAAATTTGGGGGAATAATCGTAAAAGGTACGTGTCTCGATAGGAAACTTCCTGAAATTGCATGTAAAATTCCTTGACATGTTCATGGGGTCACCTTTGCTTTTGTATTTATCAACTTAGGGATTTCAAAGGATGACAAGAACGGTAATTGTGATATCTCTATATCAATGGATAAGGACACAATTCTTCAAAGTTGAATTGTTTTGATTGTTTTCGTAGTCCCTGAATGGTGTCTTTCATAAGTTTCCATTCTTGTACGAATGGAGAAGCGGGGGACGGTTTATCAAACATGTTGTGAGTATTGGAATCTAGATTGAGGTCTTTTAATCTTTCAGCTCTAGTCGTTGCTTCCTCAAGTTTCTTTGTTAAGTCTTGGATTTTAGTGAATAACTCTTCAGCAAGAACCATTTGGATTGTTTGGTATTTCATTTTGATAACTTGATTCACCATTGTCGATGAGTTTTTAAAAATTTTGTCTTGAATTCAGGGGGTAGTTTTTCCCCCATGGCTAGGATGTGTAATAGATATTCATTTTTGTTTTGTTCTATCACCCTATTGACTTGTTCTTGTTCTTCATTGGTGAGTTCTGGTTGTGTGAATTCTTCATCGTCATTTTCATGATTGTGACTACGAGTGAATACCATGATGAAATGTGTCTGATTAAGCTGAAAAGTGGGTAGGAATTTTGAACAGGTGTGAGGAAATGAGAACTTGATTACTTTGGATTTAGCTTGAATAAGCTCGTGATGACTGATAAGGAGAGTAACTCAAACAAGTTATCTCAATATGATGATGATGCAACTCAAGATGAGTTATTAGAGGATTTGTTGCACGTTGTGTAGATTTGGCTTAAACAAGCTCTGGACTATTGATGGGGAGAGTAACTGAACAGGTTAATCATGATATGGTTGTGATATAACTCAAAATGAGTTATGAAAGGATTTATGTTGGCTGTGATTTGGATAAATGTGATGGTGGACAAAATAATGAGTGAACTCAAACAAGTCACCCAATATTAGTTTGATATAGCTGGAAACAAGCTATGAAGGATGTTTTGACAATTGATGATATGGGGAGTGAATGCTAGTCACTCAATATCAGTTGGATATAGCCGAAGACAAGCTATGACAGATGTATTGTTGGATGAAGCAAGCTAATGAAATTGGTGTGATGTTTTGTTTGTGTTGTTGGATTGTTTGGATGTTTTCGCTTGGTATTGAATTGGTCAAGAACTGATTTTTTTGTGGAACACAACTAGGGTTTGAAATTTTACAATGAACACATTGATATCAGCTAAGTTTTATGATAAAATAATGCTAAACTATTTTGTTTTCAAACAAAAAGCAATCATGTGGATTCAATTGTTTTGGCTTATGAGGTAAATTCTTCAGGAATGATCATTGTTTTATGCAATCATACAAGTATGTTGTGAAATGGTGGATACAAGCTCTTATTACTCCAAGAATATGCGTCCTCCAATATACCCTAGTCTTGATATACCTAATTCAGTACGGGGATAAAATTGGTATGGGGAACCCTTAGAGCACTAGAGGAGACTCACCAATTCTTACTTGCTTGTTTCGGAGTGAATCACCACGTCCAAAACAGGTTTTGTGAAAAGGTGGAAGGTGATGGGGGAATGAATGTGTATGGTGTCCTTATAACTCCCTGAAGATTTATAGGGATGATGCCCAGGCTTCATTGTTACAGCTATTTAGGCATGACTCACATGCACCGCATGACAACATTACCTATAAGTGAAGAGCAGGGGCGAGGTAAATACCAACGCTGTGATGAGACTAAGTCTCAAAGTGTAATAAAAATGCAAATGTTGTTGGTGCATGTTAGTCAATTCCACGTCACCGGTGTAGTTTTGGTGGTAATGAAATCCACCTTGTTTATGTGTAAAAACAAAATGATAAAGTTATTAAACACAAGGTTCTTTCCAACTTGAAATAAATCACTAGCAGAAAATAATTGTGTACCTAAGCATACTTTTATTTTTTGGTTTGAGAAATTTTCTTTGAATGGTTGTATTTTTGCGGGTTTTTTTATTTTTTTTTTTTTTTACAATATTCCAGAACATGGTCCTACGAAAAAAAAATAGTAGTTATCCTATGCAAACGAAATGTTAGAAAAGTGAACGTGGTTGTTTTTTATTTCCCAGATCGCTCAAAGGTGTAGGAAAAGAGCATACACAACCAACAACCAAACAAATATTAATAATATGATGAAGGAAAATAATGATTGAAATGACAGTTAGAAAACAAAGCTAGAGGATCCTGTAATGTTAGAACAAGAAACTAAAAAATTGCGACCGTTTCTGATTTTCCAGATCGCTTGAAGGCGCAAGAAAAAAGCATATGTGGATACAATTAGAATAGATTTTATTTTTTGATTTTTTAAATGTTAATAATTATTGCAATTAATCATGATTGTGAAATAATGATAATGATTATTTTCACACAAAAAAATGACGAAAGAAGAGTGTGAAAACGTTACCTAGAAGTGTTGTCGTGGAAAATTAAAATGTAAGGCAAAAAAAAAAGTTCTGCTGGCTTGGGTGGCCTCACGTTTTTGATTTCCAAGATCAATTTTAAAGTGCAAGGAAATAACATACACGTGAGGCTGTTACATTTTTAAAAAAAATTAATAAATTAAAATTAAAATTTTAAAAAGAAAAAAAAACTACAATTTTTTTTTTGTTTTTTTGTTAAAAAGATAGGTGTTAGAAGAAATGAAACCAATTTTTTTGTAAGTCTAAATCAAAAATTATATTTCCATTGCTTAGATTTTTTTAATACCTTTCTGTTAAAAAAATGAATTCATTCCGAGTTCGGGAGAAAAAGTTATGGCTTTTGAAAGATGGGCTACAATAGAACTCTGAAGGAAAATTTTGAACGTGAGAAAATGACCTCGGGAGCTGGTTTTTTTTTATTTTCTGATTTTTGTACTTCACCTGAGAAGCTAAAATTTTGATAACAAGGTTAAAAAAGAACAATAAATATAAAGAAAGAGTTAGATCACAAAATGATTAACTAAAATGAAAGAAAGAAAAAATGATTAACTTCCTACGAAGCAATTAATTTAGCAAAATTAAATAAATAAATGCATTTTCCGGATTGGTTGTCCCATGACAGTAAGATGATAAAATAGTGACTAGTTCATGTGTTTCTATAGATTACGAGTGAATAGAAAAATCAAAACTGGGAAGTAAACACCAAGCACCGAGGAGATCAAAGACATGATGAGCGTCATAGTTTCATTGTTGTTATAACCTACAGATACACCACAAGACACCGCACAACAAAAACACTACCCAAAGCGTGAAGGTTAACCAAAGAAGGCCATAAGGAATAGAAAAGGAAATAATAATGAACAATAATAAACAAAGAATAGATAAAACCACTAATTGGGAAATTAATGGTAACATATCAAAAGTAGTGGGCGTGCTAAATGTAAGCTAGGAAAAATACACTACTAACAAGGAAGTAAAATACCAATAATCATACCTCCTTCGCATTCCATAGCAAACCTCGGGATGGGCTAGGAAACTTGGATTGAGCCCTGATTGTGTGATATGTAGGTGTTTTTCTTCAAGACGGAGTAAGACCTTCCTACAACAACAATCCTCTTACTTTGCACTAGATGGGAAAAAGGATTATGAGGCTATTTGGGCATTAGGACGAGGTAGAAGGATGTTCTTTGCTCAAAGGATGCAAGAACTTAGATAGGGCATTCAATCTTATTCTCCATGTCCTTAGAGGGGAGGGGTAAGGTTGTATTTATAGCTGGGGAGTGATTAACTTAGAGTAATTTAAGTAATCATGGTTTGAAAATGTGGGCAAGATTAAGTGAGTGGTTTGAAAATGTGAGAAAGATTAGGTGAGAGGTTTGAAAATGTGGGCAAGAGGGGGCCATGAATAATGGGTGAGGATTTGAATTATATTTTTAATTCATAAGTGGAGGATTTTAGGTGAGTGGGGACCACGAAGAATGGGTGAGGATTTGAATTTGAATTTTTAATTCAATAGTAGAAAAACATGGAGAATAATGACATGTGGTGAGGATTGGGTTATTTTTTAGATTTTGAAATGGATAATTAATCAAATTATATTTGATTAATTCAAAGTGTATTTTTGTGGGAAATGAGGAAGGGGAATTAATTGATTTAGGACAGATGTGAAATTAGGGTGTCTACAAGAACCGACCACCTTTGTAAACTCTAGAGCTCACAAACAAGGCTAGGCAGGGGGCTCACAACAAGATAAGGGCACATGGGCATTGATGACTGGATCTGATTTCTATTTTTTCACAAGGTTGTCACACTTATTCCCTGTTGATCACCCGTAGTCACTCTTAGATCGTTGAAGGTAGTTATAACTTGTAAAAATAAATTCACCTGCACAAGTCCAAAAACCAAGTCAAACCTAAAAAGGAAAATACAAAATGGGGATTTAGACAGACCCCAACGGTCACCTCAAGAGTGAAATTACAAATGAGAATTGTAATACATCTCAAACTCCATTTAATTCTTGTGTGTGTGGAAATGATGCCCTAGGATGCCCTTGTGTAAGTTGGAATTGATAGTGGGTTCTATCTAGAATGTAGAAATGTAGTAGAGTGTGTGGATGGAATAGAATGAACTTCCAATTCCTATGTTGTGTATGCAGAAGTATGTAAATTTTTTCCCTTGAATAGATGCTAGATGGATTCCTTTAGAGTAATTTAATTCCTTTAGGATGCAAGATTATGTGGTGATAGTAATACTTAGTTCTTGGTCCTTGATTTTGAACACATAACTATGCATTTATATGATTCCTTTATTTGAATTTCATAATTGACAACTGAAAGGCCAACCCATAAGTGAAAATGATGCCCAAAATATAAAAGAGACCCAAAAGGAGTGAGTAAGGGAAAAAGCATCGGGGATCCCGAGAGGGACAAGAGCGCTTTGGCACTCGCTATCTAGGGCGGACGCTTGTGTCTCGAAGCCATGAAAGATAAATAAGTAAAATTTTGACTAGGTTGTAGGGTGTGTAAGACCAAATAGAAAACAAGAGACAAAGAAAAGAGGCTAAAGATAGTTTTCAACCACTAGTTTTCTTTCTTAGGAATCATGTAAATACTAGTATGCTTTCAGGACCTATAAATGTACCTAAGTGCGTGATTTTGTGTTTACACTTTCCATTTTCCATATATTCCAAGGAAAATACCTTCTCTGTCACACGGATTGGAAATTTGTAAGGTTGTACTCTTGGTCCATAATTCATTAATGCAGTATATTCCTCCATGAAGTACTAGTTAGCTAATTGTATTTTTATCCCAATTGAATGCAATCTGTATAAGTCATAGGCAATCTAAGCATTGTACTTTTTGAAATTTCATGATAAATTGGAGTCCAAAAGTAGGCCAGAAATTTATTGTAGTCCATTCAATTATCAAACATCCTTATCTTGGGGTCCATTCGATTAATGGTAGAAACAATTTTGACCGTGCCCTCAACATCATTGTAGAGTCTGAATTGCAAGCTTGTTTCTCACAAAACATTAAAAAAATACCATAAAAATTAATAGCAAAAAAGGTAGTGAACCTAAAGGTATTGGTTTCAGATCCTTCTTTTATTGTTAAGAATTTTTTAAACATAAATTATTCAATGTGCTCAGCAGATATGTATGCACAATGTGGAGTAATGAAATGGACATTGTATACCATTTTGAGGATGGTTACATCCACATGCTCATTGTTATCGTATCTAAGGAAAAATTCTAGCATAGAAATGATATCCCTAACCCATGGTTTAAACTTCACAACCGTATGTGGAGGTGGCCCTTTTGGTACAGTTCCATCAATTGTTATTTTTACATAAACCATCTTTGGCATTTTGATTAGTGGCATGATAATCGCTAACAATTTTTTCTAGGTTTATGATGATAATTTTATAATTCTTTACTTTTAAATCCAACGCATGATAAATATTTTCCTCCGTAATGGACACCATTTCTTCTCCAATGCCATTTGTAAAAATTATTATTTTCCCATTTTAATTATAGGCCTAGATCATGAAAAATTGAGGCGGGGTAAAACCTCATGGAGCATCATTCCTCCTAACCAACCCCATGTTATCCAACCTAATGAATTCGAATGGTTTTTTAAAATTTCCTTATTCTCAAACAAGTATATGAGTTGTAAGGTTCTTTTTTCAATTATAAGATCATAAATATGATGATATTCATCAAGAAACAAGGTTTTTAAGTAGTTTGTTGTATGCTTTCATGTTAAATGTCTAGCATGAAAAATTACAATTTTTTTAACTAGGTAATGTAAACCTGCCCTCCCGTCAATATTTGACTATGGAAACCCCATGATGGCTATGAGGTATGTGCTAACTAGATTTTAGAAGTTTGTTTCAACCGTAGTAATTTGGTAGGAAACAATTCATAGATTCATTATGGTCAACTTTGATGGAATTTCTCCCTGAAAGCCTAAAAATGTCTATTTTAAATACTTTTGTACCTAATGAACACCCTCTAAAGATGAGCCAAGTATTTATAATGATTCCAAGTAGATTTTGGCTGAGCTATGATATCATGAGAAGTAGTTAAGGGAATATCTCAGTAAGAAAAACTAGTTTAGGAACAAGTTGTCCAACACCGAGTTACTTATAGCACGGTGCAAAGAAATGAAAGAAGTGAAAAATATAGTGAGATTATTCTGGAAATTTATAGAGCCTCAAGTTTTTTTTTGGAAGTGAAAAATACTCATCATAAATCTAAGAAGGTATACTTCACATTAAAAAAGGTTTTGGGAGATTCTATTATCTGGATTTTGAGATATTGGCTCGATAGTATAGGTGAAGATCCCCGATCCTAGTGGAGATTCAAATGAAAATTACATGAGTTATATGGGGATTTAAGACCTATTTTAAATCCCAAATGACTATTAAATGTCCTCTTCACTAACAAAGTGTTTTTTTCCCTTTTCAAAGATCATAATTTTCATTCAAAGTCACATTCACTAGCATACGGATTAAACAAAAATAATAAAAGGGGAAAATTTTCAAATTTTTGACTTAATTGGCACCTAAAACATGTGGTCATAATATCATCAAACCTTTTAGATTTAAAATGATAAAAGGTTTTCCTAGGTAAGTCGCAGGATGCTCCAAGGGTGGAATCACACTCTCTAGGGTCTATTTTTAGAAGTCATTGGTGAAGGCAGGGTTTCCAAATCAATCCAATGGGAATTTATGCAACTTGGACACACTTTTTCACCATTTAACTTAGTACAAAGGTGAATCAGTGTAAAAATGTGTTCCACCAAGGAATGAGTATGATAGTTTTAGAGTTTCATCACTTTAGTGACTTGTTTAGTGGTTAGGCTCAAGTTAACAAGTCATAGCTTGAAAAAATCCCCTCCCAATGTTCCAGCTTACCCTTGACACACTTGGGAAGCATAATTTCACCTTTTCACATGGTGCAAAAGGTCAATGGGTGAAAAATATGCTCCACAAATGAGTATGAGTCATTTCATCACTTAAGTGACAATGTTGTGCATTAGGTAAGTGTTGTCCGCTCACACCATTCAAATGCAACCTCCTCATGAAAAACCTTACACATGGAAAACTTGGGAAGCCTAATTACACCTTTACACTTGGTGCAAAAATTATTTCCACCATTCTCCATCACCCTCTTTCGTCACTTAGACCCTCAACCTACTCACTAGGGACAAGTTAACAACTCCTCGTAATGAGCCAACCTAGCCGACTCCTCATGTTGGCTGACCCCATGGTACATTTTTCCATGATTTACAGAATTTTTACCATTACACATCATGCTAAATGTGGTAAGGTTAAATGGGAGCTCTCGAGCCCATTTAGTAAGTGTTAAATCTCTCTTAACCCGAGTTAAAGGTGGGTTTAGCTAAACCATTGTAATGTTTCAAATATTTCACTGTACTTATGAATTTTTTGATCCATTTTCAAAATATTGTCTTTCTCTATTTCTTCTGTAGCCTACTCATATTCATATTTTCCTAAGAAACCCTACTCCAAAAATGGTAAATTTTCTCATAACTCACCCGTTTTCACTTTGTTTCTCTTGAAAGTTTACCCGAGCATTCCATTTGAAAACACCTTTGAGATGATCCAAACCTTGTCTCCATTCATCCCTTGATTTTATCATAGAATCCACCTAAATATTTCTACCCAAAATAATTTCCTTTTCAGATTATGAGAGATCTAGAGGAGATAAACACTTGAAAACTGGAGCAAGAACTCGCGATAAAATTCCTAATATGATGAGACAATTTTCATTCTAATTGGATAACCAGAATAACTAATTCTATTTTTATTAATTTGGCCTCTAATCCTTATTAAAAACATCAAGTTTTATAACAACGAATAAATTGTTTGAAAATCTCCATGAAATTCGTAAGTTTAGGACTCCAAAACTAGAAATTGTGAAATTGGGAAAAATTGGCTAAATTTAGAAAGTAAGGGTGAGGACTGACTTACTAAAAATAGTAAGTGTTCATATCAGATCCAAAATTTTCACACACCCTCCTCTCCTCATTTCATCACTATTCTAGGAAACCATGAAGATCAAATACTTTATATATGAGCCAATTTAAACCTTGATTACTCGAATATCCACTTTGGGAGACAATGATGTAGCTCACCTAGATCTAGAGGAAATGATAAATAGGATGAAAACAAGGTCATGGAACCAATGGAATTTTCATAGTAGGAGGCCACTTGATTTTAGTTTAAGCACTTAATTATTCTTAGCCTTCTTCAAACACTATGACCTTGCCTCCTAAACAATCACTACAGATGACAACTCACTACTAACGTTCTTGACTCCAAAGGGAATCTCAATTTGTCTATAAATCATGAATATAGAAATATGGTGATCATAAAAAAGATTTTACAACTCAAAGAAAGCTAAGGACTTACTCCTACTGCAGGGGGATTATAGTTAGCTCTTACTTAAAACCTAGGAGAAAAGAATCAAGGCTACCGAAATTAATGTCAAGGAGTGAGTTCCACAAACCTACTCGAGATGCCATTTTCTTCTTGAGTAGAGTGATGGGTGAATGAAATACCAAGTAATTCTAGGAATGGATGGCCCAGTTCATGCTGAAAATTATGGAAGGAAATCAAATGATAGATTGGGGCTAGATCATCAGTGACAATCTACACCAGCAGCTTGATGCAACTATTCACCACCAAGATATTCACAATGACATCCTATTTGGTGTATTCCCTCACATACACTAGACTATATAGAGGATTTTTGTTTCCTTGAATGTTCCTCATAGAGATCCCGCCTTCGAGAAGTATACACAAATCACATTCAAGGAAAGAAATATTCACTTCACATGGGTGAATGATGCATTTACCATGTTCATCATCCTCCTCCTTGAAGGAAATATTGAAATAAGAATCTCTCCTTAGGTATAAGAGTTGAGTGAGAAGTATGGGTATCATTTCACATAGTTCTGTACCTTCACTTGCATCGGGGTGATTGGTTTTGATCTTCTTTCTCTCGGGTTTCCTAAGTATCTTAGTGATAAGATCATTCTGGTAAGACTCTAAAGGAAGCTCTCCTATGTGCATCTCAAGTGCAAGGGTGCAAACAGAAGGGCATATAATTCCCTATATCACTCATTTTCTTCTATTATAAGAGTATAACAGATTCCATAAAAATTGAGACCTCCCGAGTGCATTTCACCTATTTTCATATGTTCTTAGGCCCAACTTTCATATAAGGAAATAACCAGAGTATTTCATTGTTCCTAGATTGCATCATATTCCCCAATTAGAAGACTGCACAAGAAATTGTGCAGATGACCTTGAGTGACTACTCAAGAGATGGATGCATTTGGGTTTGATTAGTTCACAAGATCAATTCAAGATGATGGTTCCGAGTTGTTTGACCCAAATTAATAGGAAGTGAAATCATATCCCCTCCTCCTCCCTCATGTAGTGTTTGTGAAGATGGATATATCAAGGAGTGGACCAAAGTGGTGATTCAAAGATCAAGGGATTGGTTCAGAAGAAATAAATCCTCTAGTAGGGAAGAGGGAACCACCTAAACCTTACTTAGGAAACTAGTGCACTCATCATCTCTCAAAGATCCTGAGAGAGATGTCAATTCATCTCATTCAAAGAAGACCTACAAGAGGAAGGTTGTTGAAATCAAAAGAACTAAAGTTTTACCTCCCAAAGAGTCTCACAAGAAATCACATGTCAGGGAGGAACAATTTGAAGAGAAAGAAGAACAAGTTGAAGAGTTAGAACAAGGAAAAATCGACCCCTCTCAATATCTCATGCATCAAGTGGAGCCAAGTGTCTCATCAGAGGGAGTTCATCAGCCAAAATGAGCAATCATTGGTCCCAAAATTAGAAACATATCTCCCTAACATATTTTCCATACCATCGGATCCATTCCCATGTATCTATGACTTTCTTAGTAGAGAATCAAGAACAATGTACCAATTTTTAGTACAAAACTTTCAGGTCATCTCAAAGTACATGAAAGATAATAACTCAAAGAAAGCACAAACTACCTCAAGATTCTACAATGAGGCTTCGTGAGGTCAGTTTTTAGAAGTTTCAAGACCCAAGGTGAAAAACCTTTAGAATAAATGAATCCCAGTGATTATGAGACCATAGTCTCACTTGGTCAAGCTATGCACTAGGGTGACACTAATATTTTCAATCATTATTTGAATTGGATATATGAATGGAATGAATAATACAAATGAACCATCGACCAATTGGAGGAACATGTGAGGACCTTGTCTTCATATGTGTAGTCATTCTTGGAACCAGGCTCATCATTATTACCTCCAGCTGAAGTGGTATCACCCATAAGAAGCTTCAATCTAGAGGCTCTTAAGAAAGTTCAAGGATTCACAATGCAGGGGAGAGAAACTAAAAATTGGCAGGGAAAATCATTACAAAGGGGAATTTTATTCTTCTTGAGGTCCTCTATTTTTTTCCTTCATCTCAGGTACCATCTCAAGGATCAAAGGTGCCAAGGTAAAAATGATAAAGAAAAGATAATATGGGATAGTGTTCTCTCATTGACCTCTGAAATGGGGAGTCTTGACTCTTCATTCTTGATTAGCAAAAATGTGTTTTCGACTCATCCGATAACTTTCCTCCTATATGGTTTCACACCATGGCTATAAGGTGTGAAGTACTAAAAGATTCTCTATCAAAACTCAAGGAGTGCGAGAATAATGCTCAAAAAATTATTGAAGATATAATAAAATGTGTAGAAGAGCTTGGGGCCCCTCCTATCAGTGAAAACACATATTTGGAAGAGCTCATGACTCCTTTTCAAGAAATGGTTTAGAAAGAGGCAGGAGATCCCTTCTCTTTCAATGAGGACACCATAGGCTCACTTGCAGTAATCAGTGGTTCAATTTCCCAAACATTTCTCAAGATCATAGAAATTGGTTCACTAAGTGCAAGAGGCTAAGCCACATTTTGGAGACTTGGATCAACACATTGGATTATGTGAGCATCCCTCGGCCCAGAGAAGATAACACTTGCAGCTTGTCCATTTTTTCGAGAGGGTGAAAGGAATTTTGTTCAAGCCAATTGAATTTCTAGGGGATGCATCAAAGGTAGAACATTCATCATAGGAATGGTCTTCATCAAGCGGACAGAGCTACTTCATTCTTCTCCATTATCTTTCTCCTTATTCTATTCTCACTCTTTTTATACTCCCTTTATTTTATTTCTTCACTATGTGTAATAATGACATGTTTTCTTATTCATTAAAGTGGTTATGTAATATTTTTGTATTATAAAGGTCCCTTTTTCAATTATAAAAATGGATTGATTTTCTCTTTTCTAAGGCCATATGAAAAGTCACTTGTAATATTAATATGAAAATTCATGTGGGGGGTAGATGAAGAGATGTATTCTAAAGCTATAAAAGGATATGACTTCCTCTTTGCAAGGGGATGGTGAATTCTTGTTTACTAGCTCTCATTTTCTTTATAGAAACAAGGGATTTCATTTCCTCTATTCTCTTGTCTTTTGTCATTCCATCTCCATCTCAACTTTTACTCCATGATCATTATAAATTGTGCAACATGATGCAATAGAACTTTGTGTTTATTTTTTATTGTTCCTATTTATTTTTGAATGGTTTCTTCTCATTGATGCAAGTGAAATATTATGATTTTAATGAAATGAACTCAACTATGCTATTTTTTTATTAAAATCCCCTCATATTTCCCTTTCCTATCTCTCTCACTAAGCAATTTTCCTCCCTTGTATTCCATACAAGCAATTTCCACAGTTTAGGGAAGTATTCCTGTGTGATCCTTGGTCTTTGGGCCACCCCAGAAATTAGTTTAGATTGTATTCATTTCCTTTCTTATAAAAATGGAGCTTCCTATTCAAGAAAAGGGGCCTAGTCCTAGAGCGTTGGTGAAATCCCACAATTTGTCCTCACGAAAAATTATTTTTCCAACAACGTATGGGATTGGAATTTTATTTTGGGCTCTTGTGGAAGTAGATATGTTTAGAATTTTGGATTCTGGAAATTCTCAACCCTAATTTGTAAACCCTTATATTGGAATATTTTAAAGAAAAGGCTTATATAATGCTACTTATAAAAATATAATATTTAAAGAATCAAATGTAGGATTAAAATTACTTGAAAAAATGAATATTTTGATTCTTACACAATTGGTAGCTTCAATGAATATATTCACCTTCGCTTATAGTATGCCTTACATAATGCAATGGATGTTAAATATCACCTTGCAAATAGTAGCACGTCATTATGAACGATTACGTCTTTCACTATAGCTGTCACATTTAGTCTCTTTTCAAATTCCATTCAGTGGATGACCGTTGTCACTTCGCTAGGCCTATTCTTAGCACTTTCATTCGAAATGTGAGTGTGTTAGGAATTCATTGATCTTAATATATTGAATGATGCAAAATATTTAAAATAATTTAATAAAAACATACTTCACATCATGTATCCATACATATCTTAGTATCTATATGTGGTAACGTCACACGTGGAAGCATTTCGATGTTGCAAAAGAGTCAAGGACACTATTATCCAAAAATTTTAATTAACCCCAAATTAATTTGGAATCTGGATAACTTATTTATAATGGACTTAGGTGGATCTTGTTTAAAATCCCATGGAACAAATCCATATTTGGAAGTCATTAAACCTTTAGAAGGCCCACCAAATTTAAAATACTCCACTAACTACCTAGGAAGCCGCTAAACCTTTTGATAAGCTGCAATGAATGAAGAGTGGCCAAGTGTCACCCATTCTGGGAACCTGAGTGTAAAGGTATGTAAAATAATCCTTGATGCTTAGAATTGAATAAAAGATGAAAACATGACATGATTTCAGGCCTCCTCAACGCAAAGGAATTATGCGACTCCAAGAGATCAAGAAATAAACCAATTCAATAAAGTTTCAAGTCTGCTGCAATTCCCGTGAGGTGAGGTAGAGTGGCAATCATGGGCACACGTGGAAAATACAATCTTAGTAACCAATTAGAAGCTTTTACATGTCATTCTCTTGTTCCTTCTTATGTGTAAGATTTCAAATGACCATATCATTCACTCTGCTACTCCAAATCTTGCAAAATTGGTCTTTGTCTTCATTTTTTCTCTTCAAATTTCAGCTAAAATATAAAATTAGGTTCGTGTTGGTATTTATCTTCTCATGGTTTCCTCCAAACTAATTAAACTTGGTCTTCATATTATTTGACTTCTTCTTCACCATTTAGGATCTTCACAAGTTATTTTTATGTTTGTCTATAGTTTTCTTCATCTTCAAATAAGTTTGATTTTTTTTATTTGGGATTCTATCATAATTTCTTTCCAAATCAGCTCTTCATCTGTTGTACATTATCCATATTCTTCATCTCTTATTTTATATTTATATTTTTTATATTTTATGTCTTCTTTCATGAAAATGTTGTGAAATTGATTGCACTGATTCCACTACCCCATATGAGAAAAAGACACATCCTTTAAACTTTATTCTCACACAGAATTGATACCCTTTAGTCTACATCGTATTTCCTTAACAATGATCTTGTGGTCGCTCTACAACCTCTTAAACCTCTTAATACACTTCTTGACTATCTTCTTGTTCAACAAAGGCTCAGGCATCAACATCTTTTCTTGGATTTGTTTTGCTTCCTCTAATGCACACCACTCCTTTATCAGCAGAGTGGCATTTGGGGAACATGTTTCAAAGGAAATATCAGTGATCAATTAGAATTTTCCATGTTTCATTTTCCTATTCCTCCAAATATGTAAAATTTCAAATGACTAAAAATTTCATTAAGCTACTCCAAATCTTGCAAAATTGGGCTCATTGAAGAGGTATCCTCGAGCCCTTTAATTTTGCATCACTAGATTCAAAAATTAATGAGGTTATGTGGGAAAAGGTGCAAGAAACATATGAATATATTGTACTTGGATATTAAAAGACAAGAAATTGATCTTTGTCTTCATTTTTTCTCTTCTTTTTTCTCTGTTTACTCAATGACCCATTATGTCTTACATTCCAAGGAGCTTATTACACAAAATATTTTATGCTAGTGATGCTAAATTAAATTTTATCATTGTCATGTCTTAACCTTCCCTCATCCCATGGATTTAGTGAAGGGTTTTTCTTCTCGCTAATAGTGTCCATTTTGGTTTTCTTTCTATGCTAAATCTTTTTACCCCTATATTTCAAATGTATCACTTTCTCGTTCCGAAGCATTTTCCTGAAGGATATTTTACTTTCAAGGATTTCCTTGTCCTTAATCCTATCTAGAATAACTTCCACTAAAAGGTTATGGGGGTAAGAAATGCACTTCATGACGTATATTATCTAAAAAAATATGTTTCGAGTTGTCGAAGAAAGTAGGAATATTGGAGCAAAAGGTTTGCAAGGTCTTAAAATAGAGAAATGTGAGAGTGACATTATGCTTAAAAGACAACTATGAGTCACGATTTTTGGTTGGAAGGGGAGGACAACCTTTACCCTATGGTGAAAAAATGATGTAGGACTCGCTTGGCCACTCCTAAAGGGAAGGCTGAGATTTTAAAGTTTTTAACTAGCCCTCCTCTGTCTCGGAGGAGTTTGATTAAAAAGTGATGTATGCATATTAGATGAGTCAAATTTTGTACGTATTTCAAGTCATGGATGATTACAAGGAATTTCATGAGAGGAAGGAGATAATTATATCTAGCTCTACACTAGTCTCTCGGTTCTCTTTCTTGCAGGAACTGTGAACAATAATAGTCTTTTATAGTTACGTATCATGTATCTATTTTGTCGATTTGTAGGTTTTTATGTCAAGATTTTTGTTTCCTTCTACAATAAATCTTTTGTAACTTCAGTAGTTCAGCTTATAGGATTTAATTTATACTTTGATGTATATATATAAGTTTCAAGGGTGAGGGCCCCAATAGATCCCTCTTCTATTATGTAAAAATAAAACAGTAACATGTGAAACATTGAAACAATAATTTGGTTCAAATATTGGTCACTATTCAAGCCTTTCTTATTGTTATTTTTAGTTTTGTGATTTTCGTAACATATTAATATTAATAAAAGCATTCTCAATTTTAAAAACACTCGACACTACTCTTTTTTCTTGTCTATATTTTGGAAAATTCATTTAAGGGTATTTTCCAAACTATTTTTACAAGATTCGTTATTTGATCCAAAACTATTTTTTTATATTTTTACCATTTTCACCACTAAAACGAGATAACATTACTAGATTCGACAAAACTATGAAACTGGTTACAAATACATTCACCATGATTTCTATAAGTTTTCTCATGTGGATTCCATAAAATTTTCCCTATCCATCTTGTCAATGTGAATATTTAGGTGATTCCATGAACCTTGAGATCAGGCTCACAACATACATAATGTCAGGACTTATGGTCATCTAATACATGAGACTTCTAAGTAACATTTTGAACAATGTTAGATCCACAAATGATATACCGTCCTCTTTTCTTTACTTTAAACCTACTACAACTGGTATTGGTTTTTTCTTATAATTCAACATGTTAAATCTCTTCAAAACATCAGTAGTATACTTTTCTTTTGAAATAAAAACTCAAGATTCTGATTGTTGAAATTAAATGACCAAAAAACAATACATGAGACCTAGATCTATCATCTCAAATTATTTATTCATAGATGATTTGAATGAATTTGTAGATAGGTTTCTAGTAATGATTAAATTATCCACATACAAACAAACAATAAAAATCTTACCTTGTTCATTTATCTTGATGTATAAGGTAGGTTCACTGCTTCTCATAATGAAACCATTCTGAATCAAATAAGAATCAATCATGTTATACCATATGCTAGGCACATGCTTGAGACCATAGAGAACTTTTCTCAACATGTATACCTTTCCTTCATGACCTTCAATCTCATAACATTCTAGCTAATTCATATAAACTTCTTCTTCAAGAAAACCATTCAAGAATGTTGATTTTACATCCATTTGATATATAGGCCATTGTTTTGATATGTAATTGATAATTTTTCTCTTACCGTGTCCAAACGTGATATTGGTGTAAATATTTTGTTGTAATCTACTACATATTGTTGTGAGAAACCTCTTACGCAACCAGCCTTGCTTAATTTTTATATAATTTTCCATCAACACTATACTTGGTCTTGTAGACCCACTTCACTCCTATCATGTCCTCTCTTTCATGAAGATATACCAATCCCCACAACTTATTATTCTCTATGTAATCTATGCCATCATCCATGTATTGAATCCAAATTTCATTTTTATAGCCTCTTCAAAGTATACTAGATATGTAGCTTGAGAAAACAAATCAAAAAATGAAAATGAGTTAGTTGTATCAACATCATAAATTTCACTAAGACTATTTATTTTTTGCTGCAAAGGGATATTTTATGATAGAATATTTTCTAATGAAGTAGTTGTTTATGGTGTCTCTTGGATGGTTGAAGATGATCAAAATCTTGGAGACCTCCTAGTTGTAAATGGAGGTATATCTTGTGATACAACTTGAGATGCATGTCACTGATTGGAAGAAGATACAATACTTTTATGTTCTATAGTTTCATCCACCATATCATCATGAGGAATAACTATTGCTATGGTGTCTTTTCTCTCAATACTTCCATCCCATGCCTCATTTTCAAAATATTGTACATCTCTCGATGATTTTGAATTTTCTAATGAGTGGATTAAAAACTTGTTAAATTTCATATATTCTCTTAATATCCATTGGAAACATACTCACCTAATGTATCTTCTCTCAGAAATTTGATGTAGTATCCATTTTTATTTTCCACTAATTCTTTAAACTACTAAAATATATCAAAAGCATCTTATTTGTGTCTAAAAATAACACCCATGTATTCCTTGTATATTTATCAATATATGTTATAAAATATGAACAATGTACGATAAAAGTTGTTTGCATGTGTCCACATAAATTTGAATGAACAATTTCAAGTGGTGTACTTTCTCTAACTGTTTTTCCAACTGGGAAGGAATCTTTGTGTTTCTTCCCCAAAATACAACCTTCACAAACTCTCTCTGGTTTCTGAATTAAAGGAAAACCTTTTACCATATTTTTCTTGTGTAATAAATTCAAACCACCAAAATTTAAATGACCAAACCTAATATTCCATAGCCACGATTCATCTTTCACAACTGATTGGAAATATGATTCAATTTCTTTGGCTCGACGTGGCTTTGCACTTTCATTATTTTAACTTCAAAGGAAGAATTCTATTGTTTTTCATCTTAACTTTAGTAATCAAATGAGTACTTGGGAGCTTTATATAGGATCTGATTATATTATTTTATTATGACTCTTTTGTTAAGTACTTTGTCCCCAGACTCTAGATGACCTCGGTTTCTCAAAGCTATTAACGACTAAGTATGAAATGCTTGTGGCGGTCTCCACGTGTCTCATAGGTGCATCCCCAAGTTTGAGCATTCAAGCGGGTTATCAAAATAACACAGACACTCCACGTGTCTATCTGACGCATGTTTGATATAGCCCAAAAGGAAGGAGGAACCTAAGCGAGCATGAGCCCTCCATGTGGCCCGAATGAAAATTCTAATCGAGATAGGGACTCATTAGAAATACCAAGAAAGGAGTTGATGCGTAGATTTCTATAAAGAGATGAAACATTTATTCCAAAACCATGAAGGTAAAATATCTGAATTAATAGGGAAGATAGTGGCAGCGTTGCATTTAAAATACTAGGGGCAGGAGCCAAAAGGATAAATGCAAGGCCTTATCAGAATTGAAAGCAAAGGGTGGTAGCTGAAAGTGACAGAGGAAAAAATGTTTCCTATAAAAGGAGGTGAGATACAAGAAGAAAAAAATGAGGAGGGAATTCTGAGCCAAAGAAAAGGGAGGAGGAAAGCGAAGAGTTCTATATGTTTTATCTAGCCTTAGTAAGCCTCTGTCATAGAAGAGAAGTGTAATTTGTGCTTTCATGGGCCTTATGTACCCTTTCTCTATATGAATAAAGAGTTCTTATTCTATGTAAATTGGATTTTCATATGTTCTGAACCTTCATTTATTTTATGAAAGGTAGTTCTAAATGAGTCAGGAAATTCATCGTGCTTGACGCCCTTAGAATTTCCTTATTTCGTTTATTATTAATTGTTTCAGTTCCTTATATTTTTGCATTATCAAAGTAGTAGATCATGTTGTTTAGCCCTTCAACTATTCTTGATAAAGATCTCAGATATTTTTTCATTTCTCTTTTAAATTTGGCACATCGCCTATTTATTTCAGTCATTTACATGCTTTTTCTAAACCTACTCCTAAAAACTAGAGAAGAGCCACTTCTTTAAAACCTGGAGGTCACCTTAGGGCGCACGTCTCACCAACCTAAGGTTTCCTATGACTCTGATGGTTCATCTATAAAGATCATCATCAAAAATTTTCCTGGCATGCCTAGTGGGACATTAATCTTTCCTATAGGTTAAAGCAATACCCAAGATTTATCAACAAATGTGAATGAGATCAAAAGTGAGGGAAGAATGTCTCATCAACTATTTACAACTATCCCCTCTCGCAATACGTAAGAGGAAGATAGGTTCAAAGGTCTCCATCCCCTGGACTAGACTCTCTCAATCACTCCACTAGGTAGGCCTTTCACTTAGTCAACAAGGACCCTCAGACCTATCACTATGGCGCGCCTTCACCTCCATTTCCAAGACTATTTGTTTCATGGGATCAAGGAAGCCCACTCATTTTTCCTGCACTCGGTGGTGTGGAATCCTTTTCCAGCCAATGCGTTGAAAGTGTTACCCAAGTTCGATGGTGAAGACTTCAAAACCCTTGAGGAACATATCCAAGATGTAGCAGAGATATGTGTAGTACATTATATAAGGGAACAAGATGTTTCCTTACGATAACCGGCTGCCTCTTTCAAGAGGAGGGCCCTGAATAGTACCAAGCCTTGACCCCTAACACTATCGGTACTTGGGATCAGTTGGGAACACCATTTTTAGCAAGGTTCAAATGAGAAAGGAGACCGATCATCACTCCTATAGTAATTAATTAGTATAAAAAGAGTCGGCAAGAGTTAATGATGGATTTCAACACCCGGATCTAAAAAACTTGGCAAAGTATTCCATTCTTGGCTAGACCACCTGCAGGTATGGATATTGTTTTCTACTTAAAAGCCTTAAATTCAAATATTTCGGTAATGATTCAGTCATTAGGAGGGGATTATTTTCTACAATCCTATATCCTTACGGTCTAAGCTGAGAACAATCTAATAGACGCAAGGAAGCTTCCTCCCAGAACTCTTTTGCCCATAAATCCTAAGATAGCCCCCTTTCCGCAAGTACAAACCTAGAGTTCAACCTCAAGCCCTGCTTCTCTATACAATTACCCCCAATAGTGGCAGCCCCGCTCCTACCGCTACGGCCTCATCTTCGTTCCTCGAGATGGATGAGATGAGAAACATCCTAAGAATTCTCTCAAATGAGATAGTAAACCTTAAGAGAAATCAAGCCGCTTATCCAAAGAAAAATTATCAGAATGTCCAAAGTAGCCAACCCACTTACCCATCCACATACCAGAATGCTCAGAGGCTACCAACCACTCAACCATCAAATCAAATAGTCCTTGTACCCATGCCACTTCAAACCACTCCCCCAAATAGTAGTAGAGAGCTTGTCCCTAGACAAAATCATCTGGCCAAGGAACCCAACACCTAGTGCTTCCCTTGCAATAATCCTCATATGCCGAGAGAATACCCCAAGGGAACTTGTAGCTAAGGATAGCCAAGAAACGAGCAAGAGAGGGTTATGATACATGCATAGTTGGACCTCATCAATCTAAGGGAGCCCAAAGCACTACTTTCACCACCCAAATGCAAGGAATGTATTTAGAAAAAGAGGCCGAGATTACACCAGAGCATGCCCTTTTCTCCTGGGTAGAGGGGGAGGAGTTTGTTTTTATAAATGAGGCATCTGTTCCAAAACTTGTGTAGTTCAACTACAATACTCACTTCAAGAAAAGGATCATTGAAGCAGACACACCAGCTTCCAGTTCGGTCGACAAGGTGTATAAAGAGCCTCCAATTATTATAAGCGTGTCATTTCCAAAGATGAAATAAGTTCCCCAACCAACTATACAGTCCATCACCTTGATAAGGAAAGGATAAAGCATCAGCCACCTCTTAAACCATCATTGGTTGGACCCATCAACGTAGTCTAACAACTGAAAAAGGAACCAGCCAACGCATCCTTGTGGGATCTCTTAAGCATTCCTAAGCATAAGGAGATACTCCAAGGGGTGTTAAGATTAGAGGAGGATGCGACCATGGTGGGTCCCATGAAAGAACAATTCAAAGACACACGGGTGCCTTTAGAAGCCATATTACTAAATCAAAAGGAAGAAGTGAGTAAACCAAGGCCCAACCTATTCTTTTTTACTCTTATTATAGGAAATAAATTACTACATAATTCCATGATTCTAACGCAAAGCACTATTATCATGCCTCAGCAAGAGTTGAGACACTTTAGGAGTCTAGTATGAGCCCTTGAAGAAGGGGTTTATGCAACTAGATGGGAAGTCTATTCCAACCATAGGAATTATCAAGGGACTCCCATTACAGCTCTATTCCAACCCAAATATAACTGTTCACCAAGATATCATGGTGGTTAATGTCCCATCGATCTTTTGGCTCTGCCTCTCCCGAGACTTCACAACTAAAATCAATAGGTACATGTCTTTGGATTGGTCCCACTTAATCCTACGCACCAAGTATGGGTCCAAGATGAAGGTCTTGTCCAAACCACTCTCCAAGGAACATATAACAAACCAAGTACCTTCTGGTTTCGAGGCCTCCAATACTATGATCACAAGAGAAGAAGATATATATATATATATAGAGAGAGAGAGAGAGAGAGAGGATGGAGATCCCTAGGAGGGGGACATCTATATAATCTTTCCCTGGAGATCCATTTGGAAACTTTGATTCAATCGTCCCGGCACTTACATCATTTCTAACAAAACCTTACAATCCCAAAGGTAAAACGTGAGGGTGACGCACTAAGGACAAGCTCTCCCAAACCCTCTAATATTGATCTTATATTTTGATGGGGATAGAAGTAAGAATGTCTCAGGAGCTAGAGTTTACCTCACCTCTCCAATTGGTAGGAATATTCTCTAGTTGGTACGTTTCCAGTTCTCTTGTACTAGTAACGAAGTGGAATACGAGGCCTTGGTGCACGGTTTATGCACCACCCGGAAGGAAGGTATCAAGCAACTAAGATTATTCAGTGATTTAGAATTAGTGGTCACATAAGTAAGGAATATTTCTACCACCAAGAACCCAAGGATGATATCCTACCAGTACTGGGTTTGGGATCTAATAGATGATTTTGAAGCTTTCAAAATTAAGGTAGTTCCCTATGAGTAGAATGCAGAGGCAGATAGAATGGCTACCATTGGGTCTCAATTTGACCCAGCCCATGACCTTCTAGAAAATAAAGACACCATAAAGGTAATCATTCACCCCTCGATCCCTAACAACCTCCATCGTTGGCAGTTGTTTGATAATGACCGAAAAGTCATACATTTCCTCCAGTAGTTTGATAAATTTGCAAATCAACTCCAATCTAAGGTTGAATAATCATATGGAGGCCAGGTAATATAGTTAAAAAAAATAAGCTCCCAAGAGGACTAATTACGCATGAAAACCTTTTTGAATCAGATGATGCTAGCCCAGATCGAAGGAGGTTTGAAGTAGTAAAAGAGGATTATGTAGAGCTAGAAATAGCCAAGGACAAACAACTGAAATTCAGAAAGTCAGCAACCTAAAAGGATAGAGACCGACTCGTGGCTTTGTTTCACAAGTATGAAAAGGTGATGGCCTGGACATATGATGATCTGCATGGCTATGATAAAGATATTATCTAACACACCATTGATCTGGAGGAAGGGGCTAAGCCTGTGTGATAGAAAAAAATACCTGTGAATCCTAAAGTGGAGGCCCTCATGGCCGAGGAGTTGAGAAAATATTTAAAAGCTCGCATCATTTTTCCAATCAAGCACACAACGTGGGTCTCCAACCCGGTTCCAGTAAGAAGAAAAAATGGTGAAATCTAAATCTGCGTAGACTTCGTGATCCGAATAGAGCCTCCCTAAAATACCATTATCCCCTACCCTCTATAGAACAGATTTTACAGACGCTTGCATGGATCCAAGATGTTTTCCTATTGGATGGATTCTTGCGTTATAACCAAATATGGCTCATGCAGGGGAATCAAAATTAAACTACTTTCACGAATAAATGGGGAAGTTTTGCCTACACAAAGATGCCTTTTGGTCTCACAAACACAGGGGCTACTTTTCAAAGAGCCATGGACACCGTATTTGGGGTGTTGATAAAAAAGGTAATCCTCATATACCTTGATAATCTAACTATGTTTACCAAAACGACAGAGCATCATTTTGATGCTTTAGAAGCTGTGTTTAAAAATGTCAAGAATTTGGGATCTCTCTTAATCCCAAGAAATGTATTTTCGGCATTCCCTAAGGAAAACTCCTGGGGCATGTGGTGTCAAAGGAAGGAGTTTCCATTGATCCTGAGAGAGTCAAGGCCATCTTGGAGCTGCCTCTATTGGTCAACAAGAAGGTTGTTCAATCCTTCTTAGGAAATATCAACTTCATCGGCAGTTTATATCAGATTTTGTAGGAACCGTCCACCCCATTACTCTCATGCTAAAGAAAGATCTAGTTTTCAAATGGACTGAGGAAGGTCGGAAGTCTTTTGAATTGATTAAAGAGGCTATTGCATTGGACCCCATACTCCACAACTCTGAATTCTCAAAATATTTCATCATGTATTTATATAGGGGAAAAATAGCATAACATATGTGTTAACTCAAAAGGGAGAGCGACAGGGGGAGGAACACCCCATTGCCTTCTTTTCAAAAATGATTCACAACTATGAAACAAGGTACAATTTTTTGGAAAGGTAGGCCTATGCCATAGTCAAAGGTTTGAAGAAATTTAGACACTTGGTTACACACAACAAAATTTTGGTCATGGTAGCTCACCCCAACGTCAAAGAGTATATAATGGAGGGTGAGATAACTGAAAAAGGGAAAATTGGATAACCAAAATTTTGGAATATGACATAGAGATAAAGCCCACAAAGCTCGTAAGAGGAAAGGGACTGTGTCAATATTTGACACAAGAACCGGTCCCAAAACAATTGATGAGTCAAAAAGATAATGTACCTATAGGAGGATAGGCCTGAGGGGTGGGTCTCTAACAAAATTCAATTTATTCAAAATGGAGAGTATCCTAGCCAAATCCCCTTGAAAAGAGAAGGTATTATAGGCACACCAAGGACTCATTTCGTTATAATTAATGGTTTCCTTTTTAAGAGGAATTTTAATGGGTTGATGTTGAGATGCCTTGAAGATGAAGAGGCTAAAAGAGTCTTAAGAGAATTACATCACGAGAGACTCGGGCGGTCATTTTTTGGCCCAAACCACTACTATAAATATCTTGCAGGCATGATACTTCTAGCCTAGCTTGTTTGTCAATAGTCAGGAAGAAACAAACAAATGTAAGGTTTGTCAAGTTTATGCGAGTTTTCAAGAAACGCAACATTGCCCCTTAACCCCATTTTAATTGAGGAACCTTTCGCACAATGGGGTCTTGATTTCATCAAAATGGTTAATCTGACTTCAAGTGTCGACACTAGTGGATTCTCATGGCAACTGATTATTTCACCTAGTGGATGGAGGCAATACCACTTAAGGAGTCTACTGAAGATGTGATCCTAGGACTCTTGCGGATATCACTACTCATTTTGGTTCCCCCCACACCATTATATCTGACAATTCTAAAGCTTTCCTAGGAGCTAAGGTGTCTGATTTTGTGGTCAAACATGGGATATATTTAAAGACATCCTCTAACTATTACCCACAAGGAATAGCCCTGACAGTCTACAAATAAGAATCTGATAAGACTCATTAAAAGGATGGGATATGAACATATAAGATTGTGGCATGAGCATGTTAAAACAACCTTATGGGCCAATTGGATCACTCTAAAGTAGATCCTATAAGATTTGCCATATGAAATGGTAAATGGGAAAAGTGTTGTGATGTCAATTTCTTTGGAGATTCCCACATTACAACCTCAAAAAAGGATCTGAGATAGAGGAGAATGGAGCAATGTCACTAAGGCTTGCCAAGTTGGTAGAACTCCAAGAAAAGTGTGAACTCACCCATGAGGCCATGATTAATCACCAACAAGTAGTTAAGACATGGCTCGATCAAAATACATCGCAGCCGAACTTACAAATCAGAACCATCATTTTAAAGTGGGATGTTAGAGCAACTAAACCCGAGAACCATGGAAAGTTTGACACTTTATGGATTGGACCATTCATTATCAGTGCATGCAAGTATCATAACTCATTTGAGCTTGAAACCATGGTAGGAGATCCTTTGGCGATTCCAGTAAATGGGATTCATCTGAAGCCCTACATTTAGGTATCTTTTGAAATTGTATCATATGTATATATTGTTTCTTGTTTTTAGTTTTAGTTTTTTTGAGCCTCAAATTTTGTTGGATGTTTTTTCCATGTGCTCCACTACCCCCACAACATTACTTTTGGCATATCAAAGAAATCATCCATGTCGGTGTATCTTTCCTTAATAAAAGATCCACAATTAATGCAAGATCTACCAAAGGCACCAAGTCCGGTGCCTCAGGTTTCTCGCTTAAAGGAAGCATTATGAGAAGTAACTCTAGGCACGTACGAGTTTTTATCTTGGGGTAGTAACGGCTATTAAAGGCCCCTCGAGCTCTATTCGATAGGATCATTCTGAAGCATTTAGATTTTTATCGATAATATCAAAGTTTCCAAAAGCTCCAGAGTCATTCAAAGAAATTCAAATCACCATGGCCAGCACCACCTCCAGCTCTGCTCAGGTAACAAATTCTTACGTAGGACAACCCATTCCTCCCCAACAACACCATCCAAAGTTAAAATACCTAGACTCATTATCTCGGATCAGTAACCCTTCACTGGTCATCGACCCCACCAACAATATATTCGAGCCTAGTCTCAACAAAATGCCTAAAGCTTTGAGAGAAGTGGCATACACTAGGTTCAACCTCTAGGAGACTCGAGTCATTCGGTGCCAGGACCTAGAGCACTACTCTTTGCCCAATACATGGTTCCTCTCACACACCCATGCCCAAAACTCATACAAATGTGTGCGTAAAGTTCTAACTAAATAAACCATACCATCAAGGGAGGGAATTTAGCTATTGTAATCACACCACATGCCATCAAGGACATGTTAGCCCTGAACTATGATCAGTCGGATAGTTTCTATGATATAGCTAAGATCCGAATGTATGGGTTCAAGTGCAAAATGAAATCCATGACCCACACCAAGGAATCGAGACAGCTTAGACTCCAACGCATCAGGGGTTCCCAATCTCCCCATCCCCTTAAATTCCCTCAAGCTTGACACTCAGGATGTCTACTCTATGTTGGCTTTTATTTTCAGGCAGGACTCTGACAAAGACATTGAGGACTGGTAGATGGCGGCTATATTCTGAATGAGGACCATCATAACAAAGAAAAGATATAAATTTGACTTCGCAGAAGTCATAGTAGGGTCAATTTGTGAACAACTCAAGCATTTCTCAATGACGTCCACCTTCAGGTATTCATCTTTTCTTTTTCACCTCATTTTGTACCAAAATGCTCAGTATTTTGGTCAATTCATGACTCTAACACTGTGGGATACGGAGGTGAATTCCCCAAATATTATCTCAACATCTGCATGGACCCATATACTATCTCATTCTTCGAACGTCTACGAGGTTTTCAATGATTTTGTGGAGGCTCTTTTGCTAGAGCTCAATCCTAAAGGGATCAATAACAATGAATGAATCTACACGATCTATCTTCTTAGAACCATTGCACCCCATTGACTAATTATTTTCCAAAGGTCATTCTATGATTCGATTCCATGGATTTAGAGGTGAATCCTTCATGCTCTCGAGGATCCTCACACCTCGGATAGTAGATCTCAAAGTCACCCGATAGATCGTCGTGCTAGACCTAGAGGTTCGCTCGACTGAGAAAAGAAGAAAGCAATATATGACCTCCCTTTTAGTAGGGGAAGGATTAATATAATCAATAGGTAGGTGGACTATTGTCTGTTTTAGAAGTTGGCCTCCTATGGCTTTACCTTGATCCAGGACTCATGGAGGTATGATCTAGATGGGAAAATAGTTGAAACCCTGTCTACAAATAAAATCAAAGTCCCCTACAAACATGAATCGAGACTATTTTTCGATTCACGATGAAGCCCCAAGGCTGAAGCACCTGAGGTCTTCATCGAACTCTAGGATATCCCCACTCTGGAATGGGATTCATTTCATCCAGTGAAAAATGCATTTGACCCTACTCTAATGATTGGGAAAGGGCTAAAAGTAACCTTAAGAAGAAAGGACTAGAATTCCAGGAAGATCGAGGGATTTTGGAAATATAGGCAGGAAATCAGCCAAACCACATAGAACTTTGAGGAAGTTCTCACTGACAATCCTTGGGAGGATAAGTGGGACGCAGAGCATGAATCATGCGATCAATGAGGATATACTTTTCCTCACTTCTAAGAAACCTCTCAGTCAACTGCAGGATCCTTAGAGCTATAACAACATATGCCTAGGGTACCTTCATTGGTTTTCCCTCTTCATACTCCTCCTCAAATTTCTCCATCCCCGAGCTCTCGAAGTTATAGTAGAGGGAGAGTCTCTCTCCAACCCGGCCAGCAAGAAGCTAAAATTAGTTACAATTCTTGGAAGCCCACAACTTGAGGCTCCAATATTTGTAATGCTTCCACCTCTGCCTTCCCATTTAGAAGTAATCCTTCGGGGCTTGTCACTACATCCCAGCCCCTTCCTCTTCCCGGTGCTCCTCTACTTCGCGGTACCTTACTTCCATCCCGAGATTCTCACCTTGCATTATCATGCCCCTTCTTCACCACAGTATCTGCAGATCTCAATCACCAATGACTGTTCCATACATCCTAACACCCGGTTTCCCATTTATGGGATGGAGGGTCTCTTCTCCTTATGAGTTTTGGAGCCAATAAGAGGCCACCAAGGTGGCCCAAGATCAAAGGAGATCAAAGGAGATCAAAGGAGATCAAAGTAAAGAAATAAGGAGATGGTGGCTCTCTCAACTAAGTAGGTTTGATCCTGTGTGATAATCAACGGGGCTCCTTAACCATCGCTCACCTTATGCCTCTCGGTATCTAAGCCCACGTAACAAATGTGCCATGGTGACTATTCCATTAGCGTTATCACACAAAGGAGCTCACTCGAATTTCGGCCTCGGGATAGAGTCGAGTTGATGAATGAAATGATGGCGGTAGTCACTACCAACTATTTGAAGCTCAGTAATCAGTTGAAAAAGATACAGGACAACCTCCAAAAGGTAGAAGCTTATAGTAGTAGTTCACATGGTTGAGCTTAAGGCCAAGGACAGAGAGGTTGACCAACTCAAGAAGGAGTTAAGGGACACATCGACCAAGCAAGCCCTTGTGGCTTCTCAAGTAGAGGTAAAATCTCTGAGTAGCTAAGCTAACCACCGCTAAGGCCTTGGTTAATTCACTTTCACAGGAAAGGATGGCCTTCAGGCCAAGTTAAAATCTTCTGATAAAATGGTCGGGACTTGACCAATCAATTAGGTCAAGAATATCATAAAGCTGGAATTGTGTCATTAGTACAAGGTCTATACGCCTCTGTTGTGACAGATCACCACTACCGCCAAAAATCTAGCCCCAACGCTCGGATTTATATCCAATGCACAGGAATTGTGCTCTAGGGTAGAAAGTGTTGCCTCTACCATCAACAACACATTATCTCGCCAAGGTACAGAGTCAAAAATACTAATTTAGAAACTCTACGATGCCTCATATCTTTCTTTTAGAACGTAGGAATCACCGACGGGTAGTTGACGACACAAAGAAAGATCAATGATATTCGAGTCATGTGATAAAGCTTCTCGCCAAATTTCAATCTCTTGCACAACTTTTCTAGGGTATTGTTGTATATATCTTTCCCCCAGGTAGATATAGACAAGCAGGAGAATGGAGAAATCAAATAAGCTCAAATCCTGGATGCGCCAAGGCACACAGAAGTGGCGTACGACAATGGATGTCGACAGGGCAAACGATGCGCCAAGGCACACAGAAGTGGCGCACGACAATGGATGTCGATAGGGAAAATGATGTGCCCAAGGCACACAGAAGTGGCACATGACAATGGATGTCGACAGGGAAAATGATGCGCCCAAGGCACATAGAAGTGGCACACGACAATGGATGTCGATAGGGCAAACGATGCACCCAAGGCGCACAGAAGTGGCGCACAACAATGGATGTTGACAGGGGAAACGATGCGCCCAAGGCGCATAGAAGTGGCGCATGACAATGGATGTCGACAGCTAAAGGATGCGCCCTTGGTGCATAGAAATGGATGTCGACACACACATGGATGCGCCAAGGTGCACCTTCAGGAGGCACAACATTTTGAGCGCTGACAGATGCGAGACTCGGCGCAGATATTCAGATGGCCATAACTTTTGACTGGGAGCTCAGATTCATGCAAGGTTGGAATTTTCGGAAAGCTTACGAGGTCCTCTATCCAACTATGACTGGATATCTTTAATTGGGTGAGAAAAATTCTTAAAAATTCAAAATACAGTTCTCCACTTTTGGGTTCGCTGGGGTTCCTACCTACCATCATTATGAGATGAGTTAAGTGCATTATGGAGGTGGTTGGGGTAGATTTCGAATTCCTCTCTTCTCCCTCTCTTTGTCCTCCTATAAATTGTAAGGAGGGGCTTCTTTCTAAAGGTTGGACATTCTTTTTTTGCCCCTCCTTCTTCTCTTTGGCAGTGAATTTGTGGAATTCAAACCTCCCATTTAAAACTCGTAATGCAACTCGCCTCTTGGCATTTTGCAGTGTGTGCCGTATCAATCTTTGGAGAAAATTAATGCATGTCTCGTGGATGATTCTCAACCCTCTCTGTGTTCATTTGCACATCCTCCCGATCTTTCACCGTGAATCTGTTATCTCAGTGCATTATCTTGCATTGCGTTTTTATGGTTTGTGTTTATTGGCAAGACATGTGTTCTTCATTCCTCGGTGCATCACCTTTGTAGTTTAGGTTTTATTTTATGCATTTTCTTACCCTGTCTCCTTGGAAAGTTAGATTAGGTTTTTAGTAAACCCTCTGCATTTTCTACGTGTGCATTTGAACAGAGGAATAGGAACTGGCCTTCATCTGGAGAGCTTTTCCGTTTTCGCAAGGTCCCACACTTGGGAAAAGCTCCATGTTATGCAATCGTACTGAGAGTCTCAACCCATCATGTTGCAAAATTCAAGGGTGTTGCACTTCGACATCAACAGTGTGAGGGAAAGAAAACAAAATATCAATGAATTAGTACAACTTGGTTTCCCCTCTCCCTTCCTAGATGATTCTATGGTCTTATCCAAAGACCAAATTCAGCAGCTTTAAATCGATAAGCGCCAAGACAAGATAATTTTCCAGTCTTTAAAGGAAGACTCTAGTTTCACTGAGGTAGAGGCCATCATTAATCTTGTCATACAGCTAGAGTTCCACTTGCATGTGGTCATGCAGAGCCTTCAAGGTTTCTCCCACAGGGAGATAATTGAGTTGCACCGAGCTTTTCAAGTCTTGCAGTGAAGAACCTACCCGACGGAAGAAGAATGGCTTGGGTATCAGGATTCTTTGTGAATGCTCTAAATAAACTATTGTTAGCCACAATTTTTGAAATTTTGGGAAGACATGAGATATTGATCCTTCCATGGTAGGCATGGAATCCCTTGTTGAGTTTCCAAACTGATTATATTATTTATTATGACTCTTTTGTTAAGTATTTTGTCCCCAGACTCTAGATGCCCTTGGTTTCTCAAAGCTAGTAATGACTAAGTATGAAATGCTCGTGGTGGTCTCCACATGTCTCATAGGTGCATCCCCAAGTTTGAGCATTCAAGCAGGTTCTCAAACTCGCACAAACACTCCACATGTCTATCTGACACATGTTTGATATAGCCCAAAAGGAAGGAGGACCCTAAGTGAGTGTGAGCCCTCCATGTGGCCCGAATGAGGAGTCTAATCAGATAGGGACTCAGTGGAAATACCAAGAAGGGAGTAGATGCATGGATTTCTATAAAGGGATGAAATATTTATTCCAAAACCATGAAGGTCAAATATCTGAATTAATAGGGAAGATAGTGGCGGCGTTGCATTTAAAATACTAGGGCAGGAGCCAGAAGGATAAGTGCAAGGCCTTATCATAATTGAAAGCAAGGGCGAGGGGTGAAAGTGATGGAGGAAAAAATGAGGCAAGATACAAGAAGAAAAAAAAGGAGGGGGGAATTTTGAGCAAGATAAAAGGGAGGAGGAAAGCGAAGAGTTCTGTATGTTTTATCTAGCCTTAGTAAGCCTTTGTCATAGAAGAGAAGTGTAATATGTGCTTTCATGGGCCTTATGTACCCTTTCTCTATATGAATAAAGAGTTCTTATTCTGTGCAAATTGGATTTTCATATGTTTTGAACCTTCATTTCTTTTATGAAAGGTAGTTCTAAATGAGTCAAGAAATTCATCGTGCTTGATGCCCTTAGAATTTCCTTGTTTCATTTATTATTAATTGTTTCAGTTCCTTAGATTTTTGCGTTATCAAAGTAGTAGATCGTGTTGTTTAGCCCTTCAACTATTCTTGATAAAGATCTTAGATATTCTATCATTTCTCTTTTAAATTTGGCACATCGCCTATTTATTTCAGTCATTTACATGTTTTTTCTAAACCTACTCCTAAAAATTAGAGAAGAGCTAGCTTCTTTAAAACTCTGGAGGTCACCTTAGGCGCACATCTCACCAACCTAAGGTTTCATACGACTCTGATGGTTCATCTGTAAAGATCATTGTCATCGGGATCACACATTAATTTTATTCAATGTAAAATCTTTATCCCTTTTGTACCAATTGATAAATTCTCATAAGAATATACTTCAAACCTACAACATAATAAACAATATGCATAATATTTTGATCCCCTTTTTAGTTAGGATGTTTATTATTCCTTTTCCTTGTGTAGACACTATATTATTGTTCCCAAGGGTAGCATATGTCTCTATTGACTCATCCAAACAAGAAAATAAATATAAGTTACCCGACATATGATCAATGTAACTAGAATCCAAAAACCATACATCACAAGGACTTTCTTGTGATAGATTACATGTTCTTGGAGTAGATCTCCCAACTTGATTTTGATTTTGCATGTTCTGACCATACTTGTTTTTTCCCGCAATCATAGGCATAGTGTTCATATCTTTTGAATAGTGACACTAAACATGTGACTTACCGTAGTGCCCCATATTTTGCACTCGATTCCAAACTCAATCACCTAAAAATTATGGACATATATATATATATATATATATAATACATTTATTATTTTCATTTCTTTTTAATAGTTATGTAAGGCCACACTACTATAGCCAACTCTTAATTAATACTATGTTATCTTCCCTTATTATTTCCGCAGGGTTAAACACCCCCTTTGTCTAGCTTAAATGAAATTAAATTAATTTAGATAAAGGGACATTCATTAGGCCACCTAAGCCTAACGTATCCATTAATTAACTTAAATGGGCCTATGCCCAATATTTGTTCATTTAATTAATTTACTAAATGCACCCCTTTTAAATTAAGCCCACAAGTTCATTTGAAAATACCTAGGTTTCCCTCTAGTTAGTTTTCCCCAATTTATTTAATTTATACCCCCTCAACTTCCCATGGTTCCTAGTTAAATCCCCTAAGTCCCTTTTTAATTTTAATTTACCCAATACCCATACAATGTCAATCCCACCAATTTAAAGATGTAGGATTTAATCTAGGCCCTTAGATCCTTTTATTTTCAACCCTATATCTTTAGGGTTTCCCATAACCCTAATCCTCATCCTTATGTTTTCTATGTTTACTTTTGTTTTGGAATTTCTTCTCCTCATTTTAATACGTTGCACCAGGGAGGAGGAAGAAGGAGGCCATGGAGGAATTTCAGTTTCATTTCCATAATGGAAATATTTTCATGGAGGGGTTTTAAGATTCTTTTTTTTTGTTCTTTCCATTTACTAGGGTTTCGATTTTTATTTCTTTTATGCACTTAGATGTATATTTGTGTGTGTGTGTGTGTGTGTGTGTGTGTGTGTGTGTGTGTGTGTGTGTGTGTGTGTGTGTGTGTGTGTGTGTGTGTGTGTGTGTGTGTGTGTGTGTGTGTGTGTGTGTGTGTGTGTGTGTGTGTGTGTGTGTGTGTGTATTATATTGGATATCCTATATATATATTTATATTTTATCAAAATGTATTGGGTTGTAGGTCATAGTTAGGGTTGATTGTGTGAGGTCCGACTGTGTAGGTAACATTGTGTGGCGTGCCCACAAAAATAGTGTATGAGGTGTGCAGAGGGGGTGGTTTGGTCATGGCCACACCACGTCGTGGTCTCAAAGAATGGAAAGGGGGAAACATAGTTATTTTCCCCAACTGTGTTTTGTTTACTATGCACCCACTGTTAAATCAATTAGCTATAGCCAATTTCATTGCAATATGAATATTTTAAAACATATTAATATATTTCTATATATAATATTATATATATTTTAAAAAATTTGAATATCAGATGTATATATTAAGGGAAGTGATTAAAATTTAGGGTTTCTCACATTTTTACACGCTTATGTATATATCGTAATATATGTGATGATATGTGTGTGTGTGTGTGTGTGTGTGTGTGTGTGTGTGTGTGTGTGTGTGTGTGTGTGTGTGTGTGTGTTCTTAAATATATGTATATTTATATAAAATGACATAATATAATTCTGGTTTGAAATATTGCAGAGATATTAAGGAGGAGAGTACCATGATTTTTTTAATATAATCCTCCCTTTCTTATTTTATTTTAAGGAGAACAACTCATTCAATAGAATAATGGTGCAATAATTTCAAGAGCAAGATATAGATTAAAAAAACACACTTTTGGGAACAAAGATGCAATATATTTAAGCTAAGAGAAATTTGTAACCATAACCTTTATTAATTCTTTCATGTCAATAAATTTCTTAAAAATATAAACGAGATATTTAGCGAAATATACAACATGCTTACTATATTCCTGGTCTCAAAGTATATCAAAATGAGAGAAATAATTGTAAAAATATCATCTTCTCTTTCTTTTGTTATTACAAAGCTAACACTCCATTAACACTTTACATTTCAACTCTAATATATGCTAAGAAATGCAACAACAAAATTTTCTTTCTTTTTTCAACAACTCATACAAGTAGGAAATTATTTCATAAAAAATTTATCTAATAAGTGAAAACTCTTTTCTCTCAATACAATCAACAAAACAAATAGAATAAGGGTAACCAAATTATTGTACTCAACATACATCCATTCCTTCAAATCTTCATTACAATACAAATGAACAATTAACCTCCCAATCCCATATTCCAAGCCTTACAATGATCATTTCGAAAGATAAAAGGATAACCACCACTCCCATTAATAAAATATTACAAACATGAGACAATTTTAAGGGAAAGAGTCTACAAAAACATGTAAAAACAAGATTACAATATGTCAATCCTTCTTCTCAAAGAGAGGATAAAATGAATCAACATCTCAAGTCCAAAGATTCAATCTTCTTCTCAAGCTAGGATAAAAGTTAACAATTATTACAACATAAATACAATAGCATATTAAAATGCAAGAGGATAAGCCTCCCCAAAATGAGGAACAACATGCCAAATTTTCCAACTTTTTCTTCCATGTTCCAAGTATCCTTTTCCAAGCTTCCACACCACAAGAGAGTATTCAATGCACAAGAGAAAAGGGGCCTGGTTTTCTCCCAACCAAATGGCATCATCACATGCCATCTCCACCAAATGGAGGACATGCTATCCTCCCTCCAAGCCCATGGGAGAGAGAGAATGCATGCCTCATGTTTTCACAAGTAAATTAGGAAAAAGGGTGAGAATCACACACACAAAAAAATTTCAACACACAACAACCAAATGAACAAAAATTCAAAAATGGGAACTCCATGTTTTCCTCAAAGGGGAAGAGTGGAAAGAAGCCCATAATAAGGCATAATTTGAACCAACCATAGGAACACTATAAGAATCTCAAAAATACCCTCCTTATTACTCCATCTCAAACACCAAGCCTCCTCCTTGGGAGTATTTTCAAACCAAGCATGGTTTCCTAGCCAAGGATGGAGAAGGAGGTTCAAACCATATGAACAATCCTTCTACCACATCAAACCATATGAGGGAAGGAATACAAATAAATACCATCATGGCTTTCCCATCAAGTCATGTGGTGTAAGAGGGTTTTTCCTCCCTATTTCCCATATAATTTAAAAATCTACCATAAAATAGGATGGATGGAGAAAATTAAAGGAACAGGATCACAAAAACACACTCGCAAACAAGCATGCAATTTTAAAAGATTCAAAACAACCATTCTTTATTTTCCACATCATACTATAGAAACAAAAACAAGAGGTATGAAGACCAACCTCAAAAATAACAATCTAAATTCAAACACAACCAATCTCTCTCAAGCTCCAAGCTCCAAGCTCTCTCCAATTCCTAATAGTGAAAAATGAGAAGTACAAGTTCCTACCCCTCTCCATGTGGAGGTATATTAAAAATAAACAAACACAAATCCTCACAAATGAGAGGGTGACATGTGTCACCCATCTCATTCTCCAACAAAATATTCCCAAAATCACAAAAAACATAAACTAAAATAAATTTAGGAGGTAATCTCCCAAATTACCTAAAATTCTAATAATCCAACACACTTCAACATTTAATAAAACACAAAAAGCAACCATACTTACAAGATGGTGATATGGGAGGGGTCAAATGGGAGGGAAAATCCCATTTGACCTTGAAAAGAGACCCCCCTGCCCATAGGTAGGGACAAAGGGGTACATTTCCATGTAAGGGAGACCCCCAAAGTTAAAAGAGGCCATTACAAATACCACATTTAGCCAAAATTCGATATTGGGTAAAGTGGTTAGAAGGAAGAGCTGGTGGGGTCAACCAAATGATAATTATGTGGTCCCAAACCACTAGTAACAAGGTTAATTAACATAAAATAATTCTAATGCATGTGGGGACCATTATGTCCCAAAACTAGCTTATCAAAAGGATTAAACAATTTAAAATTAACATAGATACATTACGAATCACCAATTGTGTCCAAACATGAATACGCCATTGTAGACACCTAAAATCCACGTATGCAGTTTTATTGCTAAAAGTGCACTAATTACCCTCATTCATACTACTTCGTTATAATTAGTTATTTACGCTAATTAACTAATGCTTCCTCTATTTTGGTTAATTAACTACACTTTGTTGATTAACTAACCTCTATCACATTTCGATTCTAATTAACGACACACCGTTAGTTATAATCCTCTTCCGAGGAAAGCAATTAGTGATTATTAGCTAATTAAGCCTATTTACCCTTGTATTTGATCAATAAACCCTATTATTTGTTAATACCCCTCTTTCAACCATTCAAAATCACCCCATTTCCCTCCAATACATCTCAAAAGGCTTCAAAAGCTTATCATAGCCTCTTAATTGATCCTAATTGGTCAATTAAGGCACCTCGCATGCTAATCACTTATTAATTTCACTAATCAAGATTAACAAGCCTTAATATACTTTATCCTTTAGTCCCACATGCACCAAGATGCAAGTTTTGTTAGGATAAATTTTATTATCCTAATATTTAATTATGCATAGTTTAATTATTTAATTAATTTTATTAATTAAATAATAAATTGTTATTTTGTTATATGGTTAATCAACCATATTTGTCTTTATACATACTGTTATATTGTTTTCAACAATATATTTGTTTTTATGTAATTGTTGCTTCCCGGATGTTATTGGAAGCTTGTTTATTCTGGCACTTGGTTGCACCTGTGCAACTTATTCTCCCGGATGTATTTGGGTCATGCAATATCTATAAATATTGCAGCCCATTCTCTCAATTGTTTAGTTGATTGAGATTAATAAAATTGTACGTGCTTCCGTCCTGTTTCTCAATCTACATTTGGTACCAGAGCGAGAATCGAGACCTGTGAAGGTGTGGAAGAGAGAGCAGCAGAGAGAGAGGAGATTGGAGAAGTGTTTGCAGCATTTGAGAGCCAGGTGCAGCCTCGTGCAAACTCCCGGCCCCATCCCCGCTCCCCACATCCTCCTGTTCCTTCCAAGTGCTTAGAAGGCAAAATTTTTTTGCAGACTGGTGCTGGTTGCACCGAGTGCAAAATTCACTGCAGGCCTATATTTAAAAAATAAATAAAAATTCCCCAAACAGAGGTTCTCCCTCTAATTCAGAGGTGCATCTAGTGACAACTACAAGTAGCAGCTTGTTGTAATTGGAGGTATGTGTGCAAAATTCATATCTATTTGATTGACATTGTTTTCATCGGCATATACTATGTCATGTAGCAGGGTATGTCAGAAACTCAGAGCCATGTGAAGTGAGAATTGAATGGTGAGAATCAAGATAAAATAGTTTGCAGAGGTTTCATAGCATATGATAAGTGTATTCATATTTTTACACTCCTACAGTAGAGGGTAAGGAAAAAAAAAAAGTGAAGAGATAAGACCACTGTCCATGCGGCCTTCTCCACTGTCCATGTGAACCTGCAACCTGCATAGAAGAAAAAAACAACAAAAACGTGGCCAAAGAAGAGTAGAAAGCGGCCAAAACAGTCCTCCACGCGTTTTTCTTGACCCGCGCGGCCTGCACAAGGAAAAAAAAAAAAAAATTGGAGCAAAAGAAGCGTCCTTCTCCCTCGCCCGCGCCATTTTATGTCTTCACGACTCCGCAAAAATGTAGGCTTTGTTTGCGACTCCGAGACAAACAAAAAGGAAAACGCGGCTGTCTACAAAGCAAACAACAATAAAAATGCAGCCAAGGAAGGAAAAACAACGCCCAAACTCAGATCTGCGACCTGTACAAGCAAAATCAAACAAAACAAAAGTTAGAAGCGGCTGGAAAAGAAGGAGGCGGCTTCACAAAAGCAAACAATAACAAATAACAAGCTCCAGATCTGGATTTGGAGCAAAGGAACCCTAAAAAACGCCCTTCACCAGCATGCGCCACGTGGCATCTTCTCAACCAAGTCGCATTTTCAAGAGGTAAGTCAATTTACTTGTCAATATATACAAGTTCCTTCCTTTCATAGCTCAAGCGCCCTATGTGGGCAAGTTGGTTAGTGCATGCGCCTTGGGAGTGAGAGGTTTGGGGGTCAAATCCCACCAAAAACACTCAAAAACTCACCTTTTGCATCTGGCGGAATTTTTGGTGAAATTGCTAAATTTAGTAGACTTTTTTGAATTTAGTTACAACTAACTAAATTTAGCAGAGAAATCCCTAATTTAGGTAAAAAAAAATTTCTCCCATCTGGTCTGTTTTTCCATTCCAGACATTTTTTGCAAAAGGAGACCCATCTAAAAATTGCATTTTCAGCTATTTTTTTGCAATTTTTAGCATTTTGGGTCGTATTAGGCTCAGGAGGCCACCAGGACCTTGAAACTGAAATTTTTTGCCTATCATTCAAATTGTATAGTTTTTTTAATGTAAATTGTATACTGCTGCATATTGTACTAATTTGCAGGTTGCCATAGTCAACTGCAAAACTTTGTAACTGCTCAGAAACTGGTAGAATTGTAATAAAAAACAGTAAAATTGGTTCTATAACACTCACGAGATCCTAGATCTCATTCGCAGTGTTTGGTATATACAGTGCCTCTGGGAAGTGCTTACGGGTAAAGCCGTCGTGACTACTACTACACTTAACACCTAATATAGTTGCAACAACGCGTCTGCAGAATCGTCCCTATAAATCGACGGGAGTAATAAGGTCACAAGACACACACTATGAACCATCCCATCCGTCTGTGAACGATTGCAAGACATAAATCCAGACTGAGAAAATATCCAAGTATATAGCGAAGTTACGCACGTGTATGAGGATATTTCTTTGATTCGGTGTCAATAATCACACAAACCCCATCAAGATCTTGTCTTGGTACCACGTATTGAATTCTTTCACATACATTAACGCCTCTTTCATGTACCGCCGGTATATAGAAAGGGCGAGCTTCTTCCACGTACCGAGGGGTATATCGAGAAGGGTGCATATATAGAAAGGTTCGGTATATCAGACTAACGATATATAGATTGGGAGACCTAATACCTGGAGTGATAAGAGCCAAACCCTTCATCGATGATCTCTGCAAAATGGGCACCAATGCCCTCAAATTTTTTCTTCCGGATTCACAATTGCTCAGAGGAAGCAACTATGCTGCTTGGAAGACAAAAATCAAGACATAGCTTGAGTTTGAAGAAATCTGGCCTATTGTGACTGGTACTCTAACCAGATCACCAACTGATGCAACACAACAACGACAATTTGATAGAGCAGATCAGAAAGCAAAACTCATCATCTTGTTTGGAGTATCTCGATGATGTGCAAGCCCACATTCGAGATGCCACATCAGCAAAAGAAGCTTGGGATAAGCTGAGCACAATATATGAGGCCAAGAACAAGAATGTCATACTCAATTTGCAGAGTCAGTTACATACATTGAAATTCAAGCGTAATGAGAAAATCAAGCCTTCCTAAGAAGAGTTGCAGAGTTGAGGGCTTCACTTCTAGCCCTAGGAGAAGAGGTCAAAGATGAATCTCTCATTCCCATTGTTCTGAGAGCTCTCCCTTCTTCTTACCGCATTTTTGTCACAACTCTAAACTTGTCAGATACAACAATTAGTTTTGACAAGCTAGTAAACCTACTGCAACAAGAGGAAGCAATGCACAACAAGGATGATGAAGAGGAGCAGGCACTGTCTTCACATCAAAAATGGAAAGGAAAAGGTAAAGGAAAACCTAAATCCTATCAGAAGTCCCCACATCAGAATCAGTATCATGGGGACAATCAACAGAAGAAGCGATGTCCAATCTGCAAAAGAGGACATGACTTGCAAGAATGTTGGTTTAACACTTATAAGAAAGGTTCATCAAGCAATCCTGGACCACAACAAAAACAATCTTACAAGGGAAATTCAAACAACTATCACGGGCGTAAAAGGGTAACTAGAAAAGAAGACCCCACCAAAGAAGGTAATATTGCTTTGAACAACAAGAACAATCAGACAATGAAGACTTCTTGTTCACTGCTCGATCAAGTGAACCATCCACGTCATCTAGTGACGTCTAGTATGTTGATTCGGGAGCCACTCAACACATGACCGGCCACAGAGACTAGTTTATTTCAATGAGGGACACGCCATCAAAAAATCATGTTTCGTTGGGAGATGATTCTTCATATACAGTTAAGGGGATTGGAAACATTTCTCTACCCCTTGGTTCACGCAAATGCATACTATCAGATGTTCTATATGTCCCTGGGTTGACAAAGAATCTTCTTTTGGTCAGTCAACTCCTAGATCACAACCTGAAAATTGACTTTGATAGTCAATCCGGCAAGAAAATGTGTTTGATTCGAGATAAATCCAGAGGCTCAAAAATAATTGCAAAAGCCTCAAATGTGGGACGAATGTTTCAACTTGATTTCATTCACAAAAATGATCAAGCACTTGTGGCTAAAAACTCCACCTCAGCCCAGTTGTGGCATCGGAGATTTGGTCATGTAAGTTTCAAATATCTTGAAACACTTCGCCGGTGTAATATGGTACATGGGCTACCATCTCTTCAGAAGGATACATACAAGTGTCCTCACTGCTTAGCAGGAAAACAACACAGAGTTTCATTCCAAAAGAGTACTTTTCGAGCTCATGGTAAACTTGACCTGGTTCATACCGATCTGTGCGGTCCGATGCAGCCAAGTCATTCAGGGTTCCAGTACTTCATGCTCTGTGTTGATGACTATTCACGAAAAATGTGGATTTTTATCTTCGCAAGAAAAGTGAAGCCTTTGAAACATTCAAAAAGTTCAAAGTGGCAGTTGAGAAAGAAAATGGTCGTCACATCAGAACTCTCCGCTCAGATCGAGGGGGGGAATTCACCAGTGATGAGTTCAGAGACTATCTACAAACTCATGGGATTCGTCGACAAATGCCTCCTCCACACACACCGCAGCAAAATGGTGTTGTCGAGAGAAGAAATCGTACTATCATGGAAATGGTGCGATGCATGATCGATGATTCCGGACTTGCAAAGACATTTTGGGCAGAAGCAACAAAAACAACAGTGTATTTGTTAAACAGAGCGCCCACAACTACTCTTGATGGAATTACACCACAAGAAGCATGGTCAAAAAGGAAACCATCCATTGCACACCTCAGAGTATTCGGGTGCAAAGCCAGCATGCACATACCCAAACAGAATAGAAAGAAATTAGATATGAAGTCACAAAATCTCATCTTCATTGAATACAGTGAAGAGACTCTTGGGTACAGACTGATGGATCCTAAGACCAGAAAAGTCTACACAAGCAGAGATGTTGAGTTTTTCGAGAAGAAGGAAGTAGAGACTCCTCCTCCTGACTCGCCAGATGTAGATTTTTCACCTACTATAAAAGTTGAAGCTAATGTTCCCTCAGAATATGAAAGTGATGATGGGGATGATGGTGTTAATCGATAAAACCACAACCCATGGGAACAGTTCAACGTATTCTAAATGGTGTACAAGTACATTACGAGATGCAAGATTGGATGCTCCACCTGGATACATCCACCCTGGACCACGGACTCACAAAGTAAAGCAAGAGAAGAAGTTAACTTTGCTTTGATGAGTAGAGTTATTGAATCGACGAGCCCTCTACAGTCCGAGGAAGCCCTACGACCAAAAGCTTGGAAAAATGCCATGGATTCGAATATCAATCAGTGATGAAGAATAACACTTGGTAGCTTGTTGATCTTCCACCAGGGAAGAAACCCATTGGATGCAGATGGATATTCAAAACTAAGTACAAAGCAGATGGGACAGTGGACAAGTGCAAAGCAAGACTTGTAGCAAAGGGGTACGCATTAAAGAAGGCATTGACTATGAGGAAACATTTTCTCCCACAGCTAAGATCAAAATGATCAGGATGATCTTTGCTCTAGCTGCTCAGTTTGGATGGAAAGTTCACCAAATGGACATAAAAAGTGCCTTCCTGAATGGAGATTTACAAGAAGAAGTCTACATGACTCAACCTGAGGGATATGTTGTACTGTTCAAGAAGAAAAGGTATGCATACTCGGGAAATCTCTGTATGGCCTCAAACCAAAGACACCGGGCATGGTACATCAAGATTGATGAGCATCTCGTACAACATGGATTCGTCAGAAATCCATACGATCCCAATCTCTACCTCAAAAAGAAAGGAGGGGAGATGGTGATTGTTGTAGTTTATGTCGATGATCTAGTCATCACTGGTAGTTCAGTGAAGATGATTGATGAAATGAAGAAAGATCTTAAGCGATCATTCGACATGATAGATCTCGGGCTTATGCACTACTATCTTGGACTAGAAGTATGGCGAGAAGAGAATCATATCTTTGTTTCTCGATGAAATATACCAAGACAACGCTCGAGAAGTTTAGGATGATGGATTTCACACCAATTTCTACACCTATGGAGAACAGATTACAAGTTATCTCGTTCAGATCCATCTCTTGAGGTAAGTGCCACTCTCTATCGGCAGCTGATTGGGAGTCTCATTTACCTGACCTACACTAGACCAGATATCAGCTTTGCAGTGAGCTATCTATCCAGGTTCATGTAGGAACCCAAAGTTTGTCATTGGAAAGCAGCAAAGCACATTTTGAGATATCTCAAAGGATCAGTGGATCTTGGTCTAGAATACAAGAAGAATGAAAACTTCTTCTTGACTGGATATTCGGATTCAGATCATGCAGGTAACATTGATGATAGAAAATCCACTTCTGGATTTGTATTCTTTATGGGATCTGACCAATATCATGGGGAAGTAAGAAACAACACTTTGTTTCTCACTCTTCCACAGAAGCCAAGTATCGTTCTGCAGGAGAAGCTATCTGTGAAGCGATTTGGCTACGTCGCATACTAGAAGGACTTGGAATACCATAGGACAAACCAACCACCATGTATGTTGACAATGAAGGTGTTCTCAAACTTGTTCGCAATCCAATTTTTCACGAGAGAACAAAGCACATTGAAGTTCAGGTTCATTTCATACGTGAACATGTGTTGAAGCACAACATCCAGCTTCAGTTTTGTCCAACGGCTGAACAACGAGCAGATATTTTCACAAAGTCACTTGCGTGACAAGTTCGAGTTGTTCGAGCATTTCTCTCCTCATCTCTTCGATAATGCACAATTAAGGGGGAATGTTAGGATTAAATATTATTATCCTAATATTAATTCTGCATAGTTTAAATTATTTAATTAATTAAATAATAAATTGTTATTTTGTTATATGGTTAATCAACCATATTTGTCTTTATACATACTGTTATATTGTTTTCAACAATATATTTGTTTTTATGTAATTGTTGCTTCCCGGATGTTATTGGAAGCTTGTTTATTCTGGCACTTGGTTGCACCTGTGCAACTTATTCTCCCGGATGTATTTGGCTGTGCAATATCTATAAATATTGCAGCCCATTCTCTGTAATTTTTTAGTTGATTGAGATTAATAAAATTGTACAGGCTTCCGTCCCTATTTCTCAATCTACAAGTTTTCCCCAAATAGAAAGCTATATAAAGGAATTCACATATATGTTTACACTTTACACCATAACTTGAATATTATTAATCATATAAGACATATAATCTAGAGCCTTACTTCCACTGATGGATTGGTTTGCTCAATCTTTGCATCTAATCTTCATCCTTGGTTAGTAAAGGAATATCTAATATGGCCTTGTAGCCATTGTTAGAGATGTCCATTCACCATTGTGAAGTAGCAACAACCCAATTTGATCTACTAGTGGTCTTCATAGGTCCATTTTAATTATCAATTCACACTAATTACACATGCTTTAACTTAGATTGATTGATATCATGCTAGTTTTCTTAAGCATTCAAATAGGCTAAGATCTTGATGTTACTATTTTTAATTCCAAGTTTTTCTAATAGACTACACGGTGTTAGTCTAGTCATTTAGCTTTGAAAGAGTTTCGGTAGTGCACATCTACAAACAAATTAGGCAACACAAAGATCATGCATGGCTAAAGGAATCGTCCTAATCAGCCGCTTGAGAAACTTGAGGTTCAACTATGAAACCCATGTTCTTCTTTGTTCCTTGTAATCTGCACACTCAATTCACACATTAAATATAATTTCTTGATACAATATATTGAAGAAATAACATCAATAAGTCAATTATGGATAGTCATTTTAACTATACAACAATCAATGTCATTATGGAATGGCTAAGTAATAACAACATACATCAATGAAAACTCAAGATATGAGATCCATTTAAGCACTTACATGATAATATTAAATTTAAAATTATAAACAAATAATATCAAGGTTTACCAAAAAATCATACATCCATCCATCATATATGAAATAAAACCAGTTGTATCACAACCTATTGATATCCAAAACCAAACAATTCAAGAAACTAAGAGAATGATCATAATGCTAGCTTGGTGCTACGCACCTAATCATCACATGTGTCACAAATGATTCATAATGAAACCAAATAGGAACCAAATTGTACTAAAATCCATGTCCATCATATAGTAAAAGAAAATATTAAGCAGATGAACTGATGCAAGAAAAGGTGGGCACAAAAATCCCCTCTCCTAAAATTAGACTTCCTCCTAAAAGTCAATGTAAGACATAAGTATATCGAGCCCTCAATGGTGTATCATCCTCCCACATAGTTATTATCTCATCATATTGGTCCCACTATACTCTAACCTAGTCTAAGTCTCGCCCCCTAAGGGCCAATCTCATGTGCTCCAGTATCCACTATCCTCCGTCCTCCACCTGCAATGCTGAACAATCCAATACATCAGAAGTATCAGGCACATATCTACATAAGACTAATATATGAAACACATCATGGGCTTTGGCTAGGCATGGTGACAAAGCTAAGTAGCAGAAACTGGACCTATGACCTCCAAGATCTCAAATGACTACACAAAATGATCTCAAAGCTTAGAACCCTTTCCATAATCGATTGGGTTCTTATGTGGTTGAACTCTCAATAAAACGGTTTCACCAAGTGTGAAGTAGCGTTCGGTCTTCTTGGTGTCTACATACACCTTCGATGTGCACTAGCATGCTCAATATGTTGTCTAATCAAAATAACCTATTACTCTAAGTCCTGAATATATGTTGGCCTGTATAACCCTTTCGTTTAACCTATCCCGGATCAAAGGTGTCATGTAAGGTCACCCATATAAATCTTGATAAGGAGCCATACCGATAGAATTGTGATACTTTTATTGTAGGAAAGCTTGATAAGGTGCAAGTAATAATCCCACTTCTTCTAGTAATCCATTACATACATACATTTAACATATTCTCAAGTACTTGATTAACCCTCTCATTCTCGGAAATCTGTCTCTACGATATGTTGAACTGAAATTAATCCAAATTCCCATAGTGGTCTGAAAATATGTCTAGCAATTTGAAGTGTAGATGGTGTCCCTATCATTAATAATGGTATTTGGAATCCCATGTAACTCAAAAATATCCTCCATAAATACCTTGGAAATGGCGAGTGTATTATAGGTGACCTTGGTTAGCGAAAAGTGTGCAACCTTGGTCAACTTGTCCACAATTACCATGATGACATCATGATGGTAAGAAGACATAGGGAGACCAACAATAAAGTCCATGGATATGACATCCAATTTCCACTCGAGAATATCGTGAGGATATAAAAGTTCCACGGGATGGGAATGCTCGGCTTTGACCCTCGGACACTTAGGGAAATGTGCTACAAATACTACAATATCCTATCGGAGACTAGGTCAATAATATAAATCTCGAGGTCAGCGTGCATCTTCTTCACTACAAGATGTGCTCCATATGGGACTTGATGATCCTCTAAAAGAATAAATATGCAAATAGCACCTACCTTAGGAACATAAATTAACCTCTAAAACTGAAGTAGACCATCTGCCTCTAAAATACACCCTATATACATGCCCTCTAAATAACCTTGAGCCTTAAATATATTCTTAACACCCTCATAAAATCTATCTCCTGGAAGATGTTCAATAATCCACCTCGAAGATCCGATTTTAGTATCATAGTGGCAATCACATATCATCATCTACTCATGGCATCTACAATGACATTATTCTTTCCCTTTATATATTATACGTCCATCTCATAGTCACTTAATAACTCAATCCAATGTTGTTAACGAGAATTGAGGTTCAAATTTGAGAAGATGTGTTGAAGGTTGTGATGATCGGTCCTCAAAATGAAAGGCCTACCCAAAAGGAAATGACGCCAATGCACTAGAGCATGAACTACTGCTGCAAGCTCCAAGTCATGGGTAGGATAGTTAAGCTCATAATCCTTGAGTTTATGTGACTCAAAAGAAATGACTGGATGCTCCTGCATGAGAACTGCTCCTATAACCTTTAATGAAGCATCGGTGTAAACCAAAAAATCTCCAATCAGATCCGTAACTACTAAGATAGGTGTTGTGGTCAGTCTCCCCTTAAGTAACTAAAAATCCTACTCATATTTTTATGACCAGTCAAATTTATTCCCTTTATGCTGAAGAGAAGTAATAAGATGCACAATCCTAAAAAATCATGTAAAAACCTATGGTAGTACGCTTCTAATCCCATGAAAATCCTCACCTCTTTCAGTAATGTTGGTGCCAACCAATCAAGAATGACTTGAATCTTAGAGGGATCTACTGAGATACCCTAACTTGAAATGATGTGACCCAAATACTTAATATTTGATTGAAATAAATTACACTTCTCTAGGTTCCCAAAAAGCTTCTAATCTCTCAAAACCTATAGTATGTCTCTCATATGCTCCTCGTGTTCCTCCTTGGAATGAGAATATATCAATATATCATCCAAAAACATGAAGAAAAAATGGTCCAAAAAGGTCCTGAAAACCCCATTCATGAGGCTCATGAAAATAGTTAGGGCATTGGTCAAACAGAAATGTGTGAACTCATAATTCCCATAATGAGTGGGGAAAGATTTTTTGTGAAGATAATCTATTGAATTGCATAAAGTCCCTCTTAGTGTATAATCACAGCACCCCCGAATGGCCCGGGAGTGAAGTGGGGCATTCGGTGTGATTGCACAACATGGGACCATCTCTCAAGTTGTGGGACTTGCAAAAATTGAGATGGACCTCCGGAGAAATCCGAGTTCTTGCTTCCTAATCTACCTACCACAAGATAGACCAGTGCAGGAAGAAATTATTCTATCCTAATCTAACCATTCCAAGGGGAAAGAGAGAGAGAGAGAGAGAGAGAGAGAGAGAGAGAGAGAGAGAGAGAGAGAGAGAGAGAGGGTGAAAGAGCCTACACTAAGTGGTGATACACCAGAAAAGGAAGTGGTTGAATCACAGACTTGACTGCCTGAAGTGGAGAGAGGTGAGAAGAGGAGAGGGTGGACAAGATGCACCACGGACCAAAGATAGATTTCACAAACACCACTTTGAAACCCATTAAGCATAGCTCCTAGGACCTGCAATGAACATCAGAGTATGCACATAATACCCTACAATGATGAGAGGTAAGAAGAGACAGCTAAAATAATCCAAGGATGGACAGATGCATCACAAAATAGATTTTATTGCTCCAAAATGTTACACAATACATCATCAGTGGGCAAGAGGTAAGAAAATTCCATTACAGAGCCATGAGAGGAGGCTTAGACTCCACGTTCTACCCTAAGGAAGAAAGAGAGAGGGGGCAGTAGAGAAAACAATGACCAACCTTTTGAATATGCCCCTCTGTTACAATATATAGGAAGAATAAGAGAGAGAGGAGGGAAAAATTTGAATCTTGCTTCAACCACCTAGAGATACGCATTGAATCCTACTTTGAAAGCTCAACCACTATCAATCAATGCCTTTCTCAAATCCACCCCAAATCTATCATGTCTGGTTCCTTGGTAGATCAAATCGAATCAGATCTGGTAGTTGGAGAAATCAAGCTCTGTATTAATGTCCTGGAAGACATTTTCCCATTTTTCACCCACCAAAGCCTATTAAGAATGATATTTTATGTTTCCATGGCATAGAGGGTGTCGAGACGTTTCCAAAAAGTCTTCTCCTACCCAAATTTGAGTCTCCAGTCAAAATATATGGCCATTTGAATATTTGGATTGCAGGCGCGTAATATTT